>VONZ01000331.1:0-320000 GCA_012976165.1 Labeo catla | reverse complement strand
CTCTGTTGCACATTTATATGTATCCTCTATTTGTGTACATTCTACACAACTAGACTGTACATCTACAGTATTTTGGTCAACAGTGTGTGTTTATATATAGGACTGCAATTTATTGTGGAAAAAAAAAAAAAAAAATTAAAACAATTAACGCCCCGTCCGTCATCTTACGCTGATGTAGTTTCTGATGAACATGACACAGGATGGGGTGTGTGAGTGGGGTCTATTAGAATGCAGTTACATGAGCCTAAAATTCAAGATATGATAGAGTTTAGTAATATCACACCAGCAAGAGTGCTGTTTCTCCTCAATATCTGAACCATTGAAAATGTGATATTGATTTATACAAGAGCTCAATAAACAAGAAGTTAAGACTGTTTCATTTTAGACACAATATTATCTCAATTGCACCAATGAAAATAGCTCCCTTTCAAAATGACCAGTCTGTGTAAACAGTCTGTAATCTGCTGCATTTTCTGTGCACTCTTTTTTTGCACAGCTCGATGCTTTTAATTTTTCTCACCACTAAAGGCAAAAACGACTTTTGCAAGCTAATATCAAAGCCCTGAATATGACAATACCGCAAATCCTTCACTTGACGCTCGATGGGTTTATTTGAGGAGAGCGGCGAGCATCAGACGGGTCACGCGAGCACGACGAACAGAGATCAGACGCACAAGTGTGCTTGAGCTGAGACACATCACAACCTTCTGAGATCAACACTGCAATCACATCATATATTCCCAATGTGTGTCTGGATGAAAGTCTTTGTGTTCTAAACATCCATACAACTCGATCGATTCCCCTGAGAAGCAAACTGTACAAGATCATGAGCCTTGTTTTCAGAGAATATACGCTGAATTAAGATCATTTGACTCCACTGGCAAATACACCGTCAGAAAAAAAGGAACAGTTCTGTCACTGGGGCGCTACCTTAAAGGAGAAGTCCACTTCCAAAACAAAGATTCACATATAATGTACTCACCCCTTCGTCATCCAAGATGTTCATGTCTTTCTTTCTTCAGTCGTAAAGAAATTATGTTTTTTGAGGAAAACATTTCAGGATTTTTCTCCATATAATGGACTGATATGGTGCCCCGATTTTGAACTTCCAAAATACAGTTTAAATGCAGCTTCAAACGATCACAAATGCGGTTGTAAACGATCCCAGCCGAGGAAGAAGGGTCTTATCTAGAGTAACGATAATAATACAATAATACAATTTATATACTTTTTAATGTCAAACGCTCGTCTTGTCTTACTCTGTCTGGACTGTTTTTGTTCCGGTTCATGTCAGTTAGTGTATGTGGAAAAACTCCCATCTCATGTTCTCCCTCAACTTCAAAATCGTCCTGTATCACTGTTTTACCTTTTTTGTTCAGGGTGTTTGATCTTCTTTGCATGTTCACTTTGTAAACACTGTGTCTGTTCTTCTGCAGTGATGTAGGATGATTTTGAAATGATTTTTGAAGTTGAGGGAGAAAATACGATTGGAGTTTTTCTTGGAGGTGTCTTGAACCAGAATACACAGAGTTCAGGGAGAGAAACACAAGACGAGCGTTTGAGATTAGAAAGTATTTAAATTGTATTATTTTAATGAAAATAACCGATGGTTTCACTAGTTCAAAATCATAGCACCATATCAGTCCATTATATGGAGAAAAATCCTGAAATGTTTTCCTCCAAAAACATAATTTCTTTACGACTGAAGAAAGAAAGACATGAACATCTTGGATGACAAGGGGTGAGTACATTACATGTGAATCTTTGTTTTAGAAGTGGACTTCTCCTTTAAGGTACAAAAGTGAAAAGGTACATCTGTACCTTACCTACCCCTAAACAGTAAATATTAGTACCTAATGGTACATTTTAGTACTTTAAAAGTGCATTTTTGTACCTTTTCGCTTTTGTACCTTAAGGTACCGCCCCAGTGACAGAACTGTTCCTTTTTTTTTCTGAGAGCACAGTGTGTAAATCTAAATCTAACCCACTGATACACACGCTTGTAGTAGAGGAGAGGAAATACTAGAGACAACAGGATTACTCCATCAACAGAACCATACAGATGTCAAGATTACAAGACATGGTAAGTGTAAATTGTGAAAAACAATCTTTAAATGGTCTTCGTCGTGATCCTAACACAGACTCTAGATTGGGCGCGAGCGCTGTTGCGTCACGTCGTGAGTCCATTTCTCTTTCAGGTCAGAAGCAAACACTTGGAGTAGGTCAGACATGGAACGGGACATCAGTTTACCGTCAGGGATTTGTTGTGTCAATCCGTGCCGCATCCAGTGTAGACGGAATAGCCGATTATAATGGGTTCTGTCAGCTATAGTTGCGTCACGCCGTTCGCGTCCGCTAGGAAAGAGCTCCAGATCGTGTCAGTGAAACACTGTTCGTTTGCTTTACTTCACAACAGATTGATTTTTAAACAAGACAGTGTGATGCAGGCAGGTTAGAGAGACTGAAAGTAAAAGATGATGCAGTGCTGAGTCTGACTGTACTGGAGCACACAGTAATGTCACAACACAGAGCTGTGAGTAAATGTGTTTTTACCACTATTGCATTGTCTGTTTCAGACCGTCCAGATGTTTTTAACCCAAATGACCCATGTTGATTTCAGAGTACGTCACAGCAGCATCCTTCTGTTATTTTACTAAGCGAATCTGTTAGTGGGCACTAACTTGTGAGTCTTGAATGTGTCTCGCCTGTAAAAACTGACCGTCCTGCAGAGAGGCTCAAAAACAGGACAGAAAATAGCTTATTACTTCTAAATGATGTTGTTTTTTAAATGTAAAATCACACTAACATTATAGGTGAACCTCAGAGAACATTATAAAACAACAATAAAAAAAATTCAGCTCATGAGCTCTTTAAGATGGTTTTCCTGGATTCAAAGACACATCATATGTGCTCTTCTCTCGCTCTTCACTTTCTTTCTGTCTCCGTCCTCTGTTGTGTTCCGTGTGTGTTTTCGTTCATGTGGCCTCTCACTGAGGGTCAAGCTCTTCACATGCGCCGTTCGCTCTCTGAAGGAGGGTTTAATTGCTTGTTGCCGCGGTAACACTGCGTTCTGCTCCGCCCCCTCGTGTCACACACGCACCTGCTTCATTTTCTCTTTTCTTCATTTCTCCATTCCCACGTTTCATCTTTCGCTCCCTCTGTGTGTGTTTGTATTTTTGTCTTTAACTTTAATGAGATGAGCTCATTAAAATGTCGTCAGTGTCAGATGTCTTTAGAGTCCGTCATGTAACACGTTTGTCTCTGTGTCAGTGATGTGTGTGTGTGTGTGTGTGTGTGTGTTCTCACAGTCACTGACTGATATT
The DNA here is from genome assembly GCA_012976165.1 of Labeo catla. Lineage (NCBI taxonomy): Eukaryota > Metazoa > Chordata > Actinopteri > Cypriniformes > Cyprinidae > Labeo > Labeo catla. The sequence goes on along the minus strand of VONZ01000331.1, from coordinate 316,677 downwards.
ATCCACCTGAACACCAGAAGCTTCTTGTCAATTTTAACATTCTACATTTTGTTGATTAATATTTTAGTTTTGTAAATTTGCATAAACATCTGAGCTAAAAAAAAAATATAATAATAAATTTACTTTTTAAAAAGTACTTTTTTTCCTCACAATTGGTTGTTGATATGTATAAAGAAAAAAAAATGCATATATATATAATTGTTATTGTTTTTTATTGTTTATTATGTGGCAGAATTATGTTTTCAAAAGCACCTCTATGCAGCACTGATTTCATAGAAAAACCTGTCGCTGTGACGTCATGGCGTGTTCATGAGCACACGGAGCTGATGACGGTGTGTTAGCGTGTCAGCTAATGGACTCGCCGAAACACGAGCAGTAATGTAATCTCAGGCTACGAAGTGTTTAACTGCCTGCGTCTGCTGAAGAATTTTGTGTGTATGAGAGATGGTTGCGTCTCTGAGCTCCGCTGGACACAACGACCGTCTGCTGTTTGTTCAACAACTAAGACAGCTTTTCAATTTTACCCCTCAGTGAGCAAAACAGCCGCACACCGAAGACTAATATGACACTAGCACTGTTGAGCGTGCGTTTATGTACGTGTTCATGTGCTTGTGTGTGTGTGTGTGTGTGAGTAGTATAGCAAAACAGTTCTCCTTTTTTTACTCCACACAAATTCAAGGTTGATGAACCTGGAGGAATAAAACAATAACGGCGTCTTAATGTAAATGTCATCAAACACGGCGTGCACGTCAAGCTCCAGATCAGACACGTATGACGCTGTCGTAGAAGGACAGACCGAGCTGATTTACACACTCTCGCATGCCTACGGAAACACATAACGGCCCGCAGACCATCTGAAAACACAACGGTCCAGATCTCCACTGAGCCTCAGAGAAACTTGAAGTGTCCTAAAGTAATAATAACAACACAACCAACCGCTAGTTACAAACGAAGCCACAGCAGAATCAAGCAAATTTAACCTAAATGGATCTTCTCGAATAAATCGGTGTTCAAACCACTTGAATTAATGATTCGGTATTCGGTAAGTTGAACGAATCACGCTGAATTTGTAACCACATACTACCACGCTCCTCTTATTTTCACTGTTTATTTATAATAATATCTTTATAATGCATAAATAGTAAGATTAGTATTTTAATATGCTGTTTTTGAATGAATCGGCTCAATTAATGATTCAAAAGACTGCGTCCGAAAGCCTAGACAGCTGACTTGCTGCCTTATCAGTCACTGACTTTGTAGGCAGCGCTTTTGCACGAAGGCACCTCATGAAACTGATTTCAGACAGGCTTTTGAGGCAGCGTAACGTTTTAATGATCTACAACAAAATAGAACGAGTTCTGATGATAACTAAACAAACACGTAGATACTATAATATTCATTTCTCGCTAGAAATAACATCAAAAGTGCAAAAAGTTAGTCAGAAATATACATTTACACACAAACTGACCACCAACCGTCACGGAATGGAAAGCACAGAATTGTGGGATATCTATGGCAGCGAAGGATACATCTGTGCTGCCTTCAAAATTCCATCAGAAGAAGGTGCTTCCAGAGACAGGAAGCGAAATCAAATTTGTATTCGGATGTGCCTTGATGCCTTCCTTCCTTGGAATGCTGCCTCCAAAGGCTACATTTTAGAGCTTTCGGACGCAGCCGCTTTACTTGTTCCTGAATAAATCAGTGGTTTTGAACAAATCAACTTAATGTTTCAAATGACTCACTCAAAAATATAGAAGTTGAGAGATAGTCCTGTATGTGAAAGGCATGACAGCATGATGACTGTAGCACGTCCAGATCCCATTCATAATACACACATTCATCCTACAGTACATAGAACATGCTTTTTTAACGGTCGCAAAGTAATGACTTACTCAAATGAAGAGTACGCGGCTTCGGATGCAGCCAGTCACTTTTTGTTTTGTTTCAACCAATTCAACCAACTCACTAACCAGGACTGGAACTAACTGTGAAATAATTGTCTTTTCTTGTTTAGATTGTAATACACTGTATATATATATATATATATATATATATATATTCGGGTACAGAAGCATCTTGGAAGTGTCCTAGCTTAAGTAAATCATCTAAAAAAGCCTAATTGTCCCATCTGTCCAAGGCAAATGTCCAAGAGAGACACAGATGAGGAGAGACATCTCATTCTCTGCCAGTTTGCACGTTTATCGCATGGAGTTTGGAGGGAAACCCGCCAGTGACTGGTAAACGCTCACGAATCGAAATGATTCACTCTTATAGGGACAGTTCACCCAAAAATCATTCCTGCTCCCTCATGTCATTCAAGTCTGCATGAATTTCTTTCTACTGTAGAACAAAAGAATATATTATGCTAGTTACTGTTTCATACAATAGAAGTGAACATGGACTGAGGCGTTTTCAGTTTTTTTTCAAGCCATATTATGGTTATATAATATTCACCTCCAGTGGAGCGTTACTCATTGCATCTGAATCGAGTCCAATTTGTAAATGGATCATTTGGAGAGGTCTGTGAACCAGATCAACTGATTCATTGAAAATTGCAGACTTAAAATGATTCATTAATTCATTCACTGCTTTATAAAGACGCCGTGCTGAGCCACAGCAGGTTTTCAGCGAATGAATCTATCGTACGTCTTCAGAAGACCTGGATTATACAGAGGCGTAAGGACGACTGTCATGAATCATTTCTGGAAGCTGAAACGATTCAGTCACATTTCATGTAATTGAACAGATCACAGTTTTCATAAAGTCTCCTTGTGTTTCACAGAAGAAAGCAGGACACAAGGAGGACAGAGGTTTAGTTTCTGGGTGAATATTCTTCTTGATTCCGAATCGTTCTCTTGAATCAGGAGCGTGTGATTCCTGCGAACACACTTCAGAAGAGCCGGAGCGTGTCGGAGACAGAAGCGCGTCCCAACGGCGCGTCCGATTGAGTTAGTCTGTCTGATGCTCCTCATGAGAGCAACACTTGACAGACGACAGCACGAGAAGAAACAGATGCACCAGAAACGCTGAGAGACGGAGGAGACGCTCCCGATGATGAAAGAGAAGAAAGACGCTCATGAATATATATGAGTGACAGACAATCTGGGATTGATTCTCTGTATGAGACGCTTTACATGTCATCGCCCAACATCCACATTCAACACAGAGGATTCCCCTACACACACACACACACACACACACACATTTATTGAGCAGCAAATCAGCATATCAGAATGATTTCTGAAGGATCATGTGACACTGAACACTAGAATAATGATGCTGAAAATTCAGCTTTGATCACAGGAATCAATTACATTTTAACACATATTCATACATATATTGTATTTTTAATCAAATAAATGCAGTTTTGTGGAGCAGAAGATCTTCTCTTTCTTCTATAACAAATGGAATGTCTTAAAGAAAGACCCATCTGTTTGCGTCTGTCTCTCTCTCTGTTATTGGTCTGCTGTAATGACGGTGATTTTACGAGTACAGAACGTTCTGAGAACACTGCGTTTTTATTCTCTTCCTTTTCATCTGGATTTTTCCCTCTTTTGTAAGAAACACAATGACTTTAATCTTTCCTCTTTGATCATGTGTCTCTGCTGAAGACAAGAGTTTAGTTGCATACGGTTTCACTTCTGACCGCCGAATCATGTCGTGTTGTCAGTTGATGAACATCGTCCGTGTCACAAACATCATCACATGTAAATCAGATCAAATCAGATGACTGTCAGACAGACAGATGACTGGTGATGCTCCCTTCAAAGAATCTAATTCTAAATAATGAGATCGTGAATAAATACACGCACGCGACAAAATAAAGAAATAAAAACAGAAAAGACAAAATAGATTTAAAAAATAAAGACAAGTAGATTAACCAACCAAACAAATAAATAAACAAACAAACTGATTAAATAAAAAAAAAAAAAAATCTAATTAAATTTAAATGATAAAACAATGGATAAAACAAATAAAGAAATAAATACAGACAGACAGACTAAATAAACAAACGAATAAATACTATAAGGTGTTTCTGTAGTGTTTGAGCTCTTCACCATGACTAAGAAGTTTCTCACTAGTGTCCGGACTCAAACTAGTGGCATTAAACTACTCTCAGTCTCATTAAAAACAAATTTCCCCTTCAATTGCCTCTAAAGAGGTCAGGCAGTATTTTAAAAGAAGCCAATAAGCACTAATTAGCAATTAGAATGCAGGAGAGAGCGGCTGATTGTGAAGCTTTATAAGCAGCGAGACGTGTCCTATAAGACACGAGTGAGGCCTGCGGAGACAAACGCTGACACTCCATCTGTTTCCATCCGCTTATATTGACCAACACGCAGCTTTGTACTAAAAATACCTTTGTGTTTCACAGCAGAGAAAGCGCTCCTTCTGCACTGGATTTGACTTCCATTATCCAGCTAGACAAAAGAAAAGGAAAATGCGATTCCTCAAGCCTAAACCTGATATATATATATATATATACATATATGCATGAGTTTTCTGGAGATTTTCATATGTACTATGAATATGTACTTATACGAGTATGATTTAAAAAATGTCTTAAATCTGAAAGTTATTAACATTTCACATTTAAATTTCACATTTAAAAACCTAGTGTTTAATCATGTCGAAATATTCAAATGAAAACCTTACAAATAAGTAAACAGGTATGACCTGCAAATATTCTAGATTCATGTATATGTATCTAAATACAGGTACCTAGTGGGTTAACCATGGCATTGCAAATGAAAATGATGTTGCCTTCCCCATCACTCTCCAGAATAAAATGATACTGTGTCATCCATGCAATAATCAATGCAGAATATGCTATAATGTTTACTAAAAATTGATGCCTGTATGGTGAAGCTGTCGTGTCTATCCTACGTAAACTCATTCGAATGTATTGTCAACGCTGGTTTGTTTGAAGAGTTCAATGAACCACGTGACCGCTTGCCGTTTGTCGCGACTCTGATTTTCAATGGCTCTGGCTTTAACTGAAGCACATCATTTTACGATTTGATGCCACATTAAGTGCGCCAATTTACAGGTCGAATTTAGTAAAACGTACAAAATTTGAAAGCTGAGACTTTGTTTCGTATCGCAAGCGGAGCTGCCAATTTGGCGTGAGATTTACATGGGCAGAGTGAGAGCGTGACACACAGCCCGAACGCGCGTGCCTGAAATGCGTGAGCGTCGGCAACCCTGATTGAAAGTTGAAAGCAAAGTTTGATCATGTTGATCAGTTAGAGACATCAAATGACGCAGTGGGCTTTATAGGGTTAATAACTCAGTGGCACACAGTGTTTCTTCAGAGCGTCTCCTCGTGTCTCTTTTCCAGCATGTTTGACACCTGCAGTCTGAACTGATGGAGGAATATGAACTCTAACGACCTCCGAGAGAATCGTCAAGGCGTAAAGCCACGATCCCACGGCAGCCTCACACATCCATCATCCGTCAGCGGAGCCGGGCCTTGAGCGAATGCTCGTCTGACGCAGGAGGACAATCATAAATCCACCACACCGATCTGAGAACGCCACATACGCAATTCCTGCCATCCACACACAATTACAGCTGAGATGACATTGACATGACCTCCACACACACACACACACACGCGTGCATTCACACAGACACACATCACACACAGCTTCAGGTTGCTGCTCTGACAGAGTGAAAAATCACAGCAGATGTGAATGTTCAACGACAGAACAGACAGACCGACCAATAAAGCAGCTGCGTGTCATTTATTCTGTTAGGACACTTTCTGCTGTCTCAGTTTTAGAGTCACAACAAGCACATATGTCTGTGAATGACCTTATTATTTTATTAGCACTGTAGATGATGTGTATAGTTATCAAGAGTGTTGTAAATCCAATCCGTCTGCTCCGGCCAAGAGTTTGTTCCATTACAAAACCTCCCACACACCGCACTGGAGCGTCAGCGGCAGACACACCGCACTGAAGGACAGACCCAGGGAAACACGGCAGTGTTACGCATTTCATATATTGATCCGTAGAGATCTCCCAAAATCAGACTAGTATTAACCAGTTGAGTTTCTCCATCCATTAGCTGAGACACACAATTCTGCTCTAGAAACTTCATAATAGAATCTGTTTGTTCCACATGTCAGTCGTTCTCCTCAGTAACTGGCACATTAAACCCTAAGAGCTTCCAAACAACACATGCAAAACTACTCTAAAAAATAGAGAAATAAACAGCAAGAGCATCTCGCTTCATTTGAATCAGCCTTTACACGATCAATCATACACAAATACAGCACAATCTAACATATTTTATTCATTTCACAACATATTTCTCTTTATTTTTTAAATTCGACATTTATTTTGCTCATTTCCACATCCGTGAGTTCGATTTCTAGTCCCACATTTCCATCCCACACCTGTGCTTCCACAGAACGTCCTTCTACAACCGCTCCTCGACCTCTATGAATATTTTAGAGGTGTTTGTAAATGGCTTATCAAACATTTATACAGCGTATCAGTAATGTGTGTGTGTGAGACAGATGTGCACAGGTTAAAAGTCATCCGTCTCAGCGAGAGCGCCGCTTTATCACTCGCTCTCGTGTCAGCGCGCTCATTCCCTCAGAAAGTGTTTCCTCAGAGTCCGTCATGACAGATGACCGGCACCTTCACATGCTCACACATCAGCTTCTTTTCTGTTTCTCTGATCTCACTGTGCTCTGTTCTTCTCTCTCTCACACACACACATCTGTTCTGTTCCCTGTTTAGCAGTGAAATCCTGATTTGCTTAGTTCTGACTTGTAATCTAGAGCCCAATGTATACTTCAGTTTTGACAAGAATATTATGGTGAGCACTGTACGCCTAACAACTGAAGGAGCTAGTCCACGCTGCACTTCTACAGACGTAAAGTTGATGATCTTGGTTATGTTTAGCTTTCTCTGTCAGTCTAATTACCGTCATGGCACAGCAGATCAGCGCCAGTGTTTATACAGTATATAACCACCTAATAACCTGCACTTTGACACTTTTGATCTGCACTGTAAAAAGCGCTATATAAATAACGGTGACTTGACTTGACCTAAACAACACACCTACACAGAGAAAATGGTGTAAAAATGATTTTCACAAACAAATTAACATGCAAATGAATATATATATATATATATATATATATATATATATGGCAAGTAACACACTGAATTCAAAATAAAAAAATAAAAAAGAAAGAAACATGTTTTACTCAAATCTTCACAACTATTTTACAGTATGAAATGTAATATAAGTAGTATAATGACACAAGAAATCTGAAGGAAACTCTAGCACCCTTGAGCTCGTAAATATAATTAAATTAAACTCACTTGTAAACTAGAATAAATCATGAGCAACGTCACACCAGTAGGAGTGTGATTTGCCTCTACATTAGGCTGTGATTTGGCAGTAATTAATGAGCGTTTGCAGCGCGCACCTGAACCACGTCTTTTGTACAGACTTCGCTTTCTTATATACATGTATAGAATAAATTAATTTTTAATATTTTGATACCAAAAATATATGTATAACACATTACCTATAGTCAAAAAAAAAGTAAGCAAATATTTTTTTTGTTTACATATTAGAAACATTAAAAGTACATACATTACCCATCACAAACAACTTAAGGATAATCCATAACTGTCTACATATCAAAGTTCTTCATAGAAACGTATTTTCAATGATCAATTTCTCGAAAATTAAGACATAAAGTACAGTCACGTACATCATAGATGTCAATATTACGTGCTATATTGTGTTTACCTATCTATAGTCCAATTATTGGGCCAGCGTAAATTTAGGAAAAGAAAAATAGGAAAAGAGTAGAACAAAAGTTTTTCTGATCTGTCCTATCCTATCCTGTAAGGCAAAATGCCAAAAAAACCTCATTTTGAATTTGACATTTGTGTCAACGAATAAAAACAAGACGAAAAGGGACGATTTGGGAAGAGATTAATTCGTAACGAATCTGCTGCGTGGTTAGGAGGTTAGATGCATATATTTGAACTGCATCATAACCTATCGATTTATCTGGCAGGACATAAGCTAGCATACGTTTGCTGCAAGTCTCATAAAACGTTAAAAAATATCAATAACTGGGAGTAAGAGAAGAGCAGACATATGGGAAAATTTGACAACGCAAAAGAGAACTCCATTTGGTCTGATTTTCTGAGCACAGACAGCAAAGCAGAACCTCTCACACATCTCACGAATGGAGAAATACACACAAAATTATATTGAATTTTTTGTTTTGACAAGTGTCTCGGTTACGTCTTAGGTGAACATGAACAGTTGGGAGAATATCGGACGTTTAATCAATACGTTACATCAGCGCATTTGGTTTTAAAGGGACAGCAGCCTAATATAAGCCTGGAATACACTGCATGACTTTTAAAATCTGAACAGATTTTTAAAACACTAGGCATCATACACTTACCGACTTAGTGAATAGAGACAAAGGAAAACTGGTCATCATACGCTACACGACTGAGAATCATACACTACCAGACTTTAAAGTTGTTCCAATCACAACAAACTCATGCAGAAACGTGTGCCTTGTTGCTAGGAGATGCTCGACAAATGAAAACAATGTGCGTTAACTTCTCCAGACTGTAAATCGGTGGGAAATGGCGTAGTGTGTTCCAGGCTTTTGTTGCTATTGTCTGTGGCGTTGATGTTAATCAAGCAACAAAAGAAAGACAGAAAATCACTCACTGCTCCTGACTGAAACACTTTAGTAGCCCTAATAATCTACATTTATTTATATAAATAAATCTGTCTGCTTGAAAAAATGAAAAATGTGGTAAACAAGTTGTTATAAAGAATGCATAATTAGCCTATAAAACCATTGGCATTTCATCGAAAAGAAGATTGTGTTCTTGTTTCTTTATGAGAAGCGGTTTCATTGCATGTTGCGTGTCACAGCAGTTATATCTGTGTCTATCATGATAAAACCTTAATATCAGACCTATACAATGTGTTTGGTCATTTTAGAGAAATGCTAAATAAATGCACTACACTGTAAATACACACATTAGATTTTAGCCGACTAAATCTCCTGTAGATTAAACTAGACTAAAACTAAAACAATTCAGATGACTAAAACTAAATGGCATTTTAATTAAAAGACTATGACTAAGACTAAATCAAAATTTGCTGTCAAAATTAACACTGCCCAGATAACACACATAATCTGCTGCGTAAAAACACCTGACAGACGTCTTTAAGATGTCAGTTTTACACTCATTTTAAACAATGACATTTTCTAAACGTTTATGTGACATCTGATAGGAAACGTCCTGTAGACGTACTGCAGATGAGCAAACGCTCGCAGATGTACATGCAGACGTCGAACAGACGTCCCCGTGATGTAGGTGTGCGATCAGGACAGTGTTCCTCCAAACTCGGACTCGGGATTCGGCGCGCGCTGCGTCAGACCTGATGTTATTAACGCTGCTCTCTCGCTCCTCACAGGACTGAATTTGACTCCTCAACGCCTCTGCTAATGGAGACTGACTTGATAAACGCTGTAATTCATCATCATCAATTTCCGTGCTAGCGCTACACAGATTAATCGGGTGCTGCTAGCATGGGGCCTGTCCTAAATGATTAATGCTCATAAACAACGCTACATCAACATTAATGCTGATTGCTGATAAGTTCAGATCGTTTCCCCTGATAGCGTGCGCGCGCGTGATGGGTGATGGCCGCGCTAGCGCTCCCCGCGCCGCACACTTAGCCGAGCGCGTCCAGCCATTAGCGCCCTGCGGCGGAGGAGAAGCGCGCGGGAAGCTAATGAGACGCTCTCAGGCTAAAATGCAAATGAGCGTGAATGTGGAAGTATTGAACAGAGCTAATTCAAACGAGCAGCGCAGGTTCTGCTGTTACTGAGATATCGATTAGCCTCGCTTTCTGGCCGAACGCCGTGAGGAGAGACAGATGCTAACGCGCCAGAGCTAGCCTAGCGCGGCAGTTCATACCTGCTAAAGTCACGCGCTGAAGATCCGCTCATGCAGCAGCTTACAGCGATAATCTATAGACGGTCAGCTGCTATTGACTTTAGCTGTAATTCTGCTACTGACAGAAATAAGTTACAAACACTAAGAAAGAAAGAAAGAAAACATTAGGTTCATTGTCATGACTCATCAGTTTGACGTCTGTTCTCAAAGTCATGTTCTTTATATTACAGACATGAAGCATCATTTGCGATTCACTGTTGCATTAAAGCGGCGTTGAAACGTAAAAAAGCACTGTATAAAAATGATGTGAAGCAGCCTTGGGTCCAAGAAGAAACTTTAACATCCATGGAAAGGGTTTTTACAGTAGAAAAAGGTTCTTCAGACTAAGAAAATGTTCTTTTTACTAAGGAAAACATGGTTCTTTGAAGATCTGCTGATCACTCAAGGGGTCTTTGGTTCTTATATACAGTGGAATCAATGTGAAAATCTCAGCTCGCAACCGTTTAAACACCCAGGTCACAAATGATCGTCTTAACAATCTGAGTGTAAAACAGCAATTAAATCATGAAATTGAGATGTTTCAAACAGCATCTTGAGAAGAGAATCTGACTGTCTGTACAAAGATCTATGATCTTTTCACCAATCACAAAAACAGAAAAATAGAATTTTTAGTTTTAGTTATTTTAGTACATCGACTTCATACTAAACTAAATGTTTTTCTTTCTTTCTTTCTTTTAATATATATTTTATTTCAGTTCTTTTTCTGTGTTTTTTCCCCCACCAAACAATGAATTTTTTTAATGGTTTTAGTTTTAGTAATAACCCTGTTTTGGATGTGCTCAAAGTTAATTCTCTCATCTCCAGCCGTACGCTAGCATATCAATGAGCTCGACAGACACGGACTCGAAACTCAAAATCCTATTAAAAGTTGCTTTTCTTCTGTTCTATCAGACGGTGAGATCAGGTCAGCGGCCGGGACGTCTTTGACTGTTTCTCCAGCCTCACAGCGCAGAAATATCTGGCAGAATTCAAAGGAAGCACGGAGGATGAAAGCAGCGCTCGTACAGATAGAGCCGTCCGTCTCTACGAAAAACACGACAGAAGGTTTGTTCGTGCAGGACGGAGGTGAACAGACGAATCAAACCGTACGGACGGCCGACACACATCTTTCATCGCTCTGCTTTTCAGCCACGCAAATCTGAACACCTTACAAAAGCAGCTCATTAACACTGTGACCAACAGAACCGGCCCGATTTATCAGTGTCACTTCCTGTGTAGGCCAATAAAGCAGCTTATTCTACAGGGAGAGCGTGGCCTACATTCAGAGGAGCGCCGGACGCCCTTCCGCGGGTACGAACACCGCTGCCGGAGCAGGACGGCCCGAGAAAGCGCAGGTGACCCCATTAATACTGCAGAGGTGCTGCGTGTTTAAATCGGGAACACGCCGAGATCGCCGATCGCTCGCGCCGCTAAACCTGCCATCAAACCACGCATTAAACCTGCTGAAGAGACCAGCATTTGTTTCTTTACAAACAGCTTCAAAGCAGCTTCACAGTACAAATCCAATGGAGAAAATTCAGTTTCAGTAAGCAGCAGTTTCAGCCGGTGTTACTTCACTATCACTGAGAAACTACTATAGATTTTGCTAATATTATTTTATATATTATTTATTTCAAATTAGGTTTTATTTTTGTATTTTCTGCTTTCATGTTAATGTTAAAGTTTTAGTCGTTTTGTTTGCTTTTGTCTTTTTTATTAATGTTTGTTGTTTTGAAATAAGTAAATATATTTTTTATACATTTTTATTTCAGGTTTAGCTTAGATTTTTTTAGAATATCAAACGAAAATGTGTTTTTATGGTCTTGTAGCTAACTATAGTAACCCTGGTTTCAAGCATAACTGTAAAAGTGTAACCATAATACGCTATCCGCACTTAGTCATAAGTCTTAGTCATAAAGTGAGTAAAGTGAAGTTATTTCTATAAAAAAATGGAAGGAAGCAAAGAACCACCCTGACAGAACAGAATTTCGCTATTACTCTGTGAAATTACTGTAGACCTTTAGTCTTTTAAGAGATTATGTTTCCATCATTTGTCAGTCAGCTGCTTTTAAGCGGCACAGTTCTGCTGTTACCGCTGCTTTGTTTACATGATAGCGCTACTAGACGCTCAGCTTCAAAAACAAATGCAGAAACGGTCAATTGAGAGCATGAACAGTGTTTTATTTTCCTCCTGGAGGATCATCGCACACTCGTCAATACAGTTTAATGTTCAAAAGCACTGTCAAACGATAGAGCGCTCACTCAGATCCAAAACCTGTCGTACATCCGCCTCGGTTGGAGCGTTTGTTTCTGAACCTTAATTCCCTTTTTTAAACTAAAACGGGGTCTGCGGCGTTTTCGCCGGAGTGGTGTAAACAACAGGTGTAACCGTAGCAAAAGTTATGCATTTAAAAAAAAAAGCTCTAGTGTAAACGTAGCCTCAGATGCAAACCAAAATGATCGGTCTCACTTTTCCTCATCATCATCATCATCATCATGATCTTGGAGACTAAACCTGTGAGTTGCTCTGGATTAAAGTAGCTGCTAAACATCTACTGCAGATCACCAGCTCCTCACTAACCTACTGACTTAAGCAGCTTAGCTTATCAACATCCACTTCAATTAGAGCCATCTGTAGAGTCACACACACACACACACACACACACACACACACAGCATCTCATCAAGTGTCTAGGCGTCCCACGTTTCTTCCATTTCCATGATTTCTTCTCTTCTGTGTTTGCTGTTTTCTGTGACAGTTTACAAATGATGCAAACCTCTGAAAGCATGTTTGTCTCTACAGGTAAACATCATCATTGTCTTAATCCAAACAAGCGACTGAAAAGATGATCATGAGCTGAGAGATACCGGTAAAAAATGCAGCCGTGGAACGAGACGACAGACGGACTCGGCTTGATTATTCCCACAGGATGAGTTCAGTCTAGTTTAATGTCTGTCCGGCTTTGATTAGTCTGTGTAATGAAAGTGAACTGCAGTTAAAGGCCTCATTGGATCTGATGATGTCTGTCTTTAACTTCTGCTCATGGTTTCTGTCTAAAGGGGGCAGCACTGAGTCTCTGGGCCTCATTTAACTTACCCAAACTACCCGTGCAAGTTCTCATCAAATAATTATTAAATTAAATATTAATAGATGTGCTTATAAATTCTTATAATGGGCTTATAAATCCTAAACGTGTGCTTGACGGCTCTGGCTACCCGTTAAGACTGGTAGATTGAAGCCTTAAGCCACTCAGCGGCTTAAAAGCGGTTAGTTATAGCGGACTGATTCCAGCTGCTGACGGTTCACCATTAGCACTGCAGCAAAGCTTCTCCAGCAGGAGGAGAGCGCTATCGGCATTTGTTTCTCGTGTGTCAGAGCGTATCATCTTTCCCATTACCCTGGTCCTCTGCCATCCTTAACTCCCCAAACAATTAGAGCAGGCCGGACTGATCTCGCCTTCGATTTCCAATACTGCGGCGCTGCGACGAACCGCGCTCGGGTTTCCGCTGGAGCCGGACGGCAGGCGGCGAGCGTCGGGTTACCGAACGCATGAGGAGCGCCACAGGAAAGAGTCACGGGAATACAGTGAAATCCTTCACATTCATCTCAATCTGAGCTTCCGATGTGAGGAAAACAACCTCATTTCCTTCATTCCTCTCCAGAAGATGATTCTGCTCCTGCTCAGTCAGAGAAGAGGAAACACCTGCCGCTATATCACAGACCCAACACACACGTCCTCCAGACACTAGGTGGGGCTATAACTGATCGGTTTATTATGCTTTTGCAGCTGGGATGTCTAAACCCTGGAGACTAATGGCTCGTTTCCACCGAGCGATACGGTTCAGTACGGTACCGTTTCCATTTTTAGAAGTTGTGAATGGTACCGAAATAGTGAACTGTACCTTACCACTTTTTTGGTAGCCTTCCGTTGGGGTACCTAGCACAGCAAAGGGTACCAAAACGGTGGAGCTAAACTCACTGCAGAACGTTGATTGATTGACTAGAATCGCCACTTGTGCGTTCTGCAAGGGGATAAAGCGTCTCCTGCACAAACACCAAAAAAATATAACAGTGTATTTTATAATTTTATATTTTCACACAGACGGTAGCCTTTTCTCATTATGCGCTCTTGTCTGTTCTTGCGGACTTGTGAAAAGTCATTGCCCAAATGCCGCATCATTTTCAAAATATTACTGTTATTGTGTCATGAAATTAGGGCTGGGCGATATGGGCAAAAAAATGATCACGATAATTTTTTTGGTGTTTGTGTACTCTGATCTCAATGAGCCCAGCACGCATGAACGAGTGCAGGAGACGCTTTATCCCCTTGCAGAACGCACAAGTGGCGATTCTAGTCAATCAATCAACGTTCTGCAGTGAGTTTAGCTCCACCGTTTTGGTACCCTTTGCTGTGCTAGGTAACCCAACGGAAGGCTACCAAAAAAGTGGTAAGGTACAGTTCACTATTTTGGTACCATTCACAACTTCTAAAAATGGAAACGGTAACGTACTGAACCGTATTATCACGATAATTTTTTTCATGTCAGTCGATATCAATAATTATCAAGAAAAAAGTCAAATCTTTTTTTTCTTTCAAGTTTAAAGTCAGATTTTTGCTCCAAAGTGAAAGTTGTAGAAACCAGACCATTAATTTTCACTAACAAAATAAATATATAAATAGAAAAATGAATTTCTGCATGTTTTAATGGGTTATATTGTTTCAAATCAAGAAACAGGTTTGGGTTGTCTGATAATAATGATGATAATAATAATAATAATAATAACATCACTTTTTGTCTCTTAGAAATGCACATTTGATAGTAGCTTGAGGATGCAGAGGTACATTTTTGTTCATAATCAATCAGTAACATCTTTAAAAATTATAGAAACCTCAGTTTTATATGGTTACATTTATTCTAACCCAGTTTTTTTTAAGCATTGGTCTCCCAGAGTAGCAAGCATGCATTTTAAATCTTGATAAACACAGTTAAAACCACACATAATGGCACCTCAATACCATGTAAAAATATAACTACATGGTTTTATAGGTATTTGTATGAAAAACGGTAGTCTAAAAGTATAAATGCACACATGCTATAGCTTCATCACAAATACATACATACTACAATTATATAGCATTACTCCTGTAATAAAATTCACTGTGAAAATCCCACATTGCTGCCACAATACCATGGTGCAGTGAGTGTTACTACAGTAAATCCATGGTAAATGATGGCGATGTGTAGATTGAAAAGTCTCGTTGCACACAGCTTTAAACTAGTTTGAGTCACAGAGTCATTTGTGTTCATCGCTGAATTCAAGTGTTTCACACTGGATCTCACAGCGCTGTTTAGTGCTCGCGTGACAGAGCCGTTCCCATATCGCGTCTTTTATCGAACTCTTCATATCATTTTATCGAGGAAAATTATGTCGCGATAATTATTGTTATCGAATTATCGCCCAGCCCTACATGAAATGTAGTTTTAAGAGTTTTTCAGGTGAGAATGTAGTTGTTTAAACCTCAAATCTGCGAAGAAAGTGCCTATTTGAAAATTTGCCAATCGCTGGTCTCATGAATCTATTATTTGTTCCTGGTCAAATCGTTTTGGCTGAGCACAAAGCTATGTTTAACTTTATATATTTATTTTGAACTTTACCGTAGTACAGCACTGACTTTGTAGCATACGTTTGACCGAGCTGTTTGCTTTTGTCTTTATTTCCTCATATATATATAAGCCTCTTATACTTTGTACTTATACTTTTATAATGACTATTATTGTTCATTAAAGGGGTCATCAGATGCCAATTTTCCACAAGTTGATATGATTCTTTAGGGTCTTAAAGAAAAGTCTCTAATATACTTTGATTAAAAATTCTCAATGGTTTTGTAAAACAACACCCTTTTTACCTTGTCAAAATCAGCTCTGCAAAAATCATCTCATTCTAAGGGGTTGTTCCTTTAAATGCAAATGAGCTCTGCTCACCCCGCCCCTCTCTTCTCTCTGTGGAAAGACGTCTTGTTTACTTTAGCCGCATTTAGCCGCGTTTAGCCACTAAACTTCCTAACTACCACGTTATAAGGAAAGGCGATCGCAAAGATTCATAAAAAAACGCTTATACTCACTTCTGCTGTAAGTGAAGCTGGATCATGAATGATTCGCGTGAACATAGACGGATATATGTAGATCAGGAGGCGCATTCCCTTCACAAACAAATGTAATTCACTGCATCTTCAGCAGCTCAGATGTCGGGAGTAAATGACGACCACTATGTTCATTATTACATCCAGCAACACAACACCTCAATCACTCAATCTGAGATATTCTTGTCTAACTTACATCCCTGCTCCGGCATTGAAACAATAGAGGACAGACTGTTACAGCTGATCTGAGGTAAGACGCTCATGTCAATCAACTATCGTGAGAGTGTCCTCTGTCATGTGACGCCACAATAACAGGCATCTGAGAACGGCTCGATTTGAAAAAGGGGATATTATTTTTACAGATTAAAAACCACTGCATGGATTTTTATCATTATAGGGTAGATTTGTACATACACTGACAACACACATTAATGTTCAAACAACATGAAAAAGTGAACTTAGCATCCGATGACCCCTTTAAAACTGACATTTAACAAAAAGTGGCAGAGTTGCACTCATTGTCGTGCTTTATCGTGGATCGCTACTTTACGGCATACACCACACCTATCATGTAAGGGTACTGTTGGTGGTGGAAACGCAAGCTAGATCATTCTGTCGTTCTATTATTTTATCATTCTATCTGAAGATGTTCTGCACTCTCAGATATCTGGAGTGATACAAAATACTTAAACAGAGACAGAGCGAGAGACAGGCTCCTCTCGGGGACGATCCTCTGCATTAAATCGAGCTAATCTCTAATTCAGCCACCCATGACGGCAAAACAAAAAATCCTCGAGAGGACTTGACTCAGCAGGAGGAGTGTGTGTGTGTGTGTTTACGTTCACATTACCCAAGACCGATCTCACAGAAAGCCCAGAGGACATGAATTATGCGGCGTGTCTGACATCAGTACAGCGCAAACAGCACGGATCGCTCCGGACAAACATCAGACCGCATCCTCTCAACCCACAACTGCAAGCTCACGATTTGTCAGATAAAAGCAGCATCAAGAAGTCTTTGTATGTGAAATTGCTCAAACGTTCATCAGGACGATCACATTAGCAGGTTTGAGAGCTGTCTGAGCACCGAAATAACCTCCCGTCTCGTCCCCTCGTGTGTTTGGATGTGTTGCGTGCGCTCGGCGGATTGCTGGCCCGCGGCGTGATTCCCATCAACACGTTACACAACCGTCATCTCGGAGCCTAAAATAGGAGCGTGCAGAGGAACTACTCCTGCTCTCTCGCAGAATCTCTCACAGCGCTCCATACGAGGATTGATTTCTCATTGTGCCGTTTTAACGTATCGCATTGATGAAGCGCATCTGACCCACACGAAGGCATCGCTGGCACGATGAACCGCACCGATACCACCGCAGACCCGTTACGATCGATGGGCCTGTGTGACCGTCACGTATTCAATATCACTGATAGGACAGAGATGCTTAATTGAGAGCTTCGGTTCACTCACTGTGTGTGTGTGTGTGTGTGTATTATTATTGTTATTATTATTGTGTGTGCTTGTTCTTGCTACATTGTGAGGAACAAATGTCCCCAGAAGGATAGTAAAACCTGAAATTTTTGACAATGTGGGGACGATGATGTAACGAAAATGTAACGATGCAAACATGTTTTCTGTAAGGGTTAGGTTTAGGGTTAGGGTTGGGTTAGGGGATAGACAATATTTAGTTTAGTCAGTATAAAAACTATAGAAGTCTATGGAAAGTCCCCACAATTCACAAAAACAAACATGTGTGTGTGGCTCTGTAGTGAGCTGTCTACATAGGGAGCATCTCAAGTCAAATGGATCTTCTTAAAGGGACAGGTCACCTAAAAATGATCATTTCGCTATGGTGAGCTGCACCTGAAATGAGCACTTTTATGTGTTTTTTATTAGTTCAGTTTCAAAACTATTTTTCAAATTCAAAACAGTCCGGATTCAAGCATCTGCTTGAGCCGCAGCATTACAATTATTATGAAGCACATCAGAATTTCAAAAACCACTGAGACTTTTCTCAGAATATCTTCTGTTTTCCACAGAAGAAAAAAAGACATATTCACACACACACACAGTGTACACAAATATTGAGTAAATGGGTCTATTTTTAATTCGGCTGCATTCTGGGATCGCCTCGTTTGTGACAGATGCGCGTGACGCCGCCTTCGAATCTGGCCAAACGAGGGCTCTTATCAGGCAGCGTGACGCCGCTGTCGAGGCAGGCATCTGAACGTCCTGGATGAAAGCAAGACAAACATCGTGAGCTGAACAATGTGGCTGAGCTTATATTTACATCTGGGTTTTGAAATGCAAATACAGGGCTGGATCTGAATCCCAGGAGCGTCACCATCATCTGAGCGACTGAACACAATTACATCACTCTCTCTCTCTCTCTCTCTCTCTCTCTCTCTCCGGTTTATTATCCGCCCACATTCATTGCCGCATCGTGACATCTTGTCCTCTAACTGTTCATCTCCACCTTTCCGTCCTCCCACACTCTTCCCGTCTCTCTGCTTTCCAGTCTCGCTCTACTTCGTATATCAGTTGTATTACATTCCTTCCCTCATCAGTAAAGCAATGTTCCTGGTTGAAGCTCCATCAACTGTCCATTACTCCAGCAAATCATTACAACTTCTCACTCAATTAAAATCAGTCAATCAACAAACAGCAGTTACTGTGCAGAACTTACTGTACACAGACACACGAGATTCGTGCGATGACGTCGCGTGATCACACAGCAGCAGCAACATCCTCATGACACTGTAAGCACAGTACACTACACCACTGTTCACTGGAGTTAACTAACCCGCAGGACACCTGTAACGCATGACCAGACGCTCATCCACCCGTTAACACACTTTGCAGCTCAAACGACACACATTTATACTGACTAACACACGCAGGTGCTACAGATTTAAACCAGCTGTGCCTTTTTACTACATCATGAGTGCTGCTGACGGAGGAAAAGAGAGCCTCAGTTTTACGATACCATTTTACACACACACACTTTAATGTGTGTCACAAGCTCTTCAGCTAGAGTGAGTGTGAGTGAGTGTGTGTGAGTGTGTGTGAGTGTGTGTGTGTTATGGGGTAATTAAGTCAGAGACACAGTTTAATTAAAGTTGGGCATTTGGGTGTAATGAACAGTGAAGTGATTCATCATGTCGTTCATCACATTCAGCAGGACTAGAGATGACCAATCAACAGCTTTAACTCGCTCCAAATCCGTGTCACTTCTTTCTTCTGTGGAACATCGAAGCAGGAAGTTTGAGGAATGTCTCAGTGTTTTGTCAATGGGGTTTGAAGTTGTTTGGTTCTTTAAAATATCTTCTACGTTCCACAGAAGAAATAAAGTTACACAGGTTTTAATGACATGAGAGAGAGAGAGAGAGAGAGAGAGACAGAGTACTAAATGATGACAGAACGATCATTTGCAGTCAGGTCTCAGTGGAAACACAGTAGCACTGAAGCAGTAACACACGTCAGAGCTCATAATCGTCAGCACGGAATCGATGTGATTGACAGAAACGCTCCAGGTTCAGTGCAGGTTACGCCTGATCGATGGTATTCGTGGCATTACGTCAATTAGCACAGAAAGTCAAGTCGCATCGTCCCTCAGTAACTCACCAGTGTGAATCTGATCTGAAGCGGAATTGGAATGACAGGAAGAGGAATTTACTGAATTACAGTTCATGTCTACTGACTCCATGATCTACAGCATAAATGTTTGACAGATTCGACGTGTCTCTTCAACACTGGCCAAACAACGAACAGGAGAATCAGACATGACAGGTGAAGAGGGTATGGATAAATATCACCACACTTCCTATGGTGATTAATCGCAGCACGTTAAGACAACGGTTTTGTACTACAAGTTTTCTTTGAAAATGCAAATGAGACATTATCTAATCCAACATGCACTAGTTTGCCTACATTTCCAGAACATAATTTTGAGGTTCAAAATTCATTTTTGATTTTGTGGTTAAATGTTTCTCCAAAGGCAATTTTGGATTTCTTTTTTATCACTTCATCAATAATGTCAATACTGGTTTTGGAAGAAAAAAAAGTTGTATAAATCAGTGAGAATGACACATGGACAATAAAACTGCTGCTGAAGTGGAGATACAAACTTTTAAAGATATGTACTGCCTTCGAAATCTACAGACACAACTGTGTAAAGTACAATAAAATAGACAATGTGTGTTAAAATGTGTGTTTTGTATGTATTCTCATTCCACTAGTCTGAAGGAAGACGTGATGGAAGCAAAATAGTCTAAAATATTATCTAAATTGACCAGTTCATGAAAAAAACGATGGTTTCGCCGGTAGCATGTCAGGCATTGATTGCTGATGATCATCTGAACATCTTCATGAGTGAAACCGAAAATCTGATATTCTCAGTTCTGTTTTGAAAGCGTGTGTGTGTGTGTGTGTGTGTGTTTTCTGTGTTGACAGCAGTAGGTTCAGGTGTTGTGGCAGGTGTCATGAAGCTGCCAAGAGCAGACGAAAGCGTCTGTAGACGTCTGTCGTACATCTCTGTCTGACGCACTCTCATCCACAATCCAGGGATCATTAGCAGAAGCTGAGTCACGGGCAAGCGCGCTAACTCGAGTATTCTGGGAAACGGCCATCAGCGGCATCTGAGAGCCAGCCAATCGGATCGTTGCGCTCCTGCGTCCGGCCAATCGGATCACTGCCCCCGAATTAAAGCCACACCTGCTCTCAGAAGCACGACACGCACAATTTACACGTCCGCACCTGTACAATCACACGGAAGAATTTAACACACACGACACCATGACCGGACGAGCCGCGTCTGAATTCGGTGAAAATGAACAGACATCTGTCACATCAAGATACTTGTGAACAGTCACAGTCACACTAGTAAACACTGTTACCTGGAGCCATTATTCAAAATTAAAAAAAATTACAATTATTAATACATTTTGTCATTTTTTAAATAATGTTGTCTTATGTTTTTTGTATTTTTTTTCCCCTCGTAGCATTTATTAATTAGTCTATTGTTGATTCAGCTACACTGACACTATCAGATGAGAATAAAACTGACACTTAATTCTACTGGATAATGACACTGTTGTCTTCAAACGGTTCTGAAACAATCCGTATTGTATAAAGCGCTGTAGAAATGAACGTGACATGATGCTCAACATCATCTGATCTCATATGCATATATAGATCATATAGTAATAATCCTTCAGTCATACGATCAGAACAGTTTGTCATGACTTCAGTGATGATTAGATGCAGGTGAAGGACTGTCGTGAAATCGGAGAATAATGTGTTTCTCTGTACAGTCATCCTTCCTCACGGATCAAGCTCACATTGTGCATGCAGGACATAAAGTAAGCAGATTTCTTTTTTGTCCTTTTCATTTTCCACTTGAATCTTATGGTTGTTTTAAACAGACGAGTCTTTCCTGTGGATTGTGTGTATAAAACTCTTCTCTGACATCTTGACTTCTCTTTCAATCACACGTCTGTGTCTGAATAGACGCCATTTGGCTTCGTGCTGTTGGTTTCGGCGGTCTCGACTCTGAATAATCTACAGCGGATCGGTGCAATCAGAGCGAGCGCCGGCCACACTGAAATCACCAGCTATTGTGTCGATTCTTCACAATCACGCGGCTCTTGTGCTCCGTGGCTTTTGTTGGACTCGTTCTTCACGGGCCCTACAATTAACGGCTGCGGAAGAGACGGCGCACGGCGAGAGTCGCAGTGCAGCAAAAGACAAAATGTCGGGAAAACAGAAGCCGCGTGTCTCATTTACCGCTCTGACAAACAGGAAGACGACCGAACGCGAGCGGCGACGACGCCAGGGACTGACGCCAATCAGACGAGGCCCAGATCAGGAAACATCCATAAACATGAGGATGACACTGATGAGAACAGCTGGAGCAGATCAAGACACACACACAGACAAACACAGACAGAAAAACAGACACAGAAAGACAGACAGATACGGACAGACAGACAGGGAGGAATTGTAAAGGGCTGCGTTATGAATGTTGGCTAATATGAAACCATCTATGAAGTGAAAGCACATCAGATAAGGAGATTCTTTTACTAAAAGAACTTCTGAAAACTTTAAACATCTGAAAACCTGTTTAATCGATGTTAAAACATTTATCACGTGTCCCTGAATAAAGATCTGATCACAGCTGATAGTGTGTGATGATAATGCTGTCTCTGAATTAGATTATTTCAGAATTAAAATGGCAAAGAGTTTTGGTAATGACACATAATGAAGCAGAGCAGAGAGAAAAGCCCAAAATAAAGGCATTTACCTTCTAAAAACGATCTTTAAAAAAACATTAAAGCGACACAATAGAAGTATAGAATTTCTATAATCAATCCTAAAAAAACTCAGTCTAAACATATATACAGCGCTGGTACTGGTAACTGATCACATGTAATCTGGATTAGATAGATTACAAAAAATAAACACTTGTGATTAGATTACATTTAAAAATGCTCATAATCAGATGACACTTACTTTTTTATGGATTACATGATTACATATAATTTGTTATTTTTTGTCAGTCAAACTCTTTGACATAAAATATTTATTTGAAGTAAATTAATAGTTAATAGTTACATAAATTAGGTCATACGTAATCTAAAAGTATTACCTAAAATGCCTAAAATACATGACCTAAAATGAATAATTTAAATGACATTACTGACTACAATACCATTTTCATCATGTAATAAGTAACTTGTAATCATTAATTTGTAAGTAATTTACCCAGCTCTGCATATACATTTTTATATTATTACTATTACTATTTATTTCTATTGCTACAAAAAAAGAAGTAATTTTCATGTATATATATATATTTTTTTTTTCACAATCTAAATGAAGAAATTCATAATTACTTGAATATAGAGTAATGCTTAATGCTTTTTATTATAGGTATGAAAGGGTCAGGACAATTCCTCTTCACATCAGAATCCCTCAGTCACATCAGGATGTTAGGAATAAAACGAATGACATCACGAGGAGAAACTAAAGAAGCCGAAGTGGGTTTGACCAGTGAAATTCACACGATCTGTGATCGCTCTCGCGCGCGTTACTCCTCCGTCCTCACGTGTGGCCGTCTTCGCCGTTAACGGTGTGCGTTCTGCTTGATTCTCCACCGCAGCTCTGTGTCATAAATCAAATGTTGGCTGTTATATGCAGCTTTCTGAGCCCAGCGAACAGCACGGCTCCGTCCAGGCCTGTAATAGTGTGGGCAGAGCGAGGGAGTTCTGGAAGGACGCTTGGAGTAATTCTTCACGCTGCCACATCACACATCTGTCACGTCAGAGCAAACGCAGACGCCCAGATCGCAGGCTAGCTCTGCTAACCGCTAATCTCCGTCTGACACCACACAAACAAACACAGGAACCACTGCAAACCAAACCAAACCTTCACAGCAACACAATGTTTGTTTCAAGTTTATTTTGTCAATAAAGCAAAATTATTAACTTTTTCAAATAAAATAATGGTGTTTTTTTTTTAAAGTGGAGTTGCACACATTGGTTTGTGTCTTCTGCTAGAATAGTGAAGCATTACAAAACTGATGTCTAAACTGATAAATAACAGATTAGAGATTAAAATAGTAGCAGATTTGTCTCATTTTAAGATGAAAAATTTACTTCAGCCAGAAATGTACTTGTACTATAGTAAAATAAACATTTGGCAAAATCTTCAAAAGATTTTTGAATTTTGGCACACTTTTTTCTCTGTATAGTATTGATATGGCAACTAGTTAATACTGTAAATTTGGTTATGCTAGCATGTGTGGAAATATTTAAACCACGCGTTAGTTTGTGCCCCGCGCACCCCTAATGTGCAAAATAATAAAAAATGGAATGTTTCCTTAACCTTCATATAAACAAGAATTAAAAAAAAACAACATTTAAGATTCAGAGAACATTCAGAATGCTATATATTCCATACAAAATGCTATATGCTATATTTTCAACAATTACTGTATTAAAAACAGCTGATTTATCCGATCTGAACATCAGTGCAGCATACAGAAAGCAGATGTTCTCCGAATCTGAGTGTTACACAATCTTTCCTCTGCAGCATTTCTTTCTACAGCATACCGATGTCTGAAAGTCTTCTTTCTAAGACGTACGAATGCCACATTAGACTTTCAGCCCTTCCTTTTCCTCTCAGCCATCAATGTGACGCCCCCTCACATGCCCGTCTCTCTCTCTCTCTGTGCAGCTGATTCTAAATCTCTCTAATCTTTCACCATCAGGGTAGTAATTCAGCTCATTATAAAGCAGGATTGATAATAAGCGTTATAAAGCCGTCTCCTCTGTTGCCCGACTCCATTAAATCCACTTTAATTCAGATCCATTCGTGGCGCTGCAGTGAGGCACTCTGGGAAATCGAGCCAGATCACGGCGCACCTGCCCCTCAATAACGGGAAATCCCTCGCCTTCCCGCGCTTACGCTGCTAATTCTGATTGGATGAGACGCGTTTAAAGTCGTGCGAAACGCTGATGAACGCACATCGTTCTGCCCTGACGTCTTTCTCTCAGCCCTCACCTGTAGTGAATCGCAGCTGCATTTGAACGCGCCGCCGTCGTTTCTCAGACGCTGGTTAGTTTGACCGCGACTCGCTCTAAGACTCCGCGGTCACTCATTAAATTAATTCAGTCCCGAGCTTCAAAACGCAAAGGTCGAAGTCATTAAAATGTGCACATGTAAGTTTGCGAAATCGACGGAATGAAACAGCAAACCCTGAGTTCATTAAAGCGTGAGCCGTGGGCGCCGCGCTCGAGGCCTAGCCGCTCAGCGGGACACATTAGCAGACGTGACCCTGCCTGACTTACACAGAAACACCAATAATAAGAGCTCTGTAGCCTGCTGTCTGTTCCTCAGACGTCACAAAGGACACGCCGCCGCCCTGTAAGATTACAGCAAACCATCAAGTGATTACAGACGTCTGACACTCTCCATGAACGACAACGAGTCGCAGAAAATACCGGAGATCAACCGAAGTAATGCATTATTCAAAATTTTTGTATTTGCATAATTTTCTATTTAGCATACCATTAACTAAATAATTAGAGGAAACTAAAACAAATGCATTAAGGTATATGCATTTTACACACAATGTTAATATTTTTATAATGATCTAAAATAAAATATATACGTTGCATACTATAGCAACACATCTGCAGTCAGTTCGGCAGCGTAATGATTTGAGGAAAAGAGTTAAACATGACAGTCAACTCTACAATATGAGTGAAATTCAAAACCAAAAAGTGAGAATGTTTACTTATCAATTCATCTTGCTTTAGAAAAACACCAAATGATAGATAGATAGATGTTAGTTAGGATTATTGGTGGTGGTTGGTGATGTTGGTTAGTTGTTGGTTGGTGTGGTGAAGGTCACTGTGGTCCAGCATGTCGTTGGCGTTGTCGACGCTGCACTCGCTCTGTCAGATCCCGCAGTGAAACTGTCGCCCCCTTCGGGTAAATGCGGCCGACTGCAGAGAATCTAATTTATGATGTCTTGCTGGGTCTCTATCTCCTACGGAGAAGCTGTAAAGCAGCCCCATAAAGAGCCGGGGAGCGCAGTGATTTATGCCCGTCTGAGTCTCTCGTGTCTGGGACGCAGTCAGTCCGTGATTCCTGATCTTCCCTGGAGCTCGTTAGAGTTCGCGCAACAGCAGGCAGCGGATCGGACGCTTCCTCCAGGGCTTGTAAGATCACGACATTATGATGCTTCCCCAGAAACTGTAATTGAAACACCGTCCCAGAGTGAAGGCTGCCGTTTAGTTCGCCGCACAGATGAAATTATAGCGGCCGCTTGTGGAAATCAATACAGCGACTGCACGCTGCCTACTACTACTGGAAGAGATCGGTACGCAAACCGCGGTCTCGATGCGTACTTGGATCGTGTACAATTGTTTGACCGGACTGACATGTTTTTTGCTAATTAAACCAGATTAAAATGTCATGTCTGTGAGATCATGTGACAATCATGTACCGTACTGCGTGCACATGCTATCGACAGTGTGCAGTGAGCAGTAGTGCTCAATCAGATGGAGGGAACATCCTCATCCGTCTCTCTGTCTCTCTCTCTCTCTCTGATGAAGTGAAGGGGTTTTTCTAATGCACTAATGGTCTTGTTAATTTCCTGGCCGAGGGGAAACTCAGATTTCACAGCAAACTGTCTTGGTGCAACACTAATGACTGAGCCAAATGAAATCCAGCGCAAATAACTGCTAATTACAGCACACACACACGTGGTTTGAGGGCAGTGAGACGCTTCACACTCTGAACAGCCGCTGTGACTCATATCACACTGAATCTTCTCACTGCCTGTGTTTCATTCTCAACCGCACAAGATCACCTCATTACTGTACAAGCTACTCATATCACAATGAGCCATATTTGATACATTTATATTGTTCTTTTAAAGATGTTTTTCCATATGAACATAAATTAGTACACTAGGTTTCTTGCTTCTTTGCTAATATGACAGTGTTGAGTGTTAAGCGCCTCCACAAACAACAACGTTTACAAATGTTTAGATTGACTACATTATATTTCAGCGGATGGGGGCATTCTATAGACTTTTTATAACCTCTGCAGGTTTTTATATACAGACAGTTATACATACTTTAACCTAACATTAAACTAAGACTCAAATTATGAACTTCTTACTCGCCAACAACAACAAAAAAAGTGGCATATTTAATTACAGCTAGTTAAGAAAGTAAATCATTTCTCATTTTCATTTACTTTATATTGATGTACATATTAATGTAAAATAACAAACTAATAAAAATTAATATAAACTATATAGATATATTTATAAAGGGCCAAACTACCCAAAAACTGCTGTAAGAATCAGAATCAAAGGTTCTACAAAACCAACTTAATTCACAAGCTAATCTGATCCTATCCTGTATTTCCAGCTTTATTTCAGTATGAAAACACACACACACACACACACACACACACACACAGTCACAGTTTCTGCTGAAAGTCTGTCGCTCAGACTCGTGGTTCAACTCTCCAAATGACGTCTAACACTAAACAACTGGAAGCGCTGATTAACTTCATCATTTCAGCTGCTCTGTTCACATGAGTGATTCTGAACATTCACATTTCAACAGCCATGAATGCTCAGATGAACACCACACACATAACCAGGTAAACCAGACAAATGCAGTCATATTATGTCATTTTAGCTTTGTCATTCACAAGCGTCATTCACTGGATCTCTGATGTTAAAACATCACGAAGAAGAATTGGTTAACACAGTTTGAATGTATTCAAAATGCCTTACAATCGCTGAACTGAGCATGTGTGTCATTAAACAACTACCCGTTTATCAAATAAACAGAAACAATAATAACAGTAATCTGAAGCGCTGGCTGTGTTTAGCATCAAATGAGGTGATGATTCACCGACGACCGTCTGAAACACACACACACACTACACACTACATACTACACTACACATGACACACTGCAGCTGCGTTCAGCTGTTTCTGTTCTTCCTGTGTTCATTTCTTCTTCCTCTCTTTCTGTTCCTGAGGAAACCCCTTGGCAACTGCTGCCATGGCAACATGATTAATTGGCGTTATTCCTCTCATCGAATTGGAATCGATCAACATCTCCAGGACAAACAGGAACAGCACACACGCTCATACACACACACACACACACAGTCTGTGTCACCGCCGTGACCTTTGACCTCTAGATGATCTATAAACCCTCCAGAGCGTGTTTGTCGTCTCACTCACACACTCGGCGTATGGTCTTTCGTCTCCATCTGTGAATTTCTCGTCCCTGCGCAACAGACTTTCAATAAAGGCGGGCGGGCCGTTATTTAGACACATTAGCGTTTACGTTCTCGCGCCGGCCTCCGTTTCCCATGGCGGCGTTAGGTGCCGCTCCTGATGAAAGCGGCGGTGAATGAGTGGGATTTTAATAGTGACTCCGCAGACAGCACGAGGATGGAAGGCGCCGCTGGAGCTCATTATCTCCGGCAGGAATCTCGTTACACGACGTGCTCGTTTCTGCGCTGCAATCAGGGACGCCGTTCTCATTCCGCTCAAAAACCACACACACACACACACACACACTCTCTCTTCATGACAGACACACACACACACATACATGATCAAAACAACCACCGGCTCAATTATTAATCAGCCTTTCATGGACGCCTCTGCTCTTTTTATTGTAATCAATTTAACCATTTTATTTCTTAATTTCACTGTTTTTTTTTTTTTTGTTGTTGTTTCTTATGTACCTTTCTTAAAGTTCTTGTGACCTGATCCTCATCACACACAGACTGATTCATAGAACACTTCATATTTAATAAATCATGAACGTGTAAATATCTGTATCCTTTTTTGGAAATCTGTTACTGTAGTGGTGTGGTACATTTGATTTAAGTCTTCAAAGTAAAAACAAGAAAGATGAGAACTGAAGAGAGTGACATAAATTATTAAAACAACATAAAGGTAGATATTAAAATAAATAAAATGGCAAATAAAAAAAGAAAAAATAAATAAGAGATATAAACGCCCATATAAAAGACAGATGTAAAAGTTACATATAAAGTGCAGTGCGATCAAACACTTTCAATCTGCAGTTTTTCACCCAAATAAAAAGTGCAGTTCTTTACCGCTATAGGACAGGAAGAGCTAAATAAACTTAGCATTGCATCTAAACCAACAACATGCCTATCAGATCCTGTACCCACTAAATTACTGAAAGAATTGTTACCTGTGGCAGAAGAACCGCTTCTCAATATTATCAACTTATCGTTATCTTTAGGTCACATCCCAAGATCATTCAAGCTGGCAGTTATTAAGCCTCTTATTAAGAAACCACAACTAGACCCTAGTGAACTGGCAAATTACAGACCCATTTCTAATCTTCTGTTTATGTCTAAAATTTTAGAGAAAGTTATATCTGCTCAACTGTGCTCATTCCTGCAAAAAAATGATCAAAAAACAACTCTATGAAGAATATCATGTCAGGTTTCAGACCCCATCACAGCACAGAAACTGCACTTGTTAAAATCACTAATGACTTGCTTCTTGCGTCAGACCAAGGCTTGATCTTAGTGCTGCGTTCGACACTATAGATCATGACATACTAATAGATCGACTACAAAACTATGCAGGTATCCAAGGGCAGGCTTTAAGATGGTTTAGATCCTACCTGTCCGATCGCTACCACTTTGTTTATTTGAATGGGGAGTCATCTCAGTTATCACCAGTAAAGTATGGAGTGCCACAAGGATCTGTTCTAGGTCCTCTACTATTTTCAATATACATGCTGCCCCTTGGTAATATTATTAGAAAACACAGGATTAGTTTCCATTGTTATGCTGATGATACTCAACTATATATCTCAACAAGACCAGATGAAATATCTAAATTATCGAAGTTAACAGAGTGTGTTAAAAATGTAAAAGATTGGATGACCAATAATTCCTATTAAATTCAGATAAGACAGAGATATTACTTATTGGACCAAAAAACAGTACACAGAATCTCTTGGATTACAATTTGCAATTACACAGATGTAGTTACTTCCACTACAGTCAAAAGTCTGGGTGTTATATTAGACAGCAACTTGTCTTTTGAAAATCATATTTCTCATGTTACAAAAACAGCATTCTTCCATCTTAGAAACATTGCCAAGCTACAAAACATGTTGTCTATTTCTGATGCAGAAAAGCTAGTTCACACATTCACATCCTCTAGACTGGACTATTGTAATGCACTACTAGGTGTTTGTCCTGCATCTTCAATAAGACAGATAGTCCAAAATGCAGCTGCTAGAGTCCTTACCAGGTCAAGAAAATATGATCATATTACCCCAATTTTAAAGTCTCTGCACTGGCTACCGATTATGTTCCGCATCAGCTACAAAATAGCACTTCTTACCTATAAGGCACTTAATGGTTTAGCTCCTGCGTACTTAACTAGTCTTCTACCACGCTACAATCCATCACGCTCCCTAAGGCTTTTGCTAAGATCACAAATCTCTGGACTGTTGGTAGTTCCTAGGATAGCAAAGTCCACTAAAGGAGGTAGAGCTTTTTCACATTTGGCTCCCAAACTCTGGAACAGCCTTCCTGATAACATTCGGGGTTCAGACACACTCTCTCTGTTTAAATCTAGATTAAAGACAAATCTCTTCAAATCATTCAAATAATGCATCTCATAAACTTGTACTGCAGTTATATCTGATCATATGCACATTATTATTGTTTAGCTTGGTTGGAACAGCACCGACAGCAGAAAAAGAACCAAATGAACTAGAAGAAAAACATTCAACAAGAAAACTCTTGGTTTAGAAAGCCAAGATATCTGAAGGCCTTACAGATGAAAACAACCATCGCAGACTACTCAGTGAATTTTAGCAAATGAACATACTGTCTAACAAAACTGCTGATCCTGATCTGATCGCAGCATCACCAGCACTTGATGTAAGAAAATGCAGATAAATCTCTTTATTGCTCAGCTCATGTCAGTGTTTTAGAATCAGAGACAATGAATGTTGGTGAATGTGACACACGATGAGCCTCATTCATACTGAGGGAGTCTGATTCCAGCGCCACCTGCTGCTAAAGAGAAATCTAGTCGATAAAAGTCTTAAAATACATTGTGACTTATTTTGTAATTAAAACCTGTGAGAGCGACAGAATAATCTCACCAAGACGTCTGTGTGCTCTTAACATGATCATTCTGTCCTCATTCACTCTGTATGACTCTTCTGAAGAACACCAGGAACCAAACCACACTGGGCTTCATTGACTGTTAATGTATGGACAAAAAAAAGACATTTCTTAAAATATCTTCTGTTTTGAAAGTCATACTGGTTTGACGGACAAGAAGTGAGTAAATGATGACAGAATGATCAGTAATTGTTCAAGACTGCACAAGCTCCATTAGAAATCCCTTCAAAACTCCAGCATCACACACATCCCATGATGTTAGACAGCCGTCCGTCCGTCCGTCCGTCTGTCTGTGGTGATGAGACACATTATCATTCAGCATCTGTTTAACCTGTTTCTAAAGCTTCCAAACGGGTGAAATTCCCACAACAGCTACTTAAACTACTGTAGAGAGAGAGAGAGAAAACTCAACACAAACCCCCTGTGATCTGTGTGTGTCTCCACAGACCTGCTCTTTAAACAGCGTCTCCATACGCTCTGCATTCACACACACACAGCTACAATCAGACAGACAGACAGAGAAGAGAGAATGGAGGATTCTGGGACGGCTGAATGTGTGAGATGGAGAGCACACGAGGAGAAAATGACAGAGAGCTCGTGAAAATTGCCTCTCGGCTCAGGAACGCAATTCCTCAAAGGAAAATGGAGGCTCTTTGTGCTGCAGTCCTGCGGTAATACAGTAATACAGCACACAATCACAGCGCTGCTCACCAACACTGCACACACACACACACACACACGTTTCTGTCTGTCGTCCTGTCTGCCTTCTCATTTCCCAGAATGCTCAAGTTCAGCGGTTCCCAACACTGTTGTCAGGTGAAACTCCTGCACGAAATGAACATGAAGCAGCGTCTGGTGTTTCATCAGGCTCAACATCACGATGACTTTTTTATATTGTAGCACTATTAGTGTTTTCACGAAGCACAAACTCCTCCAAACGGAGCCGATCATCAATGTTTAATTAACAGATTGATATTTTGCTCTTGATATCGATTCGTTTGCGTCTGAAGGCAGTGGAAATCGACTGTCACTGCAGTGAACTCGCAGTCATGAAGTGAAATGAAAAGGATTCTTCATTTCTGCCTGTCTGTAATGAAATTAGCTGCGCTGCTGTGCGTGCGTCTCGTAATCGCTCTCACACATGAAAGACAGACACAGAGAGAGACGAATGCTCTGACACACATGAAAGAAAGACAAAATCGAGTCCTGCCACTGAGAGAGTCCAGACACGTGAGAGAGACAGACAGATGCGCACCAGACAGACAGACATGAGAGAGACACACACACACGAGACAGACAGACATCGCTGAAATGTCTCTCTGTTCTCTGTGATTTAACAGCATCAGGGATTGAAGGTGGGGGGAGTGAATAACCAGCGCTCTCTCCACCCTCAATACCACGACTGAGGCCCTTGAGCAAGGCACCGAACCCTCAACCGCTCCTGGGCGCCGCAGCGATAGCAATATGGCTGCCCACTGCTCCGGGTGTGTGTTCACGGTGTGTGTGTGTGTGTGTGTGTGTGTGTGCACCTGGTATTCATCACGTTATGGGGACCAAATGTCCCCACAAGGATAGTAATACCAGTAAATTTTGACCTTGTGGGGACATTTGTGAGGTCCCCATGAGGAAACAGGCTTATAAATCATGCACAATGAGTTTTTTTGAGAAAGTAAAAGTGTGCACAGTCTCCTGTGAGGGCTAGGTTTAGGTGTAGGGCGATAGAAAATAGGGTTTGTACAGTATAAAAACCATTACACCTATGGAATGTCCCCATAAAACATGTAAACACAACATGTGTGTGTGTGTGTTTGTTCACTACTCACTACTGTGTGTGTGCACTTGGATGGGTTAAATGCAGAGCACAAATTCCGAGTATGGGTCACCATACTTGACCTCATGTCACGTCCTCCTTAAAACTGAGCTGTTTTTTCCTCTGTTTTCTCATTGTATCAGACTATATGAGCCATCAAACAACGATGGATCAAAATTGATACAAAACATAAAACACATAAGCTTTTTCAAAAGTATTTTGTCAGAAGGTTTAAGAAATCTATATGCACCAGACACTTTTTTTTAATGAACACTCCATGTCACAAAGACTCCATAAGATAACACAAATATTTAATGCACCACAAATTATAGTGCACTGCTTGATTTTTAACCTTAAATACTTCTTTTGCACAATATTGTACAGTATTATGTAAAGTACTTGTATAATCTGTCTTAGGTTATGTGTATAGTCAACTATTTATAGTGTTAGATTACTGCTTTAGTAAGTTAGCTATGTATAGGTTTAAAAATTGCTCTTACATCTAATGTTGTGTGTTCACATTTATGTTTATTTATGTGGCACCGTGGTCCTGCGAGACACGACATTTCGTTTCGCTGTATGTCCACACATGTAGTGACAATAAAAGCTCGACTTGACTTGACTTAAATATTTCAATGTCAACAGTTTTTCATATGTTGGGCTTTACAGGGTTAAAACTATTGATCAGAAACTTTGATCAAATATGTTCCAGCTCAGCCTCGTCTCTCATTGGTCAATAAACCGGTTTAGATTCGTAGCTTTCTAATAAAATCTGCATTTTTTGTGAATTAGATTGTGAATTATGAATTATGAAAATTAAAAAGTGTTTTAAGTTAACTTGAAAAAACTTGTAAAAAATATTATTTTGTGAGAATCATTCTCAATTTTGGACAGTTGTCTTTCTTTAGAATGTTTCAATCTTAATATATTTCCTTTTGTAATTCTGGGATAAATCATACTGGGATGTATGCTAAAATTGTTGAACGCGACGCCCTACCTAAAAAATCTTCCACCCAGCTGCCACGGTTTGTTGAAATGAATCAACAAACTATCTATCTATCTATCTATCTATCTATCTATCTATCTCTATATCTATATCTGTGTGTTTGTCTGTCAAGGTGACTCCAGAGTTTCTGGATGTTTTATAAGAATAATATTAGGACACAAAGGGAGCAGGTTCAGCTCATCTCTCAAGATTCGACACACGTTTACAAGCTGCTAAACATCCAGAGCGACTGCGGACACATTTAATCTGCTCAACATAGTTAGAATTTCCCACTCAGGTTTACTGTGTGTGTGTTCGTGTGTGTGTGTGTGTGTCCTCGCCTTATATCATTGCGACTCTCTCTCATTTTAATTAGATTCTGTGAGGGAGGATTCTGAAGGCAAAGCTGCCAGAA
The DNA here is from genome assembly GCA_012976165.1 of Labeo catla. Lineage (NCBI taxonomy): Eukaryota > Metazoa > Chordata > Actinopteri > Cypriniformes > Cyprinidae > Labeo > Labeo catla. Next base: position 282,578 of record VONZ01000331.1, on the reverse strand, counting down.
ATACACACACACACACACACATGTTGGGTTTACATGTTTTATGGGGACATTCCATAGGCGTAATGGTTTTTATACTGTACAAACCATATTTTCTATCGCCCTACACCTAAACCTAGCCCTCACAGGAGACTGTGCACACTTTTACTTTCTCAAAAAAACTCATTCTGCATGATTTATAAGCCTGTTTCCTCATGGGGACCTCACAAATGTCCCCACAAGGTCAAAATTTACTGGTATTACTATCCTTGTGGGGACATTTGGTCCCCATAACGTGATGAATACCAGGTGCACACACACACACACACACACACACACAGATTATGTGAACCTGTGTGTGTTTCTGAGCTGTTTGCCTGTTGGTAAAATTCATGACTAGGCTATTACTAGCCAGCTAAACTGCTTAAAGCAATCGGCTACAACACATACACACACACACACACAGTATGGGAACGTATCACACACATCTACTGTAACTACTACATATGTCAGGAAACTTTTTTCATCAGAATAAACTCATTTCTGAGGGCAAATCTGTTTACTAACCATGAACACACACACACACACACCGCAGGGGCTGTTTTAATGACCGCTGACGCTTCAAATGCTTTATTCTGAATCATATGGTGAATCAGACACTCTTGATGAGTTCTGGTGTCGTTGAAGGACAGACACCATTCTGTCAATGCAGATTCACTCGATCGACACACAATATCTGCAATCACAGAAAGACTGGAAAGCGCGTTTATATCGGCGCCGCTCATGCAGGGGACTCTGATTAAAATGAGTCTGCTGCTCAGAATGCTGTCCATGTAGGGCGCTCGCTGTGGATGATGAACCTGCCGTCTGGCTCACTTCATTCAAAACAGACGCTTCTTCAGCAGCTCCAGCATTAAAATGAGCATCTCCAGATAAAGACACATCATTTCACGCTCTTTCTGACAGGACCGCAGTATTTCAGCGTATTCCCACGCCTCGCTTTTCCAGATAACATCCGCGGGACCGGAGAAGCGTCTCCGCGCCTCTCTGTCTGTCTCTTTATCTTTCAGGCTTAGCGCGTTTGGTCAGGAGTATGGCGGATAAGCCGCTTTACTTCCGTGGACTACATCTCCCATAATTCCTCTGGAGTGCCTCTGAAATCCCACACGAGGAGGAGACGGCGGCGGCGAGGATTTGCTCAACAAGCCTCCATCTTTTCTCACTGCACTGGATTTTCCTCCACAAAAGCAGCAGATCAGCGGTGAGAGTCGACGGGACCCTCCGCAGACCGAAGCCTTTCATCTCGCTCGCGCCGGCGTTCCGGCGTTTTAACGTGCTCGTTTGCGAAAACGTGGTATTAAAAAACAAGGTGATAAATTGAACTAATCTTCACAAACTCATCAATCTCATATTTGGAAACGGTTTCTGAAAACAAAGAAATTATTCATTAGTAACCAGATTGTGCAGTAAAACTGTAAGCACCGTTCAGACTTTTATGATGAAATCCAGTTAAACGTGCAATCGTGCAAAGATCAGTGGAAACCTTGATTGTTTTTATGTGAATTGTTCTTCTACCGAGGATGCATCAAGAGGTGACTTGTGCGAACTTGAGGCAGCCAGGTATCCCAGAATGCATTGCACACCAACCAGGGATCATTAACGGCGGAGGAGAAAACCTGCACAATTTTTAAAATATTACTGTTATTTTGTCACGAAATGTAGTTTTAAGAGATTTTCAGGCAAGAATGTTGTTGTTTAAAAACTAACTCTGCAGTTTATTTATGAAGGTAGCGCCTATTCGAAAATTTGCTTCGCCGATTTCGGAGATGTGAGCTCCAGGCGATCAGCGGGCGCTCCGTGCTCACGTATCCCGCCTAGAGCGGCCTCACCTCGGCTAGTCCTTCAGGAATTTGGTTCTGATGTCTCCGTAGTGGTGAAACATGAGCTATAATTTGTTTTAGGTATATCTACAGAATCCTCGGTCTCTTTAATCTATTATTTGTTCCAGATTATATCGTTTTGGCTGAGAACAAAGCAATGTTTCATAACGTAAAATATTTATCTTTACTGTAGTACAGACTCTGAAGCATATGTTTGACTGAATTGTTTGCTTTTGTCTTTATTTCTTATTATATAAGACTAGGTATAAATTATACCTATACTTTTATAATGACTATTATTGTTCATTTAAACTAACATTTAACAAAATGCAGAGTTGTGCTTTTGTCATATTTAATTTTGTTATATAGTACATATATACAGTGAACATAGTCAGAGCACATATTAATATGTTTTATATTTTTAAAATGAAAACAAAAAGAGGGCTGTGTTTTATATTTTGTAACGTTAATCAAAATATGTACGCGTGGCCTGAGCTAAATTTTTGTGGCTATTTATATGATTAAATGGGCAGTGTTGTATCATATTTTGTCTTATTGTAAATACACACACAGTGAGAATAACCGGAGCTGAGTGACGTTATCAAGTACGCTGCTGTTCCATTTGCAGAATTACTCAGTATTGAGAAACGGCCACAGATTCTCCATTTATGATTCAACTCATCTTCATTATGAACCGTTACACACAAACTACTTTTTGCCAGCAGTTGAATTTCCATTCTGCCCATACTACTTAAAAAATAGTGCGGAAATATGAAAAATACGGTTCACATCCTGACGTGTCCCTGTATGGATGACCGATGGAGTTTGGAGTCACCTAGTGGAAGCGTTCGACACCGCGCCCAAACGAAAGCTTACTGAAAGCTCATTTTTTGAGATACTAACCTCAAATTTCAACATGTTTTGCAAGATTCAAGATACACAAGCTGACCTGGATGTGAATTCAGTCGCAGCACGTAAATGCAGATATATGTTTTAGTGGATCTTGAAACATAACGTGACGTAAAGAAACTGACACAGTGAAGAGACTCAATTCCGATTTCAAAATGTCTTCAAAGTTACTGTAACTTAATACATTAAACTAATTTCTCCTTTAAAAACACCTCCTGATCTGTCAAAACTCGAATGAAACATCAGCCGTGTGTGTGTGAAGATATTTAGCTGAACGTGGTCAGTAACACAGTGTGAAAGTCAAAAGTCTCCAGTCATTTCATTTCTCTGTCTCGTATGTCTTCAGTGAAGGGCAACAGAACTGCAGCTGTCAACACATTCAGCTCTAACCAGAGTATGATTGATTGAAAGCAATACAGTCTCAAACAGCCGCCATTATGAATAGAGAGATGGAGAGAGACACAGACACAGAGAGAGGAGAACACAGTTGTGTTGTGTCGTGTGCTTTTTGTGTTGTTACGCTGCAGCATCATCAACAGAAAGAGAGAAAAATAATGCACTTTGACGTGAATGTCAGGCTCATGACCTTCAGTGGTTCATGACATCTTTATAAAGATCAGCAGAAGACAAGAAACATGCTCAACTCACCCACTTGAGACGAGTCACCTACAGACAGACACACAGACAGGGAGAGACAGAGAGACAGAGAAAGAGACGGGGTTAGTGCTCGTGTTCATTCATCAGCTCTTACAATCACCTGCTGGTATCAGACATTTTATTGATATTATAGCAGAGATCAGTGAACCAGAATCATCAACGTTTGACAGCTGTTCCACATACTTTCATGAGCTTGAGTGTGATTTAACCCTGACGTTCTGTACAGATGGACTTTATGCTCCAGTGACGGACGCAAACTACACCAGTCATTATCAAACCAGACTCTTGTTCCACCTGCTGTTAGTTAATATGTTCAAAGAAACGTGAAGGAAGTCCTCTAATATCTCTAATATCTCCTAAGAACACAAGTTTGTTTATTCATAAATAATACAACTATCGACCTCATACATCAATATTAATTGTTTCTAAGCAATAAAAGGATCTCAGTCCTCAAACAGGACGTCAAGGTCAAAGCAGATTCACATAAAACAGTAAATGTTTCTCATTTCTGTGAATATTCAGGACAGGGCTGAAAATAAAATAAAGTCAAAAATAAAATCATCACAGATCAACCAGATCCTGACCGCAGAACAACACCGACGGAGCCGCACAGAGACAGGAAGTGACGTCATGAGCGGCAGCGGTGGAACAGGTGAAGACGTAATTACACACAAACACGCGTGAGGTCAGACAGATGGAGCGAACTCGTGAATGTCACTGAATAACTCAAACCAGAGCAGGCGGAGGACATACAGACCCTCATGATTCATGTGTGTGTGTGTGTGTGTGTGTTACAGCTGATAATAGCGGGAGCAGATGTTTAGCTTATAAATAAGCAGTCTAGAGAAATAAACGATACGGATACAGATTTCATGCCAGTTGTGTTACACACACACACACACACTCATCACGTTCCTCAGTGTTCAGTAGGTTTGCTGCTTCACATATATTAGTGCCAAATCTGGAAACAGTCAATTAACACCATAACAGTGAAAATGTATTTGCATATTAAATGCTGTAACAAACAAACATAGACACATTCAGTTAAACCACTAATGAGAAACAGGAGCAGGAGAACGTCTCACACACACACACACACACTTACACAATGAATGTATGTGATCCTGAAGACCCGGAAAACTGATCATACTGAATCCTAAATCACGTGCTGAGTCACAGAGTCATTTTCCACACCCTTCACCCTCATCACAACCTTCCTAATAGACTGTCAAGTAAAGCTGCCATTGTGTGTGTGTGTTTGTTTCTAAAGGTTTTGGTGTGTCACAGATGAGGGTGATTTCTGTCACTTTCTTTTGGGGAACACAAGATATTTTAAAGAAAATGATGACCGATTAAATATTTTTGCGTGATTTATGAATGCAAACATATAAATCAGTTTAAATAGATGTGATTAAATGTTGGAGACAGGCATATGCACCACCAGTTGAACACTATTATGAATATTCAGAATACTGTGCCTTTGTATTTCAGTGGTGTTTCTTCACTGGGCATTTATATAAAATTAACGTTCAAAAATCTGCCATCTGTCAGTAAATTTTTGCTATTTAATGAATCTATTTCGTTTTTAATAAAAGCCTTTATTCATCAGTGACACATTACACCGATCAAAAATGACAGTACAGATATTTACTGACCCCAGACTTTTTTCATACCAGCGCACGTTTGAAAAATAACAAGGATTCTATTGTATCGTCTCATGGCATCCAGTAGGGCGGCGCAACATTTCATTTCATTTCATTATTTATTTATAAAGCACCTTTAAAAACGACCATAAAATACATTACATCATGAAGGGAAATGATACACACTCATTCTGAACCATTAAATGAGCAATGAAAGAAAGAAATGAAGAGCTGAAGAGAATCTGCAGCCAATTATAGAAATGTCCATCTCCTTAATTTCATTCGCAGTGTCCTGTCAGAAAGACAGAGAGAAAAAGAACCCTGAAAATAAACCAGTAATATCGTCACTGGCCTTTTAAAATGACACCGAATCGTACGAGCTTCATTTATCTCTGTTTTTTCTCTCCCTCGACACACATGAGGGAATCCGTCAGCAGGAAGTGGATCTGATGGCAGCGAGATGAGAGGAGCGTCGGGAAATTCCCTCTCTGAACCGAAAGATGAGAGGAACGGACAGATCGCGAGAGACGCCGAATACAAACCGACATCGGACCACGAGCGCGGCGGATCGCTACTGCTGAAAGGTGAGGCGAGAAACATATTAACACTGCTGAACGTGACCTAAAGAAGAACATTTTTCATAATTAACACCGTTCAATTAACATCCATTAGCAGGAAAATCTACCAAGAAGAATTAACACAGAGGAATCCACGTCGGGAACATATTCGCTGACACAACAAACATTCAGTGAATTCAGCAACCGATATCTGACAAAAACTTTAAACTCTTGAACTGAGATGATCCAGCTGAATGTGACAAAGCTTCCAACATCCTTTATGAGCCAATACTAACATACTGTCTTACACCTAACGGAGGAGCTCGGCCAAACATTTAAATGTGCCCCCTCAGTTTATCCCAGATATAGATGATTTAGTTTGTTCATCAGATTTGTAGAAATGTCTCACCAATGGATCCTCTGCAGTGAATGGGTGCCGACAGAATGAGAGTCCAAACAGCTGATAAAAACATCACAATAATCCACACCACACCAGTCCATCCGTTAACATCTTGAGAAGACAAAAGATGAAACAAATCCATAAAGATGTTTTTAACTAAAACACGAGTCCATAGTCCAGAGTCCATAATCCATAATCCATAATAACACTTCCTTCAGTGAAAAAGTGGTCTAGTCTGAATCAGGAGCGAAATCTGAACAGATCAAGCACCGTTTACAACCCAAAACATCTCTAAACAAATGGCTGGATTTTGGATGTGAGAGACAACAGGAGATGGACTTTTCCACTGGAGGAAGTGTTATTATAAATTATGGAAAATGTCTTAATGATAGATTTGTTTCATTTTTTTGGTCTTCTCAAGATGTGAACTGATGGACTGGAGTGGTGTGGATTACTTGTGGCTTATTGTGATGTTTTTATCAGCTGTCTGGACTCTCATTCTGACGGCACCCATTCACTGCAGAGGATCCGCGGGTGAGACAGTTGGAATGACACATTTCTACAAATCTGATGAACAAACAAACTCAGATGCCATCATTTTTAGCTGAACTGTTCTTTTAAACGTGTTTCCCAGCATCATCATCATCATCATCATCATCATCACGCACGTTTAATGTGCAGCTGAAGAATCGAGACGCAGCCTCTCTCGTGTTTGAGTGTCATCCGGTTTCTTCACAGCTAAAGAAAGATTGTCAGAATGTCACAGGAGAGATTTCACACGCTCTGAACCTGCTGCGATTTTAATTAGACACAAACACTATAAATAACGTTCACTCCAACACAATCTAATACCAGACAAAGCGCTTCACATGCGTTTCAACAGGTGAGAGAATGACTGATGGGTGATATTACACTCATTCTGGCATGAGCGGATATATCAGAGAGCACAGACGGATATTGTTCATTACACACGACACATCTGACTACAGATCACACAGGCCATCATTTCCTCTAGTTACTGAAGGTCATGAATCCAGTCAAACTGTGTTTCAGTTGGTAGTAAAACCAAATCAGACCTAAAATAAACCACATACGAGTGCTTGATTTAACGGTCCGTTTTGTTAATTTGCTACAGTAATCAGTGTAATCGTGTGATGGTTCACCTGATGTAGCATCTGATCTCTCAGTTCTACAGATGTTCCTCTCGAAACACAGTGAGTGCAGTCACACGCCATCAAACACGGAGCGTTAAAATCCTACAGCAGCCTCTGAGATGGGAATGGGAACGCTAACTTAATGCCACATAAAACACAACACAATTAAACCTATTTTACCATCATCATTTGAAGAAAAAGCATTTACACACATGGAGTTCATCATTTTTTTCAGTTTTCCTCGTGGTTCATTTACTGTGAATGGAGCCGTTCTGAGACGCTTCACGTGTGTAAATGAACACAGAGCCAAACTTCACCCTGAAAACAGCAGCAGCAACAACAACCCGTCAAAATACAAGCTCGAGCGTTTATTGTTTGAAAATAAAGATGGGTTATAATTTCACTCAATTTTTACTCTACAGTATTACTACAGTATGTTTTGTACACTTAGTTAATTTTGTATTTGATGATATTTTAAACAAAAGCATGATAATTATTACTATATTAGGTATTTTTATATGAGATGGTTCTTGTAAAACATAACACCAGTGCTTAATTTGAGCCGGATCCTGTTTCAGAAAATGTCAGATTTTGAATTTTTGTGTTCCGGTATTTGTTTTTAAAGATCCGGCATTAATAGGTGCACTGGATTGTGAAAGCGTGTGTGCGCATGCGTGCATAAGAGACAGAGCAAGCGCGGGTTTATGCAGATGTATTTGGAGGTTATGTGTTGGTCCTTTTGACCAGTCAGCTTTCTTAAGTTCAAAATCACTCTCATTGGTGCTTACTGCTTAACGCACTCTCTCCAAAGAGTGCACGGCTGGCAAAACATATTGTTTAGTGATCAGCGTAATGTTTAGAGAGAGTGCAGTAATATCAGATATAATACCAAATCAAGTAAAATATTATAATGTATGAACATTATAAACACTATAAACGTCGTTATACGTTAGTTCCCCTGACTGCAAAACAAACCATTGAAATGTAATGGTATTCACAACAGAACAAGAATGGAAGAAAACATATAAAGCTAAGAAACCAAAACAAAGCGAAACTCAAAGTAGCAGGCGCTGGGCTCACGTACCTCTGTAATTCAGCACAAATCCAAATGTTTCCATATTCGCAATGTATTTAAATGATAAACTATTATTTGTACTGTAGACTAGGCTGTGTGCTTCACACATGTTTGTATTTCGATGGAAAAATTCATCCTCCCTACATAAGCAAAAATGTGCTTGGCATAACAGCAGAGTGACGTTAAACTAGGCTACAAACTATTTAAATTGACCAGTGTAACCTTTAATATGTTTGGTTGACTGTATTTTATTTTGATAATGTACAGACACGATCCGACGCGATCGAACAGCTGAAACACAAAATACTCCGCTATTTTTGGCCATACAGATAAGAGTTAGACATCATTCGAAAACACAAAGTGTTTCACAGTAAAAACATTTGTGCTTTTGTAAAATAAAGCAAACACACAGGATGAGCGTTCTGTCATCTCAGTTCTCGGTTTTCCTCTCTGTGAACTTGTTTGAGGAGCGCCGCGCCTCGTGTGTTTTAAATCCACTTAAGTCAGATATTATTTTGCATATTTATACCTTTCATATATAGACTATGATTGAATTTATTTTTATGACGACAAATTTTATTTTTAATGTAACTTACATTAAATTTTTGACCCAGGGTTTGAAAACCTGTGCCCTAGGCTGCAGTTAGCCAAGATCCATGCAGAAACTTGTAAAGGGTGCTCTTATAGTTGTGGCGTCACCGTTTAGTGACGTCAATGAAGCGTCTTTTAACCGCTGTTTTGGATCCAGCAATTATTCATTTACAAATTAAGCACTGCATAACACCAAACATAAAACAAAATCACTCCAGCAACACTCAAATGATTCACTGTCTCCAAATAAAGCTGTTCAAGTCAACCGGTGAAAATTCCTGTGTAGTTTTATGTTGCAAAATATCACAATGGGAGGTTTTTTTTTCAACACGGTGTAGCTCTAGTCTGTGTCCGTCTGCTCACTGACATGCTGTTCATTCACATCTGTTCACTGGCATCAGTGTAAATATTCTACTTTATTCTACTTATTTCTGGAAATGTGAAGCGCACATGTTTGTACTCATCTGATTCAACTGTCAGAGGTTGATCAGAAGCCAATCGTCCTCATTAAACACAGAGTCTCTGCAGCAGGACGTCACGACCTACAGGGGCCACGAGAAGGTCAGCGCCCCGAACCCAGCCTGATCAAAGCTCTGAGACAAACACACCATGTGCTAAACGACCCTGATCAGAGATCAGTCACTCGCACCCTCCTGAACATGTGACGACAGCTTTACCTTCAGGCTGATGATGGAAACACACACCTGATTCCTGTCATCATCATCATCATCATCATCATCATCATCTTCATCTTTATCTGACCGACGCATTGACACAGATGTGTGAGCCACAATCTAGTCTTGAATCTAAGAAAGGAGAATTAGAGTGAATTGACATTTTTTATTTTATTTTATTTATGTTTTTATTTTATTATGTATTTTATTTATGTTTTATTTATGTGTTTATTTTTTTGTGGTTTATTATAACTTAAAGTTTGAAATTAAGGTTATATATTTTCTATATTTCATCACATAATTAACTTTTGTGAATCAAGGTGGAAAAACACTTCATTTCCCAGAATGCATCAGCACACACACACACACACACACACACACACTGGGGACTTTCCTTAGACTTCTATAGTTTTTATACTGACCAAACGATATTGTCTATCCCCTAACCAAACCTTAACCCTAAACCTAACCCTCACAGAAAACATATTTGTATCGTTACACTTTCAGATAAACATCATTTACTATTTTTAATCATTTTTTAACATTGTGGGGACCGGCCTGCGGTCAAAAATTTCAGGTTTACTATCCTTGTGGGGACATTTGGTCCCCACAGTGTAGCAAGAACAAGTACACACACACACACACACACAACCTCCAGCATAACTCTACAGCTGTTGAGCATCACAGGCTGTTGCCGGGAGAGGAGCCTGTTGCCTGGTAACCATGACAGGCAGGCTGGAGGAATGATGGCACGGTTACCATCACCACGGCAACACTGAGTAAGAAAAGATGTACCTTAGAGCAGAGAGACAGAGACAGAGAGAGAGAGAACATAATTCTGTCTCTCCTTCTCATGTATTTGGTGAGGCCCTTAGATTATATAAACATGCATAGGGTTGTAGCTAATACAAATACAAAACAAAATGATCTATCTCTGGAATTCATTAGATTTTCCCGTCGCTGTAAAGGAACTTAAAGACAAAATTAAACCCTTAAACTTAAAAAATGAAACACTAAATGAAATGATAAAACAAACTACACTGTAAAAAAAATCCTTAAAATTTATGGTTAAAAAAAAAAAAAACGGCAGCTGTGGTTGCCAGAATTTTACTGTAAAAAATACAGTAGCAACATTTTAGGCGTTACTTAAATGTACATTAAAATACTGTAATTACATTAACTGATATAATGTTAATGTACCAACCTATTGATGTACTGACATTTGTTTTGTATCTTTGTAATACACTGATCACCAGCAAAAGCAGGTGCTGAAGAAAAAGTCACACAATGAACCAAAGCCCATCACGAGCAGCTTTTAAACATTAACTTATACAGAAGATGCACAGTGTCATTCACACAAACACTAAACAGCATCATGGTAACACACATCAAACTGAAATAATGCAATAAACTTTCATTTAACACACAACCCTAATGTACAAAACTGATCAGAAAAAACTAAGAAGAAATATAGTTATTTATAGTAACAACAACAACAACAAAAACATCAAGTTTAAAACATAACACAGGGAATTCTGGGAATGTCAGTTTCACTTATTCACTGTAAATTATACATTCCTTTTAACTTCCAAAAATGGTATGCTACCGTAATTGTTTAAAATTATATGTAATGTCCAACACCGTTTTTCACTGTAAATTGTAGGGGAACTTACTGTTAACCATTTAACATGCTTTTACTTCTTTCACTGTTAAATTCACAGTCTAAATTCCTATCAGCCGTTCCAAAATGACTCGATGTGGTCCTGAGTGCAGGTCACTTCTTTAAAAAAACAAAAACAAATAAAAAATAAATAAATCTTTAAAAAAATGGAGATAAAGTTGAATCCCATTTTGAGGCATTTGTGTGAGCAACAACCTGGGAAAGTTATTCTGTAGTTTCATAAACAACAGGCTACTGGACTCATCACACATCATCACACACAATATTGAGTAAAAGCCAAATTAACTTTTACCACATGACCGCACACTTCTGATCACATCTACACGTTACATTCTCTGACTAAAAAAAAAAAAAACACGTCCTCCAAAATAAAGACAAAATATTCAAAAGTTTGATTGACTTTTTAAAAAAGCATTTGATTCAATCTGGAATCAAAGACTACACCGTGTGCAGAATTATTAGGCATGTTGATATTCTGGTCATATTTTTTTTTTCCAAACACATTTTACCAATTCTAAACCACATCAGTCTTAATAACTACTGTCAATTTTGTATTTAATCATTTATATGTGATATATAATTGTCCGTGAAGGCTGGAAGTGAAAAATTCCTTATATTCAGGTGTGCATAATTATTAGGCATGTTTTCTTTTACAGATAAAATGAGCCAAAAAAGAGATTTAACCCAGACTGAAAAGTCCAAATTATTAAATGCCCATGAGAAGGATGCAATACTAATGCATTACTAGAATTTGCAACGTTAAGGCTTGACCATTGGACAGCGAAATGCTTGTTGAGTCTGCATGGTCAGAAAAAACAGGTGGAGAAGAAAAGATGCATGTTAACTGCAAAAGAATTAGAAATTAAGGTGAAGAATTAGGTGTGACACCATCAGGAACCGTTTAGTCTCCAGCGCCACCATTTTCCAGAACTGCAACCGACCTGGAGTCTTCAGAAGTGCAATGTGTCAGGTTCTCAGAGACTTTGCTTGGTAAAAAATCCTAAAAAATGCCCCTGACTTAATAAGAATAACAAGCTGACGTGTTGTGAAATACATGAAGACAGTTTTTTTATAGGCTTTATAGACAGATAAGTTGAGAGTGACTCTTGAAGGACAAGCATCACATCCTCTTGTACCTCTGATTCAAGAATTGATCTTCCAAAATCTGGCAGTAAGTTTTGGGAGTTCATTTTAGTCCATCTCTGCAAGTCAGACTTTTCAGGATAGGAGACTAAACATGAACTCCCAAAATGTACTGCCAGATTTTGGAAGATAAATTCTTGAATTACAAAATAAATTATTGAATTATAAAAATTATAACCCCATACTGAAATCCTAGATAGCCAAATAAATATAAAAATGATTTGCGTTTGGGACGCTGTGAGCACGGAGACTGTAGTGTACACTGTAAGTTAAAAATGTTTAGCTTAAATGTTCAATATGAATGAACAGTGCTCACAAACAGCTTCTGAGACAGTATTCTCAAGACAAACGAGTTGAGGCTTGGACCCGGAAACAACATTTCTCACGTCGCCACTTAACAAACGGATTCACCTGAATGGCAGTGAGGCGTCTGTCCGCTGACTAATCCAAATCAAGAAGTGACCAAATCATCCAGTTGACACTTTACATGCAGAATTCTCTAGAAATACTCTACACGTCCACCGGCACAAAACAACTAAAGCACGCAGGGCAGAGTTAAAGGAAGTCCACTTCCAAGATTCACATATAATGTACTCACCCCCTTGTCATCCAAGATGTTCATGTCTTTCTTTCGTCAGTCGTAAAGAAATTATGTTTTTTGAGGGAAACGTTTCAAGATTTTTCTCCATATAATGGACTGATATGGTGCCCCGATTTTGAACTTCCAAAATACAGTTTAAATGCGGCTTCAAACGATCACAAATGCGGTTGTAAACGATCCCAGCCGAGGAAGAAGAGTCTTATCTAATGAAACGATTTTCATTTTAAAAAATACAATTTCTATACTTTTTAATGTCAAACGCTCGTCTTGTCTTACTCTGTCTGGACTGTTTTTGTTCCGGTTCATGTCAGTTAGTGTTTGTGGAAAAACTCCCATCTCATGTTCTCCCTCAACTTCAAAATCGTCCTGTATCACTGTTTTACCTTTTTTGTTAAGGGTGTTTGATCTTCTTTGTAAACACTGTGTCTGTTCTTCTGCAGTGATGTAGGATGATTTTGAAATGATTTTTGAAGTTGGGGGAGAAAATACGATTGGAGTTTTTCGACATACACTAACTGTCTTGAGTCAGAATACACAGAGTTCAGGGAGAGAAAGACAAGACGAGCGTTTGACATTAAAAAGTATTTAAATTGTATTATTTTCGATCATTTCTCTAGATAAGACCCTTCTTCCTCAGCTGGGATCGTTTACAACCGCATTTGTGATCGTTTGAAGCCGCATTTAAACTGTATTTTGGAGGTTCAGAATCGGGGCACCATATCAGTCCATTAGAAAAATGCTGAAATGTTTTCCTCAAAAAACATAATTTCTTTACGACTGAAGAAAGAAAGACATGAACATCTTGGATGACAAGGGGGTGAGTACATTATACATGAATCTTTGTTTTGGAAGTGGACTTCTCCTTTAAGCAAATATCCACTCATTATAAAAATACATAAAAGGGCAATCAAATTCTGGGAGCGTTTAAAGCTCAGCGACCCGACTCGTAGCATCATAAAGCCCTGAGCAATGGACGCAGTCCCCTCTGTCAGCTGCTCCAGAGCTTCAGTCCTGATGATCCAGTGACATCTACTGACCCCCGTCACACTGACGCTCTGGAGCAGAACAACACTGTCAAACTCATTCAGAACAAACGAAACACTGTTACATCAATCATCGGGAAACTCAAACACATATTTGGCCCTAAAAAGACAGCACACTATGGCAGAATATCTGTCCAAAGTCACAGATAACAAAGCGAGAGTCACTTTGAGCAGGTGCAGTACAGAAAACATGGCCGCCGCAGGAAGAGAGGCCGAGTCCGCACCAGTTTTGGCAAGGATACTTTAGAAATGTCATCAGTTACAGATTACAAGGTACCCAATTAAAAATGTAATAAGTAGTGTCAATATTTCAATTACTTTATTAATGTAACTGGTTACATTTGACTACTTTTTGATTACTTTTCTAAATGTCTAAAGCATGCTTTCAACTGTTAATCATTTTGAAACATTTGAAGCAGGTCGGGTTAACCTTACACTAGCACTCAACGCCGTTTACTGTCAGACTTTCATAAGACTTTATTGCTTGAATTAAGATTATGATAATTTAATTTAAAAAAAATGCCACCACCACAAAATCAGATTTGAAATTGTTCTTAGGTTAAATACATATTTAAAATCATAACAAGATATAGTTTAATAGCTCCCTGGTGAAAAAACCAGCATATGCTGGTTAGGTAGGTTTTGATGCTGGTTTAAGCTGGTCCTTTGCTGGTTTTTGCTGGCCATGTTGCTGGTCAAGGACCAGCTTAAACCAGCATCAAAACACACCTACCAGCATATGCTGGTTTTTCACCAGGGCTATGATGCTGTTTTTTTTAAAATCATATCTTTGCATAGCTATGACAGGAAACACATCTGACAATGACTTGGAAAAAACAGTTAACCTTAAAACATGAAGCATATACATCATCAACCCAAACAGGAAATGAAACAGTTATCAAGTAAGCATGTGTCCTGTTCTGTCTCCTGATGTCTCATATTTTAGAGCAGTCAATGCAATTTGAGAAAGAAATCAATTAAATCTGAGTGAAAATATTCAGATGTAACCCTATTTGTACTCGTTAGTAACTGCAATTTAATTACACATTTGTTCTCAGTAACTGTAACAGATAATGTTCCATTCACACGTCAGCGTTAAGGCTTGACGGAGGGTGTGTCTGAAGCTTGGTGCTGATGTGTCCGTCATAGTGACAACAGCCAATCACTTTACTTTTCTGTTGTTGCATGAACGCGATTGGCTAGCGTCTGCGCTGGGGTATTTGCATAAGGCGATCTGATTGATTGACTGATTGAAAATGGTAACGACACCCATTCAAAGTGAACGAGAAGCACGCGAATGGGCTACAGTTACATTTATTTTGCGTAATTCTGTTAGACATAAGTAATTACTCCTCAACACTGGTCCACACTGCCATCAAAACAAAATGCAGGCAGTGCACTTTCTCACAGAGTGCACAAAATACTCACAAATTGGGGAAAACTTTGATCACTAAATTAAACATATACTCTCTGAAAAACTATGTGAAACTGCCCACGGTACTCGTGGAGCGTGCAGACTGCTGCTTCGCTGTATGTGTTTGTCTGTCAAGAGACGAGTGAAAGTGAGTGATCGGCTCCAGTCTGTCTCCAAATCACCTTTATATTTATAGAACACTTTATACAATACAGATTGTGTCAGTGCAGCTTTAGTGTCTCCAGCACAGTCTTTTTTATCTTCTATCTTTCTTTATGTTGTTTTGATTGTTGATAATTGTACAAATATTTGTCATGCCAGTGAAGCACCTAAAAAACTGAAATAACTGCAACTATATGCGATGGACAGCTTGTGCAATTGCTCTTTAGAGGTGTTGATGTTAATTGCGTTGGAGTGTGTGTGTGGATCCGTCAGCTCTTCTTCACATTCATTGACACGCGCTCATAGAGTGTGTGTGTGTGTGTGTGAGAGAAAGAGACTGACCCTGACGGCCTTTAATGTGTGACTGACCGCATGTGTTCCTGCTTTTCCTGATCCGCTCCGGGTGTTAATCCCACCTCTGGATGCCGAGAGTGCCGACGCTTAATTCCCATAATCCCCTTAACACGACAACACACACTCCACGCGTCCGCCCGCCTCTCATCTCCGCGCCCGACATCCGTCTGTCCGTCCGTCCGTCTCGCGGTGATGTCTCATTATTTTCAGAGGAATTTCTGGAATGGGAGTCATTTTTCCCGCAGGACGGACAGGTTGTTTACAGACTATTTTATATTTCTGGTCAAGTGTCATAGCGCGAGCAGATAAATGTCACACGTCTCCCTCACAGATAACGCACGCTATTTTCTGTCAGCCGCTGAATCTCCGGTCAGCGACGAGGCGCCGTCCGTCCGACCGCCGTTTCATTAAACGTGTCGCTTTCCGTGCCGACGTGAGAAAATGCTTTTCAATTTCAGATCAGAAAGCAATTTACGCTTGAGAAAATGGAGGCGGTTGTCAGCGGCGGCGGGCCGTCATGTCAGACTGTAATTATCAGACCGGTCTGTCTGTCAGACGCTAAACGCCCGAAAAACCACCACCTCCGACAGAAACCGGTTCACACACAAACACAAACACACGCGCGTTCATGGCTCGTGTCACAGACGTTGAGCTCATCTACTGCTCCAGTCTCCGAGATACTACTGTAGTGTCTGTAAATATTTTAGATTTTATTTGTATATTTTCTGTTTTCTTTTTAATTTTAGTTAAAGTTTTACTCATTTTGTTGTGTTTTTTCTCATTTTTATTCAGTCAGTTTTAAATATGTCTATACAGTTGTTATTAATTTCTATTTCAGTTTTTGTTTTGGCCACTAGCTGAAATAAAGGTTGTTTATATTTTATTTCAAATAACAACATTTTTTTTTATAATAATCCTGCCCTACAGAAATACAGTAATAGGAATCAGAGTTGTACGTGTCTCTGTCCTGCTTTTCATTCTGGTGATTCTTCGTGCCGCAGATATCAGGCCGCTCAGAGGAAAGCAGATTTCTGCGGATGTTGCCTGAGCATCTAATTTGAGGGCCGTTATTAATGCGCTGAAATACAGATCTAATCATTTGCTCTGCTGGTTATAACGCAGCCGCTCGCATACGGACAGCAATTTGAGCGAAGATTGAGCTAATCAAACTCCTCAGTGATGCTGAAAGACGCCTGGAGAAAGAGAGACAGAGAGAGACGTGTGTTCGACATGACCGGACAATTACAGACAGACTGAGAGAGAGAGAGAGAGAGAGAGAGACAAGATGGACAAACACACACACACACACACACACACACACACACACATATCTAAACCATCACGGACTTGGGTTCTCAAATATTTTGGGGCCAGGGGCCCTTCACAGGGAATAAAATGTTCCCAGGCTTTCTACAGTTTGTTCTCTTAGATACCACTGGATCTTCAGTTTTATTCAAAAATCCTGTTTAATTATTATAAAGCCTATAAACAATTTAACAAGGTTTAAAAAGATGAACAAAAAACACATATTTTTAGGGCCCGTGAAATGTGTTCTTTTTCTGAAATGCCACTTTTTTCTGCTTTCATTTTTTAATATTGTAATTAAATTTGAATAATCTGATAACGTATAATCAGTTAAATTCATAAAACTTTAACAACTTAATATTTTATTGAAATTTTACAATAATATGACCATTTGAAATATGTTATTCTTATTTATGACTTAATACAATTTTAATCAAAAATGGTGGTACTCAAATGAAGTCACAAAACATTAACAATTTAATCTTTTAAAATGTAATCAAAATAAAGACACAACGATTGATTTATTATTTTTTTTATTTAGATTTCTGTGCTTTTCTATCCACACACACTCGTTCGTATCCACACTGGATTTAGTGTACAGCTCCTGATTTATTCAATCAAAATGTGAGAAATTCTGATAACATTCCAGTAAATGACGTTCGAATGACTTCTGTGATTGAGTTCGTATGGCAGCGCATCATAAACGTGTAGAAACGGCTCTGGATGCTCAGCACATGTTCGCAGCGGTTTCACCAGCTGCTTTCCTCTGGTCTCTCTCTTTTACGTGTCACTCCATCACACGTGTGATTCTTAACACGACGCAAACATTCACACGTTCCTCTCCAGAAGCGTGTCAGATGATTAATGAGGTTAATGCTGCGTCAATGTGATCACGTGACAGGATCCTGACGAGCGCCGCTCTCAGACGAGAGGTCACGACCCGAGCGACGTTTTTCTTCACGTTCACATAACCCACGAGCGTTCGCTCTGCATACAGCATCAGCGCCCCGCTGACACGACATCGCATCTGATACCGTACTAATAACCAGATCAACATCAGCCTCCGCCTGAATTTCACATCAAACGCTGCCGATCTGCCGACGACGACTCGCCATGTATTGAAGTGGAAGATTACAAGAGAGATAATGATATATGATAACTCATAATCAATCTAATAATTCCATTTAAAACTTAGATAACCAAACTGTATGTGCAAATTACTGTATCTCATTCCTTATAAACAGAGCCACCAATTTATATTTAATTCATTTCACACACACACACAGGGGTGCAAACTTGTGACCTTTCGGTGAAATTCGGCGAAAGATCTGTAAAAAACAACATTTTGGTGGGGGGAGGGGGTCGTCGTGGTATCTGCGAGTCATCTGTGTCACATGACCTGTAGCGTTTTTTCCCCTGTTGTCAAAGGAATGGACCCGCCCTACTCTGCCTCTGATTGGCTTACCTTCCTGTTCTTTCCCTCATCCAACCAATCCCACTCCTGCAGTCTAACTTTTAGACGCTGAGGGCAACTGTCCATATTTACAGAGGCTACGTAAAACGTGAAGGAACAAGCTAACGATAAGTATGTTATGTTAGTGGTTAGATTAGCCTGTTTGTAGCTAGCTCAGTTAAGTTCACTGTAGAGCAGGACAGAATGCATTTGTATCTGCTGTAAATTATGGTGATTATTAAAACGGTGATTGTTCCGTGAGGCTGCTGTTTTTGTTGTTTGTTTTGTTTTGTTTTGTGTGAGGCTGCTGTTGCAATTGCCATGAAGACTGTAAGTTACATCATCACTACATTAGTTCGCTACCCTTTGCAAAATGCAAAATCTCGACCTTTCACTGAGCTATTACTGAGAACTCGACCTACAAGTAAAGCATACCGTTTAATGTACAGTAATACTACTATCACTCAGCTCAAGTGGAGGCAGCGCTAAGCCATAGCTAAACGTCCGCCTGTAACGGGCTGTTTCAAGACGGCAGGGCTGATAGTGGAAAAAATTCCTGAGCCTGAACTTTTTTTCCTTGCCCCCGAGGTGAGTAGAGGTGGGGGTACTATGTATGCGACGCACTTTTAACACATAACTTGGCCCCTGGGCCCAAATATATAAACAGCCTATGTATAACCCTGATCATCATTATTGTCAAGTGGCTCTTTTTAGATATTTTCATATTTGCATTATGCCCCCAGTATTATTCAAGAAAACACAGCATTTTCTTCTCAATATGTTCAGTGCCTAGATCGACATTATTAGCCCATCTTAGTACAATCACTGGAAGTAAATGCTACAGATGCTACAGCCATACCAAGACAGGTCAGTAAGTGGCAATAATAGAACTCCAAAGTACACAGGAATTGATTAACTAAAGGACATGAAAAGGACACACATTCATTTTTCTTTAACAAATTTAACTGCAAAATATGCACCATTCAACTGAAAAACCATAATAAATAAATATACTGTAAAAGACAGTATGGGATTAACAAAAAACATTTCTCCTTCCCTTTATTTCTTCCTTTCTGAACGGAGTTTTTGGTCCAAAACATGCAAATGGTGCAAAATATGCACCATTAAACAGAAACACCATAATAAATAAATATACTATAAAAGACAGTATGGAATTAACAACAAACTTTCTCACTGTTTTAGATAGCTTGCGTGCTGCCTGGAGACAGACAGATGCGTCAGGGCGGGTCTATCCTCCGCTAATTTCTTACATAAAGTGACGAGTGGGTGGGCGATAGTAAATGACAGGTCAAGCTCAGCAATGAAGGAGCACAAGCGAATTTTTAAATCAGTCACACGATCGGTCACTGAGGGTGGAATATCTGCCGTGGCTGTTGCCCCTGGCAAACGTGAGGTGTGTTGCAGCGCTCTGACTGTTGCTTTATGAACAGGGTCTAATTCGTGCCGTGACAGCACTTTTTTCCCGCTAGTTCCATAAGTCAGTTTCCTTGCGCACACAGTGCAATAGCATGCTCCTGGTTGCCGGAGCTTTTGACACCAGCTTCCAAAGGGCTTTCCGTCACTACCCACATCCTCAATCCAAGCCCAGCGCCATTTATTCTTTATGCCTTTATCGATATCTTTAATGTCTTCCCCTGGCTTCATAAACATAGCCATGACTTACGGTTTGAGTTGCCAGTATGAGACACACAATTGTACAGTATGGAAGCTAAAAACACCTTCGCGCATGGAGCATTGCCTTAACCTGTATCAATCTATTTGACAAAGACACAAGGCCCCTTCCCTACTTCTGATTGGCTCATCGGCTAGTATGTGTATTGTTTGAGTCGTTGAGCGTTAAAGCTGCTCTCTGACCTGCGCATCTCAGATCTAGAGAAATGACAGATCAATATCCACGAACCTGATTTTTTTATTTTTTTTTTCCCCGCAGCCACAGTACGCCGGAAATCCGGCGTGGTGCCGGAACGCTATCACCCCTGAGACGGAGAAACACCTCGCGTTTAACCCGTCAGCTGCTTCAAAAATTGTGCTGAAATGAAGATTTACAGTGGTTTATTTGCCCTGACACGCTCATGTAACATCTTAACAACAATTCTTGTTGATTGTAGACCATAGCTGTCGCTCAAACACCTTTTAATCATAAAGGTGTTTATTCCTGAATGGTGCACTGCAAAAAATTCTTTCCTACTTAGAGTTTTTGTCTTGTATCTAGAATTATTAGATATTTGGACTGGAAACAAGGCAAAAAATGTAAGAAAATCATTTTTTGCAGTGCTATAAATCAGTTTGACTTGCCATTGTGTGTGAAATGTGATTTGTGAATTAACTTGCTTTTACCTACTTTGGCATTTAACTAGTTCAGGTAGCCAAACTTTACCACTCGGCCACTTCAGTTTTTTTTTTTCAGATTGAGGAAATGGGAGAGTTTGAGGTCCTCTGGAGGAATGTCCGTACTGCAGGAACGAAGGACAAGGCTCGAAGGCAACAGGCCCTTCTGAAGAAAAAAGAGAGGCTGGAAGAGTTTGGTTTCTGACCAACAACTAGTGCAGACCAGAAGACGACCCGCAAGACAAACTTGGCTCAAAAGAGGACGAAGGCAATAGAGTTGTTGGTGCAGGCCAAGAAAACCAAAAAACAGATTTAATGCTGCTTTTGTTGCTAAATAGAATATTTTGCATTTCGCACTTTCACTTGTTAAATTGTTTGTAGTTCCATTTACCAGATAAATGGTTTTAGTTCTTGGGTGGGAGTCCTGTGTTATGTATTGTGTGTGTGTGTGTGTGTGTGTTTGGGGGGTTACTTTAGTTTGTCACCTTTTTCACCCCTGACGATTCTGCACCCCTACACACAATCAATTACACTGACAGTATATTCACATAGAAAACAGCTGTTTTATATTGTTATATTTCCCCTCAAAATTAAGATTTCTATGAAAAACTATTCAGTTTGTGTTATTATTATTGTGCATAATTTTAACCACATTACTGCACTGAATATAATAAGTGATCAAAATCTTGAGTAAAATACAGATGATATAACAGGACTGCGTGTCAGTCAACGCAGAACATCAGGTCTCATCAGATCCGCCGGAAGATCTCAATATCACTCAAGATCACCACTCCATCTGAACTCACGGTGAGCGATTGTGTGTTTGACAGAAAGACCGCGATCTAATATGAACACTGACGACCGATCTGAACATAAACACACGCATTACGTTAATAACTCGTAGTCCGTCCGTCTGTCCTCACGTGAAGCATCTGTACGTCTTTTTAGGCGACGATCCGTACGTCTGCTCGTCTGTTCATTTCCTGACTCTGTTCCGACGACACAGTCAGCATTCGGCTCGTCTGCAGCTGCTGCTCAGAGTCTGAGAGGATCTGTTTGTCTCACATCCTCATTATTATTTCAGTTTAAGCCTCCTGTCTCCAAAAGCAGCTGTTTTAAAACCTAATACATTTGCAGGAGGATCACTCTGAAGAACAACATCCCTTCATTTAAGACAGTCGAGGGTAAATAAACACTGAGCTCTTTCTAATTACCACAATTTCACTGATGCCAATTAAGAGATTAACGCGCAGCCTACAGAAACACACAATGAAATATTCATGATAATACAACAGAGAGAAAACAAATATTTCAATCAAATACGTCTCATTTTCATTTCAGCCTCCAGACGCTGGTGCAGTTAACGTGGTTTAACCCTGTGAAGCCTGATGTATGAAATAATACATTTCTAATATATACATATACATATATATATATATAGTGTGATCTACTGAGAATACAGAGGAAAAACAGCTCCATTTTATCCAGAGAATGAGCAAAAATATACAATCTGGTGCAGATACTGACATAAAATGATGTAAATATGAGTGGTCACTCTATATCTCCAATGATATGTGTTAGTAAGATGACACCGAAATGATCCAAACATACAATGCAATGCAATCCAATGATGATTGAGAGATGAACAAGTAAACGTTCCTCAAAAGATGTGAGATGTTTTGGAGGCTTGTGAAGATCATTCCTCCATTGAGGAACAGTGAAAGTAAAGCTTCTGGAAACAAACGTTCCTCAAAAGATCCCGATCATCAGATTTGAGACCAAAAAATCAAGAATCAAGTAAAGCCGAGCTGCTTCAGTCCAGTCAGAGTTCATCTGGAAATATGACTACAGTCATTCTGACATTTACTTGAGAAAAACCAGTCAAGATTTGACAGCAAAAAGACACGTGAAGCACCAGCTGAAGGTGGACGTTTGTACAATTACATTCAAAAAGACCTTTAAAAGACCACGGTTTTTCAGTTGGGAGCACATCTAAACCAGCTTAAAGAGATCAATCACCTAAAAATGAACATTGGTCCTCGTGTCGCCGCGTCGGGGTTCAGCAGGAATCAACAGCTCTATGTGTTCACCGTCATTTCATCAGATCGGCTCTCGTCCCGCTGTGATATTTACGGTGCGACGGTGGCATTTGACGGCATCTCTCATTAAAGCCTCACCTGAGCGAGCGATCGCTCCGTCAGCAGCTCGGGCCGGGTTCAACGCCGGTCTGATGGCATCGCGTTCGCTCCATTAAACCCCACACACGCTCCGACGAGCGCAAAAACACCTCCGTCCTGCTGCAGAAACTACAAACGCTCGCTCAAGACCTCATGATTAATTCAGCCTCTTTGTTTGACGCGCTTTTATGTGCCTCATCAGTTAAACA
Source organism: Labeo catla (assembly GCA_012976165.1). Taxonomy (NCBI): domain Eukaryota; kingdom Metazoa; phylum Chordata; class Actinopteri; order Cypriniformes; family Cyprinidae; genus Labeo; species Labeo catla. Next base: position 259,171 of record VONZ01000331.1, on the reverse strand, counting down.
CACATTTATGTTTCAGAGGATCTCAGAAAGCGCCAGACAGAACAAAGGGAAAGCGCGCCGGTCGCCTTTGTTTTAACAGTTCGGTCCAAAGGGTCGGCGTTAGCGAGATCTAACGACCGTCTCGCGTTCGGAGGGAAAGTCTCGGCTCGTTGCGGTTCGCACGTATAATTGTTCCTTTAATGGCTTAAGTAGGGAGATTATTCACTCGATTTAACGGCCGGTGTGAACGGAGACACTGCGAGTGACCCTCTGGAGAAACCGGTGAGGTCAAACAGGTGCTGAGGCCTCGGAACTGGGAGATGCTCACTGCGGACTCCTTCAGGACGACTGAACTGTGGAAAACAACGGCAGGAATGACGCCTGGATCTGACACACGTTCACAGGAAGTTCAACCTAACCCTTCCTGTATCACAGTGTGTGTACGTGTGCATTGTAAGGTCAGAAAATCCTCAAAGAATCCTATTTCAGACAAATCCTAACAGCTCAGATTTAGAACGTGTTGCGTTTACTGCGATATGTCAACAAAATGTGTTTGAGCTTTACAGAAAACGCATTTGTCCGTGGTTCACTCCATCTCGAATCGCGCTCACGGAAAGAGCTTGAGAAACGGTGTCTGTTACAGACACTTTCAACTGTTTTTTTTAGTCTCAAGCAAGAGACTGTACGACATTCACTTTACAAGATTTGACTGATTTTTACGTACAAAGGGCGACGGTGCACCGCATTAAAAGAAATGAACATTCATGTTTCGATAACCGCTGGCACACTTCAAAAACAAGGCTAAAAATAAATCATCTTTGAGAGAAGGGGGCCTCCTGGTGTTTCAGGGGCCCTACGCAGCTTGTGTATTTTGCGTATAAGGAGGATCGGCTCTGAATGTCATGTTCATCCTTTCACCTGCCCACCAGGAATTTCATCTGTTTTTGCTTTTGTCTTTGTCAGGTTTTTTCTTTGTTTGTTTCAATCTTTAAACAAGTTTGACTGACTGATTGATTGACTGTCTGTACGCCTAAGAAGATCTGGCGGCGAGAGGCCAAACAGGAAGTGAGGTCGTAGCCCAACCGTTCAAATGATGTTCAGCTGATGTTCTCCGTGAAGATTCATCTAATGGTCAAATGTTGTAAAGCGATTACATTAGATGAGCGACAGTTAATAAATGGCGAGCCATCTGCCATTAACATTTCAAATGACTCGACTGTTGTTAAACAGCTGTTTGGGCTTCATTTATAGAGAACAGATCTATTAAGAAGGTCTTTCTCCATCATTTGGTGATGTGTGAGAGACTCTTCATTACCTGGATGACTAATTTCTGAGGTTCAGACACACATTTGCATCATTTTCAGACTCGTTATCACATCAAAATATCAAAACAAAAGTGCACTTAAAGTTTAAGTCGTACACGTCTAACGAATGTGAAATACATATATATGAATACATGTGTATATATATATATATATATATATACACGAACACCGCCACGGAAAGTCAGAGATGGATTGAGAATATTCAGCGCCGCCGTTATTAATGTACGTGTGACGAATAAATTCAGTCTAATTGCAGACACCGATAAGAATCTCACTCGTTAATGATGAAGATAATGACTTGATGAAAGCTGTAATCTTTAGTTTTTATAACATGATGATGAATGATGGGCTCTGTTCTATTCTGTACGGCAGTGTGTGATTAAGTGTGGATTGTCTCATACTAATGAATCACGAACACTGTAAACATGATCTCGTATGTAATCATTTAACGAATAAACATGACTAATACTACACAGGCTTACATGTGCACGTGTGTGTGATTTCAGACTCCTCGTCTCATGTTTCACACTGTGTGTGTGTGTGTGTGCATGTGTGTATGCGTACATGTGTGTGTGTGTGTGTGTGTGTGTGTGTGAGGACAAACATAAGTCACTAATTATTCAGTCTTGAGTCTTTTGCCTCATTAGCAGGTTGTGAATGTGAGAGGGACGTTTAGCCAAGACTAAATGATAAATAAAAGCTGCTGTCAGATGACGCCGTTTACAGATAAACCTGCTCTGATGATCCTCAGTGTCACAGAAATGACCAAACATTATTCTCCAGCAGGGCTGTCACTAATGATTATTTTGGTAATCAAGCAATCTGTCGATTATTCTGACAATTAAAGGAGTAATCGGATAATTATAATACTTTTTTGTAGTAATAAAAACAGACCTAAGTGAACAATAGCCTTTAAAAGGACTTAAAATACATATATAATAGCAATGAGGCAATAATAATTAGCTCAAATAGTATTGAATTTATTGAACAAACCACAGGCCTGGTTTCACAGAAAGGGCTTAGACTAAGCCAGGATTAGGCCATAGTTCAGTTAAATCATTTAAGTCATTTTATAAACGAGCCTGGTGTGCATCTTGAGACAAAACTAAGGCACTGACATATTTATATATTTTAAGATCAGGTAGTACAAGTTTCTTTCAGTTGAAACAGCTCAGGTACATTTAAGTCTGGGACTAGACTTAAGCCTTGTCTGTGAAACCGGGGGATAATGTATTATAAACAACAGCTATAGTGCTTTAGTTCAAACACTGTCCTATACATACGACTCGCTAACTCTTTTAAAAAAATATACAAGCAAAATTCATGTCTTTCAGTGAGAAAATGAACAGTAAAAAAAACGAGAAAAACAAATGACTATAAATGTTACATTTTGATAAAAAATAACTTTCTATACATATACCAACTTTTGTGATTAACTTATTTATTCTTTTTATGAACTGATAATCACAAACAAGCAAAACTCCACCGAATCCTTTGCGTTCTCCAGGCGTTTTGCGCTCTCGCAAGACTTTGACTGCAGCTTAACGTCGATGTTGCGAGCGCGTGCATTCTCCACACTTAGAAGAGCTCAACTGGACTGTCTTTCTTGTAACATTGTGCTCCGGGGAAATGTCTTGATCACTTTAAATTGTGAGAACGAACGGTAAATTTAATGGTAAAATCTGGTGACAAGTCGTCAGTGAACAGCTAAAGCGTTTGCCATTGAAACAGTCAAAGAAGCGCAGCAGCGGACCAGGGCACAAAAACATGGGCTACTTATTAAATATATTTCACTTAAATCAGTAACTGATTAACAAAACGAAAGGGAAAAAAGTGCTGAGTTTCGATTCACTGTGACACGATTCAAAGTTCACCTAAAGGAAAACAAGGCGGAAAGCTGTTGTCTTTATTTTGTAAATGCTTTACAGTTTTCTTTTCTTTCTTTTATTATTACTACTAATAAAATCTTGCTTGTATGACCAACCAGCATGACTAAATTACAACAGTTGTGAAAACAATGCAGTGTGATCGCGCCGGCCCCTCAGCGCTCACACAACATTTTACTACCTTGACATCGCAGCCTGTTTATTATCAAAATACAATACATTGAAAGAAACATAAAAGTTACAGTGTTTAATTTAAATAGTCAGTTGTTGTATTCAGCGTGACCAGCGCCTCACGGTGCTGTTATAGTCTTTGTGCAGCATAATGTTGTGGATAATTTGTTGTGGAGAGAAGGAAATAAAATAGCCTATTTGTGTTTATAATGTTTGTAAACATTTTGATTTAGGCTACCGGTATTTTAGCCTACATTATGTCTAAATGTAATTATTAGATGCCAGTCCTTGTTTAATATTGACTCAACAACATTTAATTTCAAATGTCCACTTAATCTTTCATATCTGGCCATTTCTTTATGACAGAAAAGCTACAGCCACTGTCATTTCTTGAATGTGTGGACATCAAAACTTTTATTTTGAAATCACGATTAACAGTTCGCATATTGAGAAAGATAATGATGTATTCTCCTGTGTTTGCGTAGGTTTATAAATGATTTACCTCACGAATCTGATGAAATAGCGCACGTTACGTTCCCAGATGAACATTATAATAAGACCAAACTCACAACAACATGCAGAGATGGAGTTTGAGACGCTCCACACACATAAATGACAACAGTTTGTGTAGCAGCATTTACTGCGAACAGAGCCGCTCTTACACGCACGTACATAACCTACCGTCACACCCCATTGGATGTTTGTGTTGGTTTCTCCCATATTTGGTCCTTCCTGTTTCCTGTCCCCGTTAAGTCATTATTGGTTAATCACCCACACCTGTCTGTGTATTATTATCCTGCCTATATAAGTTGTATTCAGTTCAGTGTTTGCGGTCCGATCTCAATGTTATGTTGGTGTGTGTTTTCCTGCCCTTCACGTCTGGATTTAACTGCAGCGCCACCTAACGGTCAAAAACCATGAAAATTGACAAACATAGCCATCATTTTAACTACATGTTATCTGAAAGCAGCTTTACAGAGGTGCTTAGAAACAAGAACCGATGTCTCTGATCCTCCTGTGAATGAGTCAGAGGCGACTGAAAGGAAAAAAAAACAGTAGATCAGCAACTCCGTGGTCATGTGTTCGGTTTCCCAGGGAATAATGCACGAGCTGATGACGTGTTTGAACGCAGCGAAAGTTGCTTCGGATTAAAGTGTCTGCCAAATGCATTCATGCAAATAAATCTCTTTGTTTTTCTTCCTACACTTTTTTCCCCTCAATTTTACACACTAACTTTTATAAACTCACCAAAAAATATGTGATGTAACTGAACACTATATTGAAAATAAATGAAATAAATAAATAAATAAAGTTGCATTTGACAAAGACTTGTATCCAAAGCAACATACACTGCATTCAAGGTAGACATTTACATTTGATCAGCTCTTGCTTTTCCTGAGAATCGAACCCACGACCTCAGTGTTGAGCTCCAGGATAACACTAACCTTCAAAAACTCACCAAAATGATTTTCTGTATTCAACACTACACTAAAAAGTTTGGAAAATAAATTGCTTTCGCAATTCTTCTTATATATTTAGTCCAAACTTTACCAAGGTTCAGAACTAACCTCAACAAACTGATTCATTTTCAACCGTATTTGTTGAAAAAGCAATAAATGAGCAAACAAACAAACCATGTTCGTCTGTACCAGCCGAACAAATCTGGCGGTGAAGAGGTCGGTGAATCAAATGACCAGGGCTGTGTTTCCCAAAAGCGTCGTAGGCATAAGTACACGGTATCAACTTATCTCACGACGCTTTTGAGAAACTGATCACGAGCCGAAGCTCTCTGTGCAGATTCGTCTGCCGGTCGATCGCTGAACAAACGTGACACGTGTTTAACGTTGGTGTAAATCAGGCACGCAAACACACAGCTGCTGCTGTATTCACTTTAAAAAGAGCACATCTGCGATCCTGCAACAAACCCTTGTTAAAACGTCTCGTGATGTTTGCGTAGCGGTGACACGAGCGTTTCGCGAGCACGTGCTGTCAGAGGACTCGTTTCATTTACTAATAATAACAGAATAATCCCTCGCCGGCGTTTGCCGCGTCTAATTACTGCCTCCGTGTCCTTTTATTTTAATCCATTATTTATTTTCCATGAGATTAAACATGCAGCAAAAAGCCTAATTCGGTTTTGTTCGGCTCGTGGTTCATTAGGATGGAGGAGGATGTTTGAGATATGAAATTAAATCAAGCGCTTTCTCTCTCTCTGTCGTGTTCCAGAAGCGTCTCGGCGATAGGATGACGTTTGCCGGCGTTGCGTGCGGCGCCGATCGTTCGCCCCGTCTGTCCCGCGGTTTGACGCGTCTGACCGTCAGCGTGAGCCCGGCCGTTTCCGCAGCTCTGGGTTTCTCATGTAATTAATGAGCTCCGATCCCGCACGCAGACTCACTGAAGCGACGAGCGTCCGACACGACCGTCTGTAAAGCCCAGAGAGTTTCATTACTCGGATCGAGCACTGACATTAACGCTACGGGGTCTGGAGTCCATTAAACAGAGACATCCGAACAATACGAGCGAGACTGAGCGGACATGAGCACATCAAACCAATTAAAACAGACAGAAGAAAGGCCAAAGAAACACAGAAGGTCAAAGTCATCTCCACCGAAGCCACACACACACACTAAAAGACCTTTAAGAGGACGAGGACGTGTCACATGACCTGCTGCCATCAGCGAAGAGTTTCCTCCATGTTTGGAGCTGGTGGGACTCATTATTTGTGCATCCTCACTATATTCTACAGGGTTTTCATTAGCTGAACCCTTCTGAGCTCAAATATTTACTTTTAGCCACAGAGATTTGAAATTAAACTTTTAATAATTGAACAACACATTCACATGTTTTGTGTTCTCTGGTGATGGCTAATGGTCACATCACACATATCAGTTCAGTCTTTTACTGTGATTATTTTCATTTTAAATCGCTAATGTACATAGGGCTGCACAACTTGGTCAAAAAACTAAACTGTGCAACAGACTGTACGCTTATTTAATGATTAAGCACAGCCTTTGACTGGATAATCATAATCTGATACGTTCCATCTGTTTAATGGTTATATTAATTCACTATTAAATTCACACAAACCCCATTTTGGGAACCCCGCTCTAATATCTATAATAATATTTCCGTGAGCTTGAGAGACACCGTATGAACATCTACTGATCTGAGCTCAGATTCTTCACAGTGTGTAACGCTTGTTTGAAGATTCAGAGACTGATGAGTGTGTGTGTGTGTGTGTGTGTGTGTGTGTGTGTGTGTGTGTGCACATCCTTAATCCAGAGGTTCTCAACCTTTTTTTTTACTCAAAGCACCCCATATTAGTTAAGATCACTAGTAATATGTTTATCATAATTACAGTATTTCTGCTATAATTATGACAAAGATGCTTGTTTTCAAACCATTTTGTTACTTGTGGTGTTTGTACATTCAATTAATTAAGCAAAATTTATTTTGTGATTCTTCAATAAAAACAACAGTTATTCAAGGGGAAAAAAAAATTCAGTCTTGACTTTTTTTATTTTTTATCTATTTATTGATTCATTTTAAGCAAATGCAATTTAATTTGATTGTTTATTTGATTACTTTATATATTTATTTTTTTCATTTAAATACAGTTTAAGTCATCCTCCAGTCCCCTCTGATGTGTGCTGAGGGCCCGAGTGACCCCTGACCCCTGCTGGAGAAACACCGCTTCAATCCGATTGGCTGCTCTGTTGAACTGAGCTGCACAGGTTTATGTCAGATTGATCTAAACATCATCAGTGTAGTCAGACCATGTCAAGTTAACCTGTTAACTCAACCGTAGATGTAATGGGCCTCACACAAACTTGAGTAAACATATGAGTAAATTACAGCTCATCAGATGTAGATTTCTGAGGTGAAAGCACTGAAAGTTTACATTTATTTGAATAAATTTGAATGAAATAATGAAAGAGAAAGAGAGAGAAGTGAAGCTTGGTGGTTTAATGACAAAAGCAGTAAATTTATCACCTCACTGCTGGGATATACAATGTAGCTTTTGGTAGGGAAGCTGTTGTATTTCTAAAATTAACGGGGCAGAGGTTGAAAACCAGCTCGTCAATGTTGCGTAATTGCTTAGGTCTACCTATAGATAAAGTTCCCACCTCCATAACGTTCTGCGGAGGATCGGATACGCGTGTTTAGTTGTAGGTCAGATGTCCAGATAACGGATATGTATCAAATTTAAAACCACATTTGGAAGTGGCTCAGATCGGATGCGAATAAATCCGATCTCATGTGGAGTTTTGTGTTTACACGTGTGCAACAGTTTCCAGTCTGTGTCAGACGTGAGGAAAAAATCAGATTTTTTGTGCCAGTCTAAACACAGCCTTTCTTAAAGAAACATTAGAGTGGCTGGATTGTAATCGCTCTCTCCGGCTCTTATTGGTTGAGCTGATTCGTTATGATCTGATTTCAGCAGCAGGTACCGATGTTCAGTTTGATGTTCAGTCGTGTCTTTCACAGGAAGATGTTTCCTTGATTGCAGGAGAGAAACAGAAACACAATCAGCGCTGATGATCTGAGCGTGAGCAGCATCACATGCAACTTCACACACTCTGACTTACCCTAGTGACGTACATGTGTGTATGTGTGTTCTGGTATATATGCTTTATGAGGACACAAATGTGTATAATGTCATGGGTACTCCAGTGTAAATATATTTTATGAGGTTTACACTGCCTGTGTCCCTGTAAACTAAAAGGTTTAAAAAAAAACATACTAAATGGTGTTTTATGAAAATCAAAAATTGCCAGTAGTTTCCTGTGAGGGGTTGGTTTAGGTGTAGGGTTGGGGTAGGGCCAATCTGTACATCTATGGAGAGTCCCCGTAAACCACATATGCAAGACTCTGTCTGTCTGTGTGTGTGTGTGTGTGTGTGCGTGTGTGTCATGCTCCTACTGGCGGTTTCACTTGGGAAAACTGACAACGCAAATCATACTCAATCCAGACACCCACATCAACACACACACACACACACACACACACACACACACACACACACACAGTACTGATGTGAAGTGTGGACGGTCAGGGGCAGTGTGAGGCGTCTCTCAGGATGTTTGGAGACACACGGTGCTCGTGTTTAATGCGTCTGACTGCAAGCACATCACAGCTCACGGACGCTGCTTTCATGAGGACCAACTGATGTCATGAATATTAATGAACGTCTTCAGAGCAGATATGTGAAGACAGACCCTCCGAAGACGGGTGAGATCGGATGCGCTGGTGACGGTGGCGTACGAATACAGTAGGGCAGCACTGACCAGAATAACAATCCTCTCCTTAAACAGGACAGGCAGAGGGCAGACACGGGTAAACAGGACTAACGTACGCGTTACTATTCCTCCAGACGTCCGATCTGGAGACGCGCGGCTCCAACACGAGAGCGAGAGCTGCATCGCGACGGGCTCGTTTCCAAAAGGACGCCTGAGGGACTTTTATTAACAAAGAGGATGTGTAATGTCAGGAGCAGCTCCATCAGTATAGTGGATTTTCTATTAAATATTACATTCAGAAATAATGTTGGTAAATTAAAAAATGCAAACAAAAAATGTTACATTTAATGTTATTCTGAACAGGAATGCATAATATAAACATAAATTACTGTGGCATCCATTAGAAATAAGGGCAACACTTTAGAATACTGTTCCGTAGGGCTGCAACGATTAATCACACAATGTCGTGAGGCGCGTTTAGTCAATGAAGCCGGTACTTTGATTAGTAGTAAAGCTCCATCACGTGCGTTCAGCTGGAGCGGCAAGTAATACACAGAGCCGTAAAGCACTGACAAGCTACGCCAAAATCGCGCTCAAAATCGAATTCGATTTTTCGAATTCTTCATTGACTAAACGCGCCTCACGACATCGTGCGATTAATCGTTGCAGCCCTACTGTTCCATCATTAATGAATAACTACACAGGAACAAACGACTAATGCTTTATTAACATTATAGCAATGTGTAGTATTATATGTATAGTATAGAATTAGTACTACTGACTAACGAAAAACTCTGATTAACAAATCATGTCAAGTCATGTCACCTTTATTTATATAGCGCTTTTAACAATACAGATTGTGTCAAAGCAGCTTTACAAAATATCAACAGGAATCAGCAAGTAACACCGTTCAGTTGAAAGTGGTAGTTTACTATTAGCTAACAGTAACTATTTTTTCTTTTTTTCAAATCTCCTGGAGGACTACTAAGAACTACCATATACATGTTCATAATTAATGTGAATAATTCAAAATGTATAATTAATTGTAAGGCGAAGATCATGATAACTCTCTAGTAATGACTACAGTCATTGAAAACTATTGAGTTTTTTGTAAGGTTCTCAATAGTTATACTTTCTATGGATTTGGAGTCATTACTAGTGGGTTACCATGATCTTCACTTTAGAATACTGATCCAAATAATCAGTAATTCCTTTAGAAGGATGTAGTAACACTTGAGTCATCATTACCCAAAATCTCAAAAGCGTACAATGATTTCAGTCATTACTAGAGAGTTATTATGATCTTCTCTTTAGAATACGGATCCAAATAATTAGTTACCATGATCTTGGAATTAAATATACATTTAATCACATTAATTATGAACCTGCATATAGTAGTTCTTAGTAGTTTTCCCAGGATGTATGAAAAAAAAAACACATAGTAGTTACTGATTAGCCAACAGTGAACTACCACTTTCAACTGAACGCTATTACTTACTGATTTGTTAATCAGAGTTTCTTGTCAATCAATAGTAGTTACTATAATGTCCATTAGTCAATTGTTCCTCTGTAGTTATTCATTAATGACGGAACTGTATTCTAAAGTGTTACCGAAATATGTATTATAAACACTAAGCCTAAATGACTCATTTATTTGTTATTTTATTTAAAGCAAAACTGAAACTAGCAACTTTAAGCATGTTTTGTAGTAATGGGCGATATAAACGATATGCGATATAAACGATACAAAATTGGCCTACGATAGAGATTCTAATTCTATTGCATTATCGCGATAATGCATGTTTGATGACGCAATCTACCCGCGAAAATTAGAGCAACGAGCTGCAGCCGGCTGCAACGCATCATCTTAAATAAACGTGGCTGAAAACGTCAGCGAAACAGAGGAGCTCGTGAAAAAGACTGGTGCAACATCTGTTATTTGGACGTGGTTTGGCTTTAAGCCGTCCGACGAGCAGCAGCAAAATATACTCTGTAGAATGTGTGGGGCAAACGTTCCAGCTAAGAGAGGTAACACGACTAATCTGTTCTACCACCTCAAAACTAAACATTTGGAGTATTTTGTATTTGTGCCAAGCCGCAAATACTTCACAGAAACAGAGATGCCAAAATTGTATGCCGAGCTCCGCGAAAATGTTGAAAAAGAGCTGTGAGACTTGAAATACTTTGCTACTACAACGGACCTGTGGTCGAGCCGTATCTCGTATTGGAACCTTGGCAGCCGGTGTTTGCAGACGTCGTACTTCCTCGCTGAACAAACGGCCGAGGAGATCGCACAAGGACTCAAGGAAGCGCTTGAGTCATGGGGTTTTTAAAGAAGAACGCCAAGTTTGCATTACTACTGATAACGGAACGAACGTGGTCAAGGCAGCGTCTCTGAATGATTGGACCAGGCTGCAGTGTTTTGGACACAGGCTGCACCTCGCCATCGGTAGGTTAAAACATTTTGTGCATATGCATAATATTAATATTTTAATAAATATTTATATATATATAAACCCACTTGGTATTATATGAATTATTTTTGATATATATATATATAACAAAAATAATTCATATAATATTCATATAATAGTGCAGAATTATATTTTAACATTATACTGTAATATTTGCCTATATTACTGCACAGTAATGTTGCATTTGCGTTTAGAGATGTAGAATTTGCCTCTGATCAGTTGTATACCCAATGCTATTTTAATGTTGCATTTTGTGTTAAGTGATGTTCATTCAATCTTAATCAAGCATTTCAGTAGTTGTAATGATAGTTGTTCAGTGTGTGTGTGGGGAGAGAGAGAGATTATAGATGAAATTAAATAATAATATCTTACAAATTTGTCAACAGAAAAAAGTGTGAAAGACCCCCGAATTGACCGTGCTGTTGGCGTATGCAAGAAAATTGTGAGTGCCTTTTCATACTCTTGGAAAAGAAGAAAGGAGTTGAAGAAAGCCCAGGCAGAGCACCATCTTCCCTTTCATCGGCTCATCACATCACAGAAACTTTCTAAAAGGCACTACATTTAGTTTATTTATCTGCAACATTGTGTTGTTTAATTACAGTTTTGCTTTTGCACAATAAATGTTCTCAAAACGACATGCAACGTTTCTTTATTTCTTAAAAAAAAAAAAATTAGCAGTTTGGCTTTCCTAAGGGTAACCTGTTCTGAAATGGTTCTATTATAATTTATATATCGCAATATATATCGTTATCGCAAGAGGCTGCAATGTATATCGCAATATGGATTTTAGGCCATATCGCCCATCCCTAATGTTTTGTGTGTCTTTTTTGTATTGTGTACGTTGCAGCATGTTTGTATCAAACAATAATAATAATAATAATAATAATAATAATAAATATAGCTGCAAGCAGCAATTATCGGGGTTCAAGCACCTAAAGCCTTTAAGATTTTATGGTTTTAGTGTGTAGTCCAAACCAAAATGTATGACTAACACTAAAACACATCCACGATGGAGAACACGCTCACAAACACACACATACACAGAAATTAAATGTTTACACTTATATTAATGCTCATTGAAGATGATTAGAGACAGACACATTTTGTTGCACATTTAGATTTCTGAAATAAATGATCAACAAAACAACAACAACTCTTATTGCAAGTCTTCTCTTTTAGAGTTTAATTGTAATCTTCAGTTTTATAACCTCAAAACATAATTGGCATAATTGTAAAAACTGATATGTCTGTATGAATACAGTGGTAAACTTTTAAAATGTGATCATACATGGAATGATAATGAATTTATCATGTCTAAATGCCAATCTTATAGAAGAAAGAACTGAAAAATACTATATTAGTGATTTTAATGAGCCCATTAGTTGTCTTCTGGTGCCATCTAGTGGTTATAATTAATAACTGCAGAGACCTTACCATGGGCATAATAGTTGTTAATGTTTATAACTATTATAGTGCCATTTTTCCCCCAATCTCCATAAAATGTTGTATGATTGTTTAGAATTAAATCACATATCAGTTTACACAGTTTGGGGTTTTCTTTTAAGATTAATAGGCTTTTGGGTACACTATATAAAGACCACATTTTTAAAATGACCCTGTCATAGCTGTCCAAATGCAAATATTTAGCATTTTATTTAATAATTATTGACCTGGAGAGTGTAGAGGATTGTACTGCACTGATTTATTTATTTATTTATTTCATTTTGAGTCTAAAATCTAGGGCTAGTTGGAGAATAGAGAATTTTTCATGGCCTTACTCATTGACCACCACACCTGATTCTGATCACCAGCTCGTTAAATGAGAGCTCCATGAACTGACTGGAGTGCACTACATAAGAAAGACATACCTTATTGGCCACACCTGATTAAGCTCATCAGCTCGTTAGAAGAGAGCTCCATGAACTGAATGGATTATGTCAGATAAGAGCCAGTGAGTGGTCCTCTGCTGCCATGTACTGATTGTAATGGCAATTACAGGGACTTTATCATTGAAATGTAGTGGTTTTAACCTTTATAACTGTTATAGCACCAATTTTTGCCCGATCTGCACAAAATTTTGCAAGCTTGTTTTGAATCATATGACGTATGACCTTGCATAATTTCATGAAGTTTTGAGTTGTCATTTAGGATTTACAGACTTTTGGGTACACTAGGTAAACAACAACATTTTCAATGACCGTGTTAAAGCTGTCCAAATCCAAACGTTCAACAGTTTTCTGTTAATTATTGTCCTAGAGTGTCCAACGAATTGCACTGCAATGGCTTCGTTGAGGTTGAGTGAAAAACCTTGAATTGTTATAGACATTTTTTCATTATTATAGCGCCACCAAGTTGTTGAACTCTGCTTTTTTTTTTTCATTTGACCAATAATTTAGCTCCCACTGATGTCTACTGAGTTTTGTGAAAATATCTCACTCCAATCAAGAGTTATAGTCATTTTAGCTAATTTGCTAAAATTTGCAACAGATGTTTATGTATACTGTTGCGCACGACAATGAAAATTTTAACTTTTTTTGGATAACTTTTGATATTCAGACTCCACAGAATATTTCTGCATTGGTTTGGTTCCGATCGGGCGAAAAACCTAGGACTAGTTTGCAAAAGTAGGTTTTTTAAATAATCTTGAATAATTAATGAACGATTTGATTGACAGCAGTGTTTCTTGAGGCAGAGTTGTTCAGAATGAGAAGGTCTGTCATATGATATGAAGATTGTGCATATGCGTGAAACGCCTCATGATTACGATATGCGCAAAACTCGTTAGCACCACCTGGTGACCGATTTTTTTCAAACTTCTCACAGACCTCTAGGGCCATGACACAAATAGGCCTGCCAAGTTTCATTCCGATCGGCCTTTGTTAACCTTGTCTAATGGGTGCTCAAAATTGATTGGCCGATGGCGGCCATGTTTTTTTAGATACACGAATGTCTTCATAGATCGTCTTGGCACTTTGGACAAAGACGCTGCATACCAATTTTCAAGTCAATCGGACAAACGGTAGTGTAGTTATAGCCGGTTTTATGTTTTTTCGTTATTATAGCGCCACCAAGCGGCCGAATGCTGCAATTTTTTTTATTTGACCTAAAATCGAGTCTTACAGATGCGTACCAAGTTTGGCGAAAATATCTCATTCGGTTCAAGAGTTATAGCCACAATTAGCATTTGGCTAACGTTAGCATAACACGTTTTTTCGCGCTGTTTCGTGCGAAAATCAAAATTTCAATTTTTTTTGATAATTGTTGATATTCAATGTCCAGAGAATATTTCTGCACTGGTTTGGTTCCAATCGGGCGAAAAACCTAGGACTAGTTCGCAAAAGTAGGTTTTTAACATATTTGTGAATATTTAATGAACGATTTGATTGACAGCAATGGTTCTTGAGGCAAAGTTATTCATCATGAGGAGATCTATCCAATGATATGCATATTGTGTGGATGTGTGAAACACCACGTGATTACAGAGGCAAAAAATCTCGTTAGCGCCAACTAGTGGCCGATTTCTTTCAAAATTCTTACAGACCTTTAGGGCCATGAGTCGAACATGCCCAGTGAGTTTTGTTCCGATCGGCCTCCGTTAACCTTGTCTAATAGGTGCTCAAACTTCGTTGGCCGATGGCGGCCATGTTTTTTGAGATACGCCAATGTCCTCATAGACCCTTATGGCACATTGGACAGAGACACTGCATACCAATTTTCAGGTCGATCGGACCAATGATTGTATATAGTCATTTTTAAGTTTTTTCAGGCTTATAGCGCCACCAAGTGGCAGAGCTGTGCAATTTTTTTGATTTGTCCAAAGATTGAGCTTGTACACATGTGTACCGAGTTTAATGAAGATATCTCATTTGGTTCATGAGTTATAGCCATTTTAGTAAAAATGGCCCCCCACCTGACAAACTTTTTGGGGCCCCTTCGCAACGATGAGTCCAAATTTAACTTTTTTTTGATAATTATTGATATTCCCTGTCCAGAGAACATTTCTGCACTGGTTTGGTTCCGATCGGGCGAAAAACCTAGAACTAGTTTGCAAAAGTAGGTTTTGAATTTACTTCAAAATGGCGAAAAACCGGGCCCCGTAGAGCGAATCTGATTTTTTAGGCTTTTTATCGTCTTGACCCAAGGATTCCAAAAATCTATTTTTTTTTTGAGTCTACGACAAACAGTTTAGGAGTTATGAGCGATTTCGCAATTTTGTTCGCTGCAGCGCCACCTATAGGCCGATTGGGCTGAGACTTTGATAGGTTCTCCCCAAATTGAGGTCTACCATCTGACCAAGTTTGAAGTCTCTAGGACTTACGGTTTGGTCTGCACGATCAGTTTTACGGCAGAAAAAAAATAATAAGAATCCTTACAATTACAACAGAGTTTCAGCACTGTGTGCTCGAACCCCTAATAATAATAAAACCACTGCTTAGATTCAGGCAAATACAGTAGCGATGTGTGTATAATAACGATGGGAAGGAACGCTGTGCTCCGTTTGTGCCGTCTCTGTTTTAGGTCGGATGGGACGCCAGCAGTGCCAGCAATCCGGTCTAAATCAATAATAACCACGTAACAACAAACGTATCTTTAGTTACAAAAGTCAAAACCCATCTGTTGAATCACTGTAAGAAAAGAGTCACAGACATTCCCATCCGGATTAGATTTTCCAGAAGAGAAAAAACTGGAGATTTGCTTTCTGAATTGTACATGCTTCCTGAGAGATGGATTCGGACTGGATTAAATGACAAAATATGCCTGTGAAACAGATGAATCTCCAGGGAAAACAGGTCGTGTCCAAACAGAGCTGAAGATCAAAGTAGAGCAGGATGGTGGAGGACACGTCTCATACTCACTTCTGCTGCTGACCAACTCACAACAGACCACTGAGGGAAACACTCTGTTAAATAACAAACCTCATCGAGCTGCTGAACTGGACCGTCTGTGTGTGTACGACAGCACGAGTTCACCCACGCGACAGAAGCGCCAACATTACGGAGCTCTAACTAGACCTCATTCAAACCTGCATGACTTTCAGAAAAGAAGGTATTTTTAAGAACCAAACAACTTTGTACCTCATTGACTTCCGTTGTACTGACGAAAACATTTCTCAAAATATCTTTTGTGTTTTGCATATGTTAGTCAGACAGGTTTGACGTGACTACATAACGAGAGAACGAGCATTTTAGTGGAAAAGCGTAAAATGTTCAAAATGCAGTATTGAAAGCAGTGATATAAAACAGACACATTGCATCAGAAAAAAACATTAGAACAAACATTCATTCATTCATTCATTCGGTCGGCGCTGAGGGTCACACCGGCGTAGAGCAGATCTGAGACGAACCGAGCGTAATTAACAGCGTGAGTAATTGCCAAACAATGAGAATGACCACAGAATGAGAGTCTGTGCATTCTGAACACAAACACACTCTTCATCAGTGACATTGGACAACAGCAGCATCATCATCATCATCATCATCATCATCATCATCTTCATTTGAAACCCAGCAGCGAGAGCAGAAGAGCGTTACCTGTGTCCGGGAGGTCAGAGGTCAGAGGCCGGTCTTCAGGACGCACGGCGTGGAAACACACCAATACGGTAAGATGGGGAGGAGGAGGAGGAGGGACAGAGTTTGGAGGGTTCGGGACAAAAGACGGAGGGGGAGAGACGGACAGATCTGTTTCCTCTCTAAATAAAAGAATGGAAAACGGAATGAACCATACCTTGGCTGTTTAACGTCAGGTGCGCCAGACCTTGAAGGAAAGAACAGAAAAAAAAGAAAGAAATGAAAAAAGAAGAAGGTCAGAAAAAGGCACGGGAAAAAAGCAAGCATTGTCACAAGGTTGGACTGCAGTTTGTGACAGACATCCCGGGGCACGCTCGGATGTCAAAGATCAACTCAAAGCAAAAAGGGAAAAGAAAGAAGAGAGAAGAAATCAAAGCTGAAAAACAAACAAACGAACGAACGAGTGAACGCTTCTTGAGTGAGGTGGGGACTGGAAAAAAAAGCATTTCATTCAGCGCAACCCCCGAAGGCCATTGCTCGCTCAAATGCTTTTTTTCCCCTCTGGTCTTATGAAAACACACACACACACACACACACAACTGTTTGGCAGAGTTCAAGAGCGTCTGGATTAGAGACGTCTCGCCTGTTCTCATCTAGAGCACTCGACAACACAACGCACACTTCTGTCAGAACAGAAACGCCGGACCGATTCATCTACAGCGCTCCATTCGGCCTCCGACGACATCCACGCGTGACAAACTCTGAGCCGCTCGAGACTCCAACCTGAGACGCCACTTAAGACAAGCCCTCACAGGTGAACAGGGTAGAAACAACAGTACTCACAGATCTCACCATGTTCCCCTAGTTGATTAAGAATCGCAAACTCTTTTCTTTCTTGTACTACACGTTTTCTGAAATGTTATGTTTAAATATGCTAATGAACTGGATCCAGACTCAGACTGAGAATTCTTGTTTGGTTCTGTCGACATATTAAAGGTTTGTGCACAGGGGATTTTGGATTTCTCTCTCTTTATCACTCCAGAAATCAGAAAATACTTTCAACAGACAGAAAACAAACACATTTTCACCATGTTTTTAGGAGTAAAATGTTGTAAAAACTCAAGTCAATAATATAAGAACAAAGCCCACAGTAAAAACCTTCAGAATATAGAGAGGAATAAAGCGGCTCAGTCTGGTGTGTGTAAGCGGAGAACAAACTCCTTAAAGATATGGATTGGAGTTGAAATCTACAGACACAAAAAGATGAAGTGTAATAAATACTGAAATGTTTATCTTGGATTTTGTTTTCTTGACTCTAGTCTGAAACAACATGTTGTGAAAAGCAAAATGGTTTAAAAAACTCAAAATTGACCTGAAAATTGCATGAAAAAACAATGTTTCTGTCTGTAGGGTCTTGCTTTGAGTAGAATCTTAATTCTTTTCTAAACAAAACACGTTATGATCAAACCGCAATAACCCTTCTGACTGCCTCAAACAAGCCGTACAAAAGTCTCCCGTTATTATTCCCAGTCCGTGAGCCTTCGGAACAGACCTGAGATCATTCTCCAGTCACGACACACCTCGTGATTTGTGCGACTCCAGCAAACCGCAGGTGAAGGTAATAAAACATCTTCTGCAACACGAAAGGTTTTCTACATGCAGCACCTACAGAGAAACAAGAACACACTCCTCTGGATCATTCAGCGCTCGACACGCTCGCTGCATTTACATTCACCCAAACAGCGCCAATATCTCAAGAGCGAGGGCTCTCTTGACACAACATACATGTCAGAAATAACACGCTACCGTTGCCCACAAAACCCTCGACTCGAACCGACCGTCAAGAGGCACCGTAAGGACAGAATTAGCTGCAAGAAAACAGCATGTGCTGAAATGCAGCAGTTTCATCCAGTAAGTGGAGTGCAAGTCAAGGACTGCCGGAGAAACACTCTTCTCTTTTAGCAGAACGGTGCTAATGGACCAAACGAAGAACAGTCGCTCGCCAATCCAGTCTAAAAACACACGGTCAGTCCCTTAGCTAGCGCGTTTTAGCTCGAAGACGCAAACTGAATTTAGCACAGGTGTGTGATTTTAATCAAAACACCGCAGAACTTCCTCTTCCTGTGCTGATCTGACCACCTGCCAATCCGGACACACGGTTCTCCGTCTACACGCAGATTCAGACTGATTCGTCAGTGTCTGCATCTTTCAAAACTTTCAATTAACCCAACATTCAAAGTTTTACAAGACAAACTGCTTTCTTTAGCGGTTCAACCCATTTTATTTCTACCTTACAGTCACACTGAAATTGTAATTCTGCATCCTGTCTGATACGTCAATTAAACTTCATGAATTGAACCAGAAGTGAAACGACGTTCAATTCTGAATGATGCTGAACCCAAAACGCTTCATTCACCGACCCTCATGTCGATACGCAAACTCCAATAAGAAATGTCTTCTATGAAACACAAACATGTCATAAACAGTAGTGCACATGCCGAACAGACTTATTATACTGTGCTTTTCACCACTGTCTGGTTTCATTATGCACAATCGAGTAAAGCCGCACAGGTCTGAAAGCGAATACGGGCGAGTAAATGATGACACAATCTCTGTTTCTGGATAAGCTCTTCCTTTAATTCGCAGGTTAGCACAACAAGGTTGCCATCTTTTCTTTCACATCATATCTTGTGTTTCCAAACCACGCTAATTAGTTGCGAACTTAATGAGCAACATCAGAGACATAATGAGTCTGCGGTTCGTGCCGGAGTGCAAATCGCTCTGGAAAACAAGCAACAAGGAGAGGAGTTTGTAGGTGGCGACGGCGATCTCCAGCGCTTTCATCTCTAAGATGATTAGCTGCGGATCGTGTCTGTGCAGTCGCACGCGGCCGACGCTCAAACGAGCCGACGTAGGGTCCGTGAGCAGCGTTCGAGAGCGACTCACAGATAATGAGATGCAGCCATCCAAATGTTCCACATCATTCTGATCTTCCTCCTCGCACAACAACAGGCCGCTCTGACCTTCTCTGTCTTGACCTCTCTTTCCTGATGTGAATTATTTTGCATATATCTGTGATTGCTGCATTCGGTTGCTCTGCTCTCCCGCTTGTTACCGGAGGAAGTTCTTTCTGTCAGCTGGGTTTCAGGTCTGCTCAGGACAGCAGGGGCGAAAACGCAACAAACCAAATGATCAGGTTCAGTTAGGATTTACAAAAAGGAAGAAAAGAAAAACAATTAAGTACAGGTTAAGTAAATGTCACTGGATTCCCTAAGGAAAGCTGGTTGAGAAGTTTCAGGTTTGTTGAGTGGGTGCTGGTCTACAATCTACAAACAATGTGCATTATAAGATCATACTTGGGTATAAAAACCTACAAAAAGAATCATAAGATAAAATTCTGTCAGCATTCAGAAAAAAACTCTTGACGACACTTGCAGCACGTTACCCAGAATTCCCTTTTGCCCCCAAAAGAAAGCAACCGAGAGAGGAAAATAACGCGGCGATGACAGGATATGGAAATGCTGCGGTGCCGTTCTGAATCCGGCTGTCAAAGCACTGAGAAAAAGAGCAGTAAAGCAACGCAACTTAGACGAGCGCAGCCGGAAAGTAGAGCAGCAAAAACAATTACCGTAAGTATGAATTATGAATTAGACTCACACGGAGGACGGTGTCGATTATACTCTAAAATCACCATCAGTCCTCCTACTGCCGATGACTCAGAGCGGCGAACGGGTGGGCGTGATGACAAGAGCAGCGCTTTACAGGCGCACTTAAACCGCAGATAAAATCAAATCCAAAATCAAATAAATACAATCACACAATAACACAAAATACAATGTACACTGCACATAGACAGGCTCACTTAAAGGGATAGTTCACCCCAAAATGAAAATGACCCTCATGTTCTTCCAAACCCGTAAGACCTTCGTTCATCTTCGGGACACGAACTAAGTATTTTTGACCTTTTTGACCCTGCATGGACGGTAGTAAGGACGTCGACAAAATGAATATGAAGCTACGAGAATACTTTTTGTGCGCAAAGAAAAGAAAAATAGCAACTTTATTCAATGTTTTCCGCTCTTCCGTGGCAGCCTTTGACGCGCGTTCACGAGAGTACAACGACACGCGTGTGATGCCGCTGACGCCGGCGTTCTGACGTTGAACCCGCATGTGCTGCACCTCGTTTACAAGCAGAAGACAACGCATATGTATATAAAACAGTCTTCATAAACATATCAGAATATTTCGACAGAGAGGATGACTTGCAATTTTTTTTGACCAGTCTTACTTATTTGAACCAGAATATACAGATGATGAACTAAGAGAGATGGACGTCACACGTCAGAACATTGTGATCCTCTCGTGAATGGCGGCGGAGAATGACATGAAAGAGAAATTGTTGAATCAAGTTCTTTTTGTTTCCTTTGTGCACCAATGTATTCTCATATCTTCATAACATTCCAGTTAAAGCACTGAAGTCAAATGGTCTAATTTAACCATGTTCTTACTACCTTTCTGTGCTTTGACTGTGATAGTACCATCTATGCAGGGTCAGAGAGCTCTCGGATTTCCTAAAAAAATATCTTAATTTATGTTCTAAAACGGATTTGGAACGACATGAGGGTGAGTAATTAATGACAGACTTTTCATTTTTGGGTGAACTATCCCTTTAAAGCAGAGATAAAACTAGAATATAAATATAATATAAAATAAAAAATATAAAATAAATTAATAATAATTAATAATAAATTAATAATAATTAGCTTCAATTTAATGCATTAATGCTGCACAAGTAATTGATTACAAAGAAAAATTGAAATTCAGTAATGGGCTCTTCCTCCAATCAGCGCAGTGTTTAATTCATTTGAAAATATGAGTCAACCGACAGCACTAGTTAACATATAACTATCTCTAAAAGGTCATCTCACACATAGGTGGTGCAGGAGGATGGAGAGCTGTGATGAAGATGTTTCCTGTGTGGAACGACACACACACACACACACACACACACACACACATATTCAGCGTCTCTGGCGAAGTTTCACTGAACTGAAGGAACGGAGCCAGTTGTAACAGGATCTGAGGAGGCTGCCGTCTGATTGGCCATATGGGAGCGTGCGGGGAAAACGCCGCGGCCAACAGCGACACGGGAGTCCCATCGCTTTCACACGTCTCGCAGAAACGCAGCGGTCCAGAAGCCACAGCCAAGTCAGACGCCCGTATCACTGCCATCAACAGATTACCAAACCCTGCCATGTGCTTCACAGTCAACAGACTAATAATAGAGCGGAAGAGAGTTTCAAATCCCTTGAAGCGTCTTTCTCTCTCTCTCACACACACACGCATTCATGACTGTGCCGTATTATTATTATTATTATTATTCATACCGCAGCGGATCTCAAGCATCCTGCCAATAATTAAGACGACGATTCACAGAGCTGCTTTCAGCAAACCAAGCATCCGATTGGCCGACTGATTGAGTGACAGATGGAGAAAGACTCATCATTTTGTCATTAAGGAGGATGTGCTTGGAAACTCAAACGCGTCCTGCAGCTGCAGTCCGTCTGTCTGAAGAGCGCACAAACTACTAGTGCTACGACTAGTACAGAGCTCAGCGGTTAGTCTGATTCCACCTGGACCGTAAATCCTTCATCGTAGCATTTTCACGCACACAGAAACACAGCATCTATACGACTCATGCGAGCGCGTCGGTCTGCGGCAATACGCAGCAAATGCGCAAATGTCATGATGTTGATTTTGCGTGGATTCTGAATAGTTTCCGGAGCAGAGGATGAAGCATTGCTCTCTGCCGTCATCATGTGAGCGGACAGATGCGCGACGCCCCGCCGGATGATTCTCTGTCAGGCCAAAAGCGCCAGTGACAAAAATAACCATCATCATTATTATTGTGAGATGTTCCCGACTCACATCCATCAGCGTGAGCTCAGGCTCACGTCCACCGCTGACATACGACACACGTGACGCGTTTAAACAGGGCATGAGTATGTGCATGTGTACACAAATACACACACACACACACACACACATGCACACACACGCACACACACGTCTGGTTTATTATCCTCGTGGGGACTCTCCATAGGCGCAATGGTTTTTATACTCTCCACACTGTTTTTTCTATCCCCTAATTCTAACCCTACACCTAACCCTTACAGAAAACGTCCTGCATTTTACTTTCTCAGAAAAAACCTCATTCTGTATGACTGATAAGCTTGTTTCCCCATGGGGACCTCAATTTAGGTCCCCACAATGACACAAGTCCCCATGAGTCTGTGTGTATTCAGGTTTAGGTCCCCACCAGGATATAAAAACAAGACGCCCCCCCACACACACACGCACACACACACCATCACTGCTGCTGATGTATTCATGTCTATGACTGTATATGACAACACAGACAGAAATCTCACTGACAGCTGAATATATCCTAAGGGGTTTTATTGAAGGATAAATTGTGACTGTGTGCAGTAAACACACACACACACACACACACACGTTTGTTTTTGTGAATTGTGGGGACTTTCCATAGACTTCTATAGTTTTTATACTGACCAAACGATATTGTCTATCCTCTAACCCAACCCTAACCCTAAACCTAACCCTTACAGAAAACATGTTTGCATCGTTACACTTTCGGATAAACATCATTTACTTTTTTTAATCATTTTTTAACAAAATGCATCAAAAATTCAGGTTTTACTATCCTTGTGGGGACATTTGGTCCCAACGCTGCTTCGGAGCTGGAAGGATTCTCGCTTGTGCGGGCAGATAGAAGCGTGCAGTCGGGGAAACGCAGAGACCGTGGCATAGCTGTGTACGTGAGTAATGAGTGGTGTAAACAGTACACTATCAAGGACACTTTTTGCCCCGATGTTGAAGTTTTATGCTTGAAAATGAGACCTTTTTATCTACCGAGGGAGTTTGGAAGCGTTGTTGTTTGTGCGGCCTATGTTCCCCCTAGTGAAATGCGGCGAGAGCAGCAGAATATAATCGCGGATTTCGTTCATCAAACACTCCTGTATTTATCTTAGGTGTTTTTAACCATTGTAAGCTTGAACTGTCCTTGCCTGGATTTGAACAATATATAAAATGTGGAACACGGAAAGACAGAATCCTAGACAAGTGCTATGGAAACATAAAAAAAGCTTATGAGGCTAGATCAAACCACCGCTAGCCAATTCTGACCATTATACCATCCGTCTAATCCCTACATATAGGACAATGCTAAACGTAGTAAACCATATGTGAAGGAAATAACTGTATGGTCGGAGGATGCTATAGAAAGACTTCAAGGATGTTTCCTCTGCACAGATTGGGACGTTTTTAATGATGCGGACACCGATACGACTACGGAGACAATTACGGACTATGTAAACTTTTGTGTGGACTCAATGTACTCAATAAAAAGAACGTCACCATTTATCCTAACAACAAACCATATATAACTAAAGAACTTAAGAATTGTATAAATAGGAAAAGGATTGGGTTTAAAAACAAAGATTACACAGGGTTGAAAATTATACAAAAAAAGGACCAACTGAAGGAAGCGAGAGGACGACAGAAGGATATTACTGAACATTAGGGCTGCAACTAACGACTATTTTAATAGTCGACTAGTCACCGACTATTGAAACGATTAGTCGACTAATCGAATAATTATTAAATTTTTCTAAAATTTAGCATGAGATTGCTTTAATTCTGTGGAAAATGATAGTAAACACAAGAAAGAAGGGGGTACTTCAATGAAAAATGCATAGTTTATTGAACTTTGCTGCTGATAGGCCGATTCATACTAAAAGTAAATAAAAATGCCCTGTCTAAAACCAATTAGGCACAGTGCTCGGTCAGTATAGACATAAATGCATAAATAAAGAAACTCTATCATTTTTATAAAGGACAGGCACATTTGTTTTATAAGAAAAAATAAATTAAAATCAAGTAAACATTTTCTTCCTGTAAACCAGGGGCAGGCACATTAAGTGCATTTTGTGAGATTTTTTTAAAATAAGCTTTCAGAGTCGTCTGAATTTAAGTTGTAAACATGGACTGTGGACAAAACGTATTGGCTTCCATGTTATTTAAATCTTACCGAGGCGAGTCAAACTCCGTTTCATTCAACTGTCCGACGTGCTTTCTCTTTAAATGTTCGTGCATCACCGAGGTGCTGCCGTGATACGCAAGGACTGCTTTGCAAACCATGCAGGTAATCTTTTTATTCGCCGTATCCAGGCTAAAATGCTCCCAAACTTTAGATGTTTTGGTACGCACAGCTGCTGCGTTGGACGCCGCCATTTCTGTATGTTATCGCTCAGCAGAGAAGCTAATGCGCATGTGCGACTCTCGGCAGAGATTGTAATGAAGAGAGATGCCTCACTCGGTCGGAAAAAACATGTCTGGCGACAACTTCGACAATGAAATTCATTGTCGACTATTTCTATTATCGATTTTTGTCGACAACGTCGACGAATCGTTGCTGCCCTACTGAACATCAGTTCTCCGCTTCAAATTCTAAGAAATTATGGAATACAATGAAGGTTACGAATATGGAATCAAAAGACTACAAATAGATACAATTGATGATTTACAGAAAGCCAATGAATTAAATGATTTCTATCTTCGGTTCCAAACTCATGATTTCTCTGACAAAAGTGAATCTGTTATGGGTTCTCTGATGGATGAGATGGGCACTAGAACAGAGGCCGATTGTTTTAAGGTGCAATCGCTGTTCCAACGGTTACGTGTAAAACAATCTCGAGGACCTGATGGGATTTCTGCACGACTTTTGAAAAGGTGTGCTGCGAACTCAGTCTGGTGTGAAGTACACTTTTTCAGCGTTCACTGGACTCACATAAAATTCCTGCACTTTGGAAAAAAATCAGTGATTATTCCAATTCCAAAAAAAAAAATCACATCCAACTGAGAACAATGATTTTAGACCCACAGCACTAACGTCAATCGTAATGAAATGCTTTGAGAAATACATTGTGTCCATATTGAAAAGTGAAGTATCCTCAAAATTAGATCCATGGCAGTTTGCCTGAAAACAGGACAGGAGTGCGTCCATTTAGTGTCTAAACATCTGGAGGACTCAAAGGCATACACGCACCACCTTTTGACTGATTTTAGCTCAGCTTTTAACACTAAGCAACCGTATTTATTATTGGATAAAATGAAAGATATGAATGTAAATCCTTATATTATAGTGGGGTTTTTTTTCTTTCTTAACAGACAGAACTCAACAGGTTAAAGTTAGTAAGATGATCTCTGACTCTCATTATATTAGTACAGGAGCTCCTCAAGGGTGTGTGAGCTCCCCAGTTCTCTTCACACCGTACACAGATGACTGTGTGAGCAAAAGTAATAATTATATTGTGGAATTTAGCGACGACACTGCCATACTTAGTTTATTATATAAAGATCAAGACATCTCGTCCTACCACTCTAGAATTAATCAGTTTATCGAGTGGTGCGATGCCCACCACCTAATTGTGAATGTGAAGAAAACTGAGGAGACGACATTCGATCCGAAGTCAATCGGTGATCATAGCCTTGTATATATTCACAATGTTCCAATCACACACGTGTCTTCATATAAATACCCTGGTGTTTATCTGGATTGTTCTCTTACATGACATGTTCATGTTGACAGTTTGTGTATACAGAGATGTGTTTTCTGAGAAGGCTTAAATTATGATGCTGTTTTAGAAAGTGTGATTAGATACGGAATACACCTTTGGTACGGTAACTCGACGGTACAGCTTTTTTGTGTGTGTGTTATTATTTTGTGCCATTTTGCACGTGTTTTATGTGATGTGGTAGTTGTCTTCTGGAGCCTAAGACAAATTGCCCTAATGGGCCGTATCCGCGTGCGGTCGGCAGAAATATGAACGATATCAGTTATTCCTGTTGGTTTGCGGTTCATAATGACGGACCTCACAAACATTTCATCACAGAGGGCCGTAAAAGCACACGCTCGCTGTGCGTAATACAAAAATAAATAAAAAGTTTTCAATTCTTAAAGTAATCAATCAACTGTGTAAGTTTGGTGAGATATATTAGTTATTTTTTCATTTTATTTTATTTTTACTCTATTCACCTGTAGTGTGAATCTCCTCTAAATACAGTATATTAAACATTGTTAAAATCAAGCAAAGGCAAACCAGAAGCACATTTGGCTGGCGGTGGAGCTCCTCTGACAGAGCAGAATACAAATGATTTCCGTTCGGCGATTACAGCATCTGCTCCGTGACACGGCAGTGATTTACTTCACTATTAACTGGACCTGGTGGAAAGCACTTCTGTGAGACAGAAGAAACGTGTTCTCTCACACGCAGTAGATCAGCGTCCGCGTGGACATGTACAGAATAACCCTCGTGTAATGGATACGTCCCGCCGTCTTTCCAGAAGAATCCTTTCGTGCTGAATTTGAAGAGCTTTAATAATTCAGGAGGGTTTCTGAGGGAGGGGAACTTATCATAACATATAGTGCGCGGATGATAGATACGCAGCGGTCCTTTCCTCGCCTCCGCGCCTTTAATAATTAAAGCGGGTCGTGGCTGCTATCAGAAGCGGGTGTTAACAGCCGCACAGCGAGCGTGTGCTTTTACGGCCCTCTGTGATGAAATGTTTGTGAGGTCCGTCATTATGAACCGCAAACCAACAGGAATAACTGATATCGTTCATATTTCTGCCGACCGCACGCGGATACGGCCCATTAGAGACACACGACAGACGCCGTTCGCCGCCATTACGGCACTAATAGAGTGATTACAGCACATC
This sequence comes from Labeo catla, assembly GCA_012976165.1. Lineage (NCBI taxonomy): Eukaryota > Metazoa > Chordata > Actinopteri > Cypriniformes > Cyprinidae > Labeo > Labeo catla. The sequence continues at coordinate 231,789 of VONZ01000331.1, read as the reverse complement.
CAGACCGGAGACACGACATGAGCCGATCTTCAGAGATGAGACAGACAGACTGACTGACTGACAGATGGACAGAGACACAGACAGACAGACGAGACCTTCAGACAAAATACATGGTTTTTAACCCGAACTTCACCCAAACTGATTTACTTCACTCTAAAATGCCTAAAAGTTTATGCAAAAAGTGGTAAATTAGTATATTCAAAAAAATGCTAACAAGACAAAGAAATTGTATCTAAAAAATCTTGCAAATGTCTTTTCTACGAAACAGTGTTAAATGTTTCAATGTAACAATGTTAAAGGCGTCATAAACTGACAAATCAACATTCCCTTGACCTTTTGACATATAAGAGGTCATTGTACTATAAAAACATCTTGAAATTTTCAGAACTTTGTTTATCCCCGCCCACCGATTCTACAAGGCCAATTCTTGTGCTCTCACTCTACATCATCAACCATCAAAGTTCAATTCCAATACTCAAGAACGCAAGTTCAGGGGACACATTAAAGTGCGGGATGTGTTCTTGAAATGAAGGATGCATCAAATGCATTAATCTAATAAAACGGAAGCGTTAGAAATCCCAGAAGACGCTGCAGGCAGACGACGTACGCAAGCCTGTAAGCTTTAAACTTCGCATTCTCGCTTGTTTTGCATCATTTTAAGGAAGTGAGAAAGCCTGTCGTATTTTTTATTGGCATATTAAAAAGAGTATTATCACTGGCAAAGAATATGTAACATCATATTCATAGCCTAATCATTTTCACACATATATGCGGTAAAAACCTATAAATTAATATGAAAATATTGTCTATAATAACATGAAATAAATGATTTAAAAGCATTATGACATTTGTTGGTGATGTTATGTGTCACGATCAGCAAGACGGCAGCGCATCTCAATTCTCAGAAAGATGCGTTCTGTGTTGTCGCGTCCTTCAGAGTTCGTTCTTTCAACGTAGCCTGCCGAAACAGAACCCCTAGGGCCGCACGATTAATCTAAGGCGATTGTCATGCGCATTTGTTCATTGAAGCCGGTTCTGTAATCGGTGGTAAATCTCCAGCAGGTTCTTTCAGATGGAGCAGCATTTACCACACAGAGCCGTAGTTCACTGAAAAGCTACGCTATCTCGCGTTCATTATCGCAGATGATTTAATCGCGCAATTATGAAATCCAAAGAAAACGTTCGCGATAAGCATATAGTGCGCATATAGTGTAAGTAATGAGAGAGGCGAACGCAGGTATATGCAAAAACCAAACGATACAGATGCTGTGCAGTGCCAAGTTGTGGAAGAACAGTCTTTGCACTGCCTTCCTTCTGATCCCAGCGCTGGAAAAGAGTGGATAACCTTCACTTTTAATGAAGATCCAGACCACACCAGTAGGAACTCGGTCTGTTGTTCACTGCATTTTACCACGGATTCATTTACAAACAAGGCACGAATCGTTACAGCATTTTCAGAACATTAAAACTTAAAAAAAAAACGACGCTGTGCCGACTATATTGAATCTGACAGTAATCTCGTACCACACAGGTGTGAGTAACTGTTTTTATTACGTTACGATCTGTTATTACATATTTCAGATTAGTCAATCATAACAATGGGCGTTTACTTCCGAGTCTACAATCTGCCACGCCTATTCAAACAGAACTGACAATAGGCTATTATTTCTAAATGATGTTGTTTTTTGATGTAAAAATTTTGCTAACATTATAAGTGAACCTCAGAGAACAGTATAAAATAAAAAGAAGACCCCTTTAAACACATCATATAATTTGAGAGGTTTTCTCTTGCTTAGAATTTTTAATAAACAGGTTTAAAGTGTGTTTAGTTCACAGTAAGTCCACAGATAGCCTACACTTTCTGCATTCACCATTAGATGGCGACAAGTGACTGTCTTTATGAGTGAGTCATTGACTAGAATGAATCACTGAATCAATTCTTTCAAACATTGATTTATTCAGGAACAAATCAAGTGTCTGGCTGTGTTCCGGTCCATTTTATGCCCTTTACTAGCAAACTTCCCTCCGTCTCATTTACTCGGATGCACGTCATTGATTACGTTGGATGGCGGAAACCTTGCAATGGGCTGAATTCGGAGCATCCTAAGCCCTTGATCACTTAATCACTGGAATCCGCTATGGAGTTGGTTTACTGTTCACATTTTTCCCCTTACGAGTTTGTCCGGTGCAGCATACTGTATGTATTTAGGTATGCTTGGGCTGTTATACATTTTTTTATGTGTATATTATAGAGTCGTTTGGGATGAGGATAAATTAAACGCGATCTGCGATGACGTCATAATCGTGTTGCACTGTGGCCTATGGAGTGGCCTGAAGTGTGAATATGAAGCAGACTGGCTTCCTCGGTCAAAATCGAGGGGTCGAGGGTCTGTCCACATAAACTTCCCTTGTCCACTTGACAAAGTGCAACGCACTTCAAAATGGCAGCGGGGATTCCCTTAGGGAAGTTCGCAAGTGCGTGTCTAAAAGTGGAGTGGAACGCAGCCGCTGTCTTCATGAATGAGTCAATGAATCATTTATTCAGCTGATCATTCACAAACACTGAGTTGTATAAATGAGTCAGCGAATCATTTATTCAGTTGATTCAAATAATTCTCTCTCTCTATACATCATTATCTAAATGCAGAGATAATTCAACAACCATAAACAGACAGACAGACAGATAGCTAGATAGATAGATAGATCAAAAGACTCACCGCTTGTACTTTGTGAATAAATGAACGCATAAAATAATAAAATCCTCCTTCGAGTCTCTCAGGCAGAGAAAAGCAATTTGCCTCTATTGTAACAATAATTATATAATGAAAGTGAAGTAGTTCAGTGAATCGTTCAGTGTTTCACATTTTCCTGATTAAAGCAACATGCGTTTTATTTTGGCTGATACCTTCAGAGCGGAGCGGCTGAGGAGGAGAGATCGCTTACACCCGTTTCATCTTCATTACAGCGCTCATAAATAAGTTCAGCCTCCATCTGCTGTCGGAGGATTTCCAACCTTTTCTCATCTGCGTATGAAACCCAACACATCAACCTACGGCAGAAAGCATTAATAACGCCTGTAACTTCATAAAACAAACTACCAATTAGCCGAGCGCTCACTCTCCTCTCGTATTTATTACAGCGTGCGAGACCGTAAACATAGAGCGAGGCTCTCCGCGACCGTAAGGATGATGAGTCTCCATAATGCCAGCGATCACATGCCGCTCTTCTCATCTAATATTCATGGTGTGGAGGAGGTTATTATAACTCACGGCCTTCCTGAGCCGCGCATCACAGGCTGCGAGCCAACCGAAATACTGCATTTTCAGTTAATGGAGCGTTAATGAGAGTCATCTTGAGCTCGTGAAGCCGTTCTCGTTCTTCGAGAGTCCACACGTGTCCTCAGGATCAATGGACAGAAGAACGGCATTCACCACCGATTTCCTCTGGATCCTCAAACCCATAATCGCCACTGAAAACCCATCCTGACGTCGTCGCCTCTACATGTCTACATATAAACGAACGCTGAACATCTGCTGTCTTTCAGCTCACTTCTGAATCATCAGCGGATGTGCGGATTGGTCAGGAAGAGACTGAATCACAATGACTCTGACGGTGAAAACATTCGATAATAACTCGACACAGAAACTGATCAAACTGAACAAAACCGACCATGGATCTCATGCGACAGATTTCCTCAGATAGAAAACTCTCTAACCTGGCAAATTATGACAAATCCAACGTCTTTTCTCAAAGCCGCATCCAGACACCCATAAGACACAAAACAGCCATGTTTCTTATATCCATGTATTTCACACCATTAACTTGTGACACAATGATAAATTATTTGTACTATTATTACTTGCATAGTATTATTAATTACCATGAACTTACTTTAACTAAAAATTGAGTGTTTACTGTCGTCCTTTTGCATTATCGACACTAGAGTTCAACCGATGTATGGGTTTTGCCGATTAATCGGCACCGATAATTGATTGGCGGAACTATCGGTTATCGGCACAAATCCATGCCGATAGTTTTTTCCGGGTCGGGTCCGTTGTTGGAGCGGCTGAGAAGGTCATAATTATACAGTAAAGTCCCTATAGTCTTTGTTATACAGCAGGAGAGCGGCCTCTAATGGCAGAAATCACTGACAGAACGTGCCGTTTGTTTAGACACGTGACACTGCGCCGCACAGAGTGAGACACTTTAAAGACATCGACAACGAAGCGGTGTGTACAGTCTACTGTAGTGCATGTTTTCATGTCATTACTAAGCGATGAATTTGTTGACTAGATGCTGCATTAGTGGAGAAAGGACAGCAGTATACTTTTGCCCGTTTGGTGATCAAATAAAGTCTTGTAGACGCCGCTTGAATTGAACACGACGCGTCCGGTGTGTGTGATACCGGATAACTGCGAGTTCTTCTAGATGCGGCGCTGCACGTTGTGTGACTAACATAGTTTTATATTTTGATCAGATAACCACAACTGTTCTAGAATAGAAGCAGTTAAATTGTGAAAGTACACAATATCCATATGTATGCAATTTCAATACTCTGGCCTTTGTGTAGATATTTGAAGATGAACATCTTCAGCTTGACTGTTGATGTAATGAAAACACTTTACAATATGAGTCCATCTGTAACATTAAGATTGAAAAAAGTTGTAGAATAGAAGTATTGTTCCTTGTTAGAGTGTGTTAATTTCAGCATTTACTGACATATTTAAAACAATTTAGTTGCTTTTGTTAACATTAATGAACAATAAATGATCAATATATAATTAATATTACTATTTTAATTAATTTACAACGTATGTTTTTTTTTATATATATATATATATATATATATATATATATATATATATTTTTTAAATAGTAGAGCACCATTTATTTTCTGTTCAGCATCCATTTTAAAAACTATCGGTCAATTAATCGGTATCGGCCAGTGTGGTCCAACCTAGTTATCGGTATCGGTAAAATCCAATATCGGTCGACCTCTAATTGACGCGCCATTTTCCAATTGCTTTACCACAATCTGTATTGTTAAAAGCGCTAGACTTGCAATGTCTTTTTAAACATTTGGTGTGATGTTATTCATCAACTGATGTTTTAAATGCACCATATGTTTGCTTTTTGCAGATCAACTTTACAGTAGCTCAAGCTCTGGGTCATTCATGGTCTGTTAAAGACACTATTAAATAGAAATAAATAAAGGGTCGGTGTATGGCGTGCGTGCTAAAACTACAGCTAACTGTTCATCTGAACACCTTCCAGGAGTATTATAGCTAAAAACAATAACAAATAAATCATAATTTTTTTTTTTTTTCAAATCTATTAACAAAAAACTCAGTATCTCAATGACAAGTCAAGTTTATTTATTTAGCACTTTTAACAATATAGATTGTGACAAAGCAGCTTTACAGTATTAAATAGGAAATAGTGCACTGATAATGCAAAACGACACAGTAAACACTCTATTTTCAGTTAAAGGCAGTTCATCATTGAATTCAGTGATGTCATCATTCAGCTCAGTTCAGTTCAGATAGTACACGATATCGCTGGAAACACACACACACACACACGTTTGTTGTTGTGAATTGTGGGGACTTTTCATAGACTTCTATAGTTTTTATACTGACACAACGATATTGTCTATCCTCTAACCCAACCCTAACCCTAAACCTAACCCTTACAGAAAACATGTTTGCATCGTTACACTTTCAGATAAACATCATTTACTATTTTTAACCGCAGGCCGGTCCCCACCATGTCGAGAACAAGTACACACACACACACACACACACACACACACCTAACACCTATCGTGTTCATTCAGACGATCAATAACATTCACGTTCCACCATCAGAGCTTCTCAAATCTCTTCTTTTACGAAATAAAAGCACCGTCTCCATCGTGAATGTGTGCAGTGTAAAGCCTGCAGCGTTTGTGTTTAATATCTCATCTAAATGATCTCTCTCTGGTTATATTTTAACACTCTCATTAGACTGGAGCTAATGAAGCTCTGCTTAATGTCCTGAACGCAGCTACGAGCGAACGCTAGCCTCAGCGAGAGGAACCGCACGCGACACGCAGCAGGTACGACACCGAACGTACAGTAATGAGAAATTAATGTCCTCACGCAGAGACGCCACACAAATCTGCTCTACCCAGTAACTTAGCTGAAAGCAATTAGCACGCTAAACTCACAGCAAAAGGAAGTCACAATGAAAACTTTGTCAAGATGTTGATGTTTCCGATGAAAACAACCGAGGAATCGTTCATCATGCGGTCAGCGGCGCTTTAGCGATAACCCGCGATAACGTGCGGCTGGAGCTTCATCAGCACCAAACCGAGCGACTTCTTGACGAGAATATGAATAAATCTGTGCGAATGAGCAGCAGCGGAGTGAAGAGCGACTGAAAGCATCAGCATCTCGCGCTGATCGACTGGAGACGCTTTATGAAGGCGCGCGCTCCTCTCAAACCTTCCCTCGAGGTTCACGCCGAGCGCTCATTATTTCGGCTTCTTTGACGAGCGCGGACGATCACGGACTCTTCGGTCTCTGCCGACGGATCGCGCCGTCCCGCGAGCGCCTGTCCCGTTCTCACCCGCTGGAATCCGGAAGACATCTTCATCTGAGCGAGGGCTTTTTAAACCTGTCCATCAAAGCGAAGGCTAACGATTTAATAAAACACACATCTCACCCCGCCTGGAGATTAATTAAACATCATGACCTTCAGAGAATAGGCGTCAGGAACGCCGTTAGGATTCAGTTTGAAGAACGAATCCCCACTGAAAACTAAATCTTAACATGGAAAAACAACAGAACATCATTTTCCCTCAATGAAACTATAGGCCCCATTACAACTAGACACTCGCATTCTGAGGGAGTCTGGAGGATTTCCACCATGATCTCCAGGCCCGAAAACGGAAGAAATAAAATAAATGACTACAACTGACTTAAATGACTATTTGTTACGAAAAAATGTGAAAGAAAAATGACCATAAAAGAACCACAATCTGTGGCAGAGAGAGAGAGAGAGAGAGAGAGACTGCTGGGATGAGCAAAGAAAGAAAAGTTGATCAGAAGAAAATTAAACTGCACTGAACCTTGTAAACAAATATTTCAACAATGTTTAACCGACTTTACAAGCCGACAGGGTCAGTGTGCTGTGAAATAGTGCTGCAGCGTCGCCCGCAGACTTATTTTACGAGCCGGAGACTTCAAAAAAAAATTAAAAAAAAGGGGGGGGAAGAGAGAAGGCGGCCGCCGCTATGATGCGCCTCTGCAGAAACGGGCCGCATTAAGCAGCAGCGCTGCGGACGGACGCGCACCTGCATCAGAACAGCGTTTACTGCCACAGCCATGATAAACTGTGCTGCACTTCACCTTGAGCCGCCGCGAACGACGCACACACACACACAGACACTCCGCCTGAATCCTGCGCGCTGATTGGTCGGAGCATGTGTCATTCACACAGCGCTGCGGGCGGGCGGGCGGTATCGTCATGGCAACAGGCGGAACTACAGCACTACATACAGGCGCTCAGCAGACGCTCCACAGTCCCACAATGCCACGCGTCTGCAGCGGAGCCTTTGATTTACAGCAGCAGAGAGAGACTCTACAGTCTGAACCAGCCAGACACGTGAGAGGAACATGACGCTTATCATCAGCGTCTGAAACGCGTTTCTGTACGTTTCCAGCGCACTTCTGAAGACTTTAAAACTGTGAACTGCGGGTCACACTGATCTCAGACCTGCTGATCCTGTAAAGCTCAATCTATAGGCCGTATTGATCTGGGATTTGATTCAGCTGTAAATTGCGTTTGACGGTGATTCGGGCTTTAGCGCTCCATTAACTTTGCAATGCAGGATGAGAAACAAACTACCATCGTGTTCTGACAGATTAAAACACACAAACCTCTCTTATTTAATAGCAAGGTAGTTATGATGACTATAAACCTTAAAAAAATGGATTCAATTCCTGAATAAGAATCATTCATTTCTCTTTCAGAATGATTTTTCAGAACGATCATCAAACACATTGATTGTGTTCATTGGTGAAATCTTCTATTTTCAAAGATATATTCACTTTTATGCATCAAAGACACATTAAACTGATTAGAGGAGACAGTAAAAACATTTATAATGTTACAAAAGATCAAAAGAAAAAAATTTTCCATAAAAATATTGGTTTCCGCAGCACAACTGTTTTCAACACTGATGATCATCAGAAATGTTTCTTGAACACTGAAGACTGGAGGAATGATGCTGAAAATTCACAGCAATCAGTTACAAAATTCACAGCGGTTTTAAATTAGAATAACATTTCACAGATTTTTACTGTATTTCTGATCAAATGCAGCCTTGAACAGAAGAGACTTCTTTCAAAAAGATTAACAAATCTATTCCAATCCTTTGAAACACACACACACACACACAAACAGTAATCTCCTCAGATCTGTTCACATGTCTGTTAGAAAGCTGTTTGCTCTGCAGCACTAAATGTCTGTACATAAACACGAGTCCCTCTAAATGATTCCACTGAACCAGCATGAGCGTGTGGAGCGAATAACCAGCGCGTGTCCTGCGGGGTGTGTGTGTGTGTGTGTGTGTGTGTAGGTCATCAGATCATGGGTGAGTCCAAGTCAAACCATCTGCTGTGCTTTCAGACGCTCTCCTTACTCGCGGCCTGACGGATCACCTGCGCAGATCAGAGCGAGCGCTCGCCGTGCGTGTTAATGCGCTGCTGCTGGCCGGACGAGCGCATCCGGCCCCGAGCGCAGGTGAAGCCACCCACGCGGGCACCCGCCCACCGCTCGCTCCCTGCCCTCCCAAATCACCCGCCCGCCCTGGCACAGCATCACACACACACACACACACACACACACACACTCGCTGTGTGCCAGAGGAACAGAGGCGGTGGCGTTCCTGCAGGAAACGGGATTATCTGGCGCTCCGGAGGGATTCATCTCCACACGGCACCTTTGTCTCACAGAAAAACCTGTTTACGTGCATCCCTGCGGCAAAAATGGGGAAATTAGCGATAGAAGATACCTTTGAAGTGCTTCTGGCAGAGATTAGGAAGCTTTTGTTTCTCTGTCCACTTTTTGTGTCATAAGCGTGACTCTCTCTGAATCTGCCGCGGATGGAGACGGACGTTCCTCCTACACCAACCATTCACACACGTACACACTGTTTACAGCCATACTGACACCGCCCGCTGGAGCTCACGTGAACATCATTCTCATTCTGACTTTATGATGTTGCCTTCATCACAACCAGGAACATTTCTAGAAAAATGCTTTCTAGAAGCTTCATCATGTCTGTTTCTCTGCAGATGAGCTGTCAAACTAGAGCTCCATCAAATCCATTCTTTCCATTTTATTTTTTCTGGATGCTGAAATCCTTAAAGGTTCACTGAAAAAGAAAAAAAATCTGTCATCCAATACTGTACTCGCCCTTAAGGTGTTTCAGACCTTAAGGCGTTTCTTTCCTCTTCTGAACAAACAAGATGTTTTAAAGATTGTCGGTAACCAAACATGAAGGTAGCCATTGGCTTTCATAGCATGGAATAAATAAATAAATAAAACTATGCAAGTCAATAGTTACTGACTTCAAAACATCTTATCAAAATATAAACGCACAGATTTGGAACAAGTGGTGGGTGAACAATGAAAGAATTGTCATTTTTCATAAACAATTCCTTTAAAAACATTTTAGTACAGTTTAGAATAGTCTAGTAATTAAAAACATGAATAATTACTTGAAATTATGAAATTTATCAACAATTTCTTAAAACCTAACAAAAGTTATATTTAAAGGCTCTATGATATCCATTTTATTTTTCCCAAAATGTAGTATGTTCCATTCTCATTTCTTTCTGGATTCTGTTCAAAGTGTGAATTAATTGTTTATAATCAAAAGACATCAAAAATGTCTAATCAATTGAATTCATTAAACTTGAACCATTTAATCACTTAAGTTCTAATGTTTACAATAATAGGGCCGTATGACTTTTTTTTTTTTTTTTCAAAAATTCTACATTTTATAGATTAAATTTTCTGAATTTATGATTTAATACAATATGGCCAAAATTGCTGCACAACAAAGATTTGCTGTTAAAATTAAAATATGTAAGAAAGATTGTATAACATAGATCTTAGTGGCCAAGCACTGAGAGCTGAGGCACCTTTTCTTATTGCTAGTCATCTTCTTCCACCCATAGAACCATTTGCAGAAAAGTGATGGAATTTGGCACACGGAGGACAGCCTGAACATTAACCAGAACAAAGTTAGATTCTGCAACTCAAAGCACCCTCCAGCACCACCAAATGTCCACAGTTGCACTCATGTTTACACTAATAACTCACAGAATCATAAGCGCTTCATTACAACCTTCAGAAACAGCTGAAGACATGAAAGACACAGACAGAAAAACAGAGACTTTCCTACAGCTTCTCTTCTGATCTGATTTATTCTGCGCATGCACTTCTGAATAATAAAGCGACTGTGTTTTCCGTCATTTCTACGTTTTACTTGGACAGAACATCCGCTGAACGATGTAAACGTCAATACGAGAGAAGCGCAGACTCGCTCCGGTTCTGATCCATCTGAGCGGGTCAACGGCATACGGACGGACGCCGAGAGCCCGAGGTGAAGGAACTGCTCGAAGTTGACGCGAAGGAAAACATCAGAGCGAACGGCGTTTACAGAGAACAACAGGCTGCCAGCAAACCGCGGCCTCTCCCACGAAAACAAACGGCAACCGATGAATTATTGAGGGCTACCTGGAAAGAAGAAAGGAAGACTGAAATGATTCGTCTTTGAAAAACACAAATAGCCAGAGCCCCGAACGCCACACAAGCTTATCTTCATCAAAGGGAAAAGCAACGGGCGAACAAATGCATATATCAAACAAAACACGTGTAGTGAAGAGACCCAGCCTGAGGGAAACACACCGCGGTAAATGAGACGTATCGCAGTAAATGCAGCTGTTAAACAGAAGCGCTCTGATTCTCTGAGGAATGGAAACGCTCACGGACGCAGTTGCTGAAGCTCTAAACACAGACACGAGACTGAGTTTCCGCTCCTGGATTTCAGAAATGTGTCAGCAGGCCTTTAATAATGCAGGTTAGTTAGTCCACAGGTTAACTAGCTACCCGATTAGTATGGGAAGGGTGCTCTGACACGGCCACAGGAACGCACGTTACGAAAGCGCGGCGGCGGGGAACGGACGCTCACGATGCTTCTGACCTCAAACTTCCTTTCAGCAGAGGAAACGGGTGAATCTCTCGACACTGACGACCGGGGAATATTAACGAGTTAATAAGCAGCAGGACTCGTGGGATACGGCGTGTGTGGGATCTTCTCGCTCCTCTCACCCTCTGTGGTCTCATTGTCAGGGCAGGATAGTTTGACCACAAGGTCAGTGAGCTGCTAAATCCAATTAAATCCAATTACCCAGCAGCCCCTGCTCTGAAAGAGAGTTATATCTGTGCGCGGGTGCGGCCCGGCCGGCTGGACGGGTGTGTGCGTGTTTGCATGTGATCCCGGCGGACCCGAATCTATCCGAGGTCATAAAAGGCTCAGATCCAGAGACGGAAACCCCGGAAAATCAAGGTCTGCTCCGACACGCCGGGACAGAACCGACAAAGCTCTGCGGAAAGGACGCGCTGACCTACTCAAACCAACAAACACAACGCAGCGTGAGTCTGATCCTGGACGCCAGGAGAAAGCGCGCGGGATCGTCTGATGCGTTTGCTGGAGATACTAGAGGTGACTTTATTTCATCACAACAATACAGTTCATGAGTTATTTTTGTTCTTAAAAATAGGAACAAAGATGCAAAGAAATAAAAGGACAAGCAATAACAGTAATGGCACACACCGCAGCAGATTTACTGGACCGCTGTGAGAACACACTACAGGACTGTCACGCCGATTACAAATGGAATTCTGTTTGTAGTCGGCACAAAACGTTGCATAATGTGTGCTGTCTAAAGATTACCATCTGACAATTCAAGAACCAGTCATTTTCACAAAGATTTTTTTTTAAACAGGTTTAATATTTGCGATCATTCTGCATTCATTTTGTAATTTTCTCAAAAAAAAAAAAAAAAAATTAATTACAAGAAAAATACAGATTGCTCTTGTTGTGATTTACTCTTTTGTCTTTCTTTTAATTCATAAGTTAACGCTACAGATTTAAATAGTTTCGTCAGTGATTCTCTCATTTTAAAGATTATTAAGAATTATTTTATTTTGATCTGCAGTCTAATAAAAGATCATTCCAGGCTAATTCCATTTTTTCTTAACTCTTACCCCTCCGTTTGGCGTGTTCACGTGTAGGGGTATGGGTGTCTCAATTTCTTTTTGGTTGGAGGGGTAGGGGGAAGGGGCAGGGCTAGATAGCGCTCCAAACGAAGATTTTTCGGGAAATTTCCAACATGGCTGCTCACTCGAGCAAGTGGACCCATAAATGTAAGTAATTTTTGCCATTAATAACAGTTTTTCATTATATGTACATTACCTTCAATCTTGTGTTTGCGTTTACGGTGATGTTCTGTAAAGAAACGTTTGCAAAAAAAATCGCTGCAATCCACACAACTGCTATGACTGACAGCGACATCTTGGAATTTGTGATAAACATCAGCGCACGTCCTCTGATGTAACGTTAGGAGGTAGCGACAGCGTATGACGACGTAGCAGCGTAGCAGTGGTGTCGCATTTCTTAGGGGAAAATGTTTAACCCTTCCCCTTTCCACTTCGTTTCAAGGGGCAAGGGGAAGGGGCGAGGGGTGGGCAAAGGGGTAGAAAATAGAACTGGGATTGGGCCTAAATCAACTTTAGGCTAGGCTAATGAATTTTCTTCATAATTAGTTTACAAACATAATGAATAAAGTTTTCATAAATTCATAAATCATGAATATGACAAAATAAAATTATATATATATATATATATATATATATATTAGTTATATAGCTACAATAGTTAAAATCAAATGAAAAAGGAAATTGTAGTGCCTTGAATTTATTAAGCAATGTTTTATTTCGTTCGTTTCGTTCTCGGGAAATGTAAAGACAAAAAATTGCCTACTGTTTTTACTTAGAACCAATTCATTTTTAATCCCTGATTTTAGACACGAGCCTACATGAGATCATTTATATATTATTGCTTGAATAAACGTTTAAAACTAGCGCTGGAAATGTTATAATTAAGGAATTAAACACAGACCTAGGCATGTGAAAAGACATAATAAAATGTGTCTAATAATTCCAAAAAGAAAGAGAAGCATCAGACTTGATCAAAACATATTCAAGACTGTGACATTTATTAGGAACACCAACATAGCAGGAAAGCTAATGTTTTCTGTTATATTAAGCACAAACGAAGACAAGTCAAACCAACTTTAACGTTTCAATAGGAAAAACAGGTTTGAAATGAAAGCACCGGTGCCGTGGCGCAGCGTTGGAGCGCGGGCAGATACTGCGGTTTTTGTGAGTTGTTTTTAGTTTTGTTTTTCCTTTGGTTCGACTGAATTTGTCGTTAGGTGTGTTGTGTAGTGGAGCGACTCGGTCATTAGGTTTGTGCTCCTTTACGATTGTCAAAGACTAAAATCTGTTCCAGTCGATGGAAACGGCGGGTAAGTGCACAGAGGTCAGACTTAGAATGTTTCTGCTAGTCGTGTAGCGTGTCCCCAGCTTAGGAGCTAAAGCGCGGATCCACAAGTTTGTGTTCATTCGGATGTTATTCTGCCTCTATCTGACGGTTCAAACACAATAAAGTGTAAAAGAGAACTGAACCGATGATAGCGTGCGCTCTGAACTTTCGGCATGTGCTTCAGGCGAGTGTCAGTCAGCGCATGTATTGCACTGAATCCTTTCTCAAGCATTACTATTGCACTTAAGAACTCGTTTGAACATCAAGCACTTCCTTTGCTCTACTTTTTTTCTCATGCATGATTCTTTATCACTTTAGCGGGTCAAAAAACGTCCTGAGTGGATATATTTACAAACCAAAATATAAATGACACAGCACAATCTCTGTGGATAGACACTTCATATTGTTGCCATGATATATACAGTACATACCGTCTGGCTGTGACAGACACTGAATCGGCTCCGCACGGAGGATATTAGCCACACGCACTTTCAGAAATATTACAGTAAATGAGTTCAAGAGTCGAGACCTTTAAACTGCCACTGGGTGAATCGGTGTGAAACTACAGCAGAAACCACCTCATCCGCCCGCCAGACCCTTCACGTGACGCACAGGCTTCAGCTTCGACCTCCGCAAGAGACGCGCCGGATGATGTCGCACACGAGACAGAAACTCCAGCAAAAAACGGAAACGCACATGAGCTCAGAACGCACCGACGGCTCGCGTTCATCCGAAAGGGTGTTATTTCACAAGTTTGCCTGTCATTCAGACCTGCTAGATAATAGTAAATAACCTTGACTTGCTGTCCTCAACATTCAGCTCCAGCTCCGAGTTAGAACCCACCCTATGATTGTATGACGTGAAAGGGAAATGAAGGAAATAGAGGAGGAGGTGGGGAGGCGGAGGGATGCCGGAAGAACTGTCGCTGGGACGGCACGTCGACTGCTGCTTATACAGGACTGAATGATTAGGCTCCTCCCGAACCTACGTTTGGAACTTCAATTTAAGTCGTGAAGGAAGGTTGCTCACATGTGATGGATGGTGGAAATCTTATTTTCTCTTCATTTTAATGATTAGTGCGTCTCGCGTCTCAAACGCATCGTCTGTCGCCCTGCGGGGGAGCAGAAGTTACGGGCGCCTGTGACCGTCCGACTGTACCTGCACGTGTGCGTTACGGATCTCAGTCACCGTCACAAACCGCATGAAAAACACCAGCCAGAGCGTGTGTGTGTGTGTGTGTGTGTGTGTGTGTGTGTGATTTCTTATGCTTACATCTGTGTCACAGCGCAAGAATGTTTCTCTGGCCAGAATGTGTGTGTGTGTGTGTGTGTGTGCTGGAGTGTGTGAGTGTGTGTGGTCGCTTCTTATCGCTTTCTGCCAGACCCGCTCAGCGCACAAACACTCGTCTGCCCGCAGGCCGTCCATCACACACGCCTGGCGAAATGTCAGCGAGAGAGAAAGAGAGAGAGAGACACAGAGAGACACACAGAGAGAGAGAGAGAGAGAGAGAGAGAGAGAGAGAGCAGCATCACCATCAGCTCTTATCACACCGTCACTCACCTGCACCAAACACAAAGCATGCTGGGAAACTGAACTCCTCCCTGCTCTCTCTCCCTCTCTCTCTCTCTCTGTCAGTCTATTCTTCTGCTGGAGTAAAGCTGCTTTTATCCTGTAGATACGTGACCATCCTCATTAATGACAGCTATACATCACACTGATGACAGCAATGCATTCTGGGAAATCAGTCTCTCCTAAATTTTGCTTTTCTAGTTATGAATCTCTCTGAATTTTCATTCAGTTTAATTCTACATTCATTTTTAATTGAGTGATTTTAACTTCTGCTTTAAAACGGTCAGTGATCAGTGACGGCCTACATTCACACATTCACTATATTTGCTTTTTCTTCCTCCCTTTATTTGCCTTCAAACAGCACATAATTCAGAGAAAAACACTGCAGGATCATGTCATGCATCTCTCGTTTTTTTTAAATAAAGGATTCAAATGAATTAAAACTTTTAATTATTAGTAATTACTCTTTCTATTAAATCATTTGAAAGTTCAAAGCAATGATCAACAGATGAATCAAATGTTAAACTAACTGCATTAATTTCACTCTATTAGACTGTCGCAGCAGCCGACCTGAGACAAACCGACCAGACAAACCAGACCAGCGTGTGTGTGTGTGTGTGTGTGTTTTTACTCATGAGAGACAGAAGGAAAGACTTGAGATCTGTAGTTTAAATGGACTTTTGTATGATGGAGATCATCATCGTCATGTCTTTCTCCACTGATGCTCAGGAACTGATCTTTGTCTTTAGTTTTCCGTGTGTGTATGTAGTGTGATATCAGGTTTGGTCATGAATCTCTGTGAGTCACTGTGCTCATGTTCACAGCTGCACATTTGGATGAGAGGAACCGGAGCTCTTCAAACCCTCATGAGCCTCATTCAGCCCTTCAGTCCTGGAAACTATTGATGAACATCTGAAAATCTGCCTCTCGTGAACCACTGACGACACACACACACACACACACACACACACACACTACAACTAATGAGTATCATTTTTTATCCCTTAGAACACTTTTTAATACATATATTTTAGTGTTTGTTCAGACTCTTGCATTATGGGACAGTTAGCATGTGTTTGTCTGTCAAATCATCCATATTTATTACAGAAAGTCTGATATGTTAGTGTTATCGTTTCAGATAAACTCTCTGCACAGGTCACACGGATCTTCAGCACAATCAGACTAAAGTGGAGCGACTACACGATGACATTTGACTGAAGAAACACCGTTAAAAGCATCTCAGTTGAGTTTTTTTTTCTATTTTACAAACTGAGGGACACAAAGTTATTTTCTGCGGCATCTGACGGTGTCACGCATGCCCAAACAGCCATCTGCTCCCTGAGAAACACTTCCCATGATTCCACAGGACTGCAGAGAGAGACAGAGAGAGGGAGACGGGGAATATAACGCCGAACGCGTCTTAGAAAAAGCAGCACACAAAGACAGGTTAAAAACATGAAATTCAAATCAGTGAAAACCTGACTGAACTGAAATCAGAGCCACCGCAGAACATCTGCACTTACAAGATCAGCCACGATGAAAAACACTGACCCAGAAATCCTCACTGAACATCATCTGACAAAGACGCACAACGTGTCACATCACAACCCTCATTACACGACAATCAGTGAATGTTTGAGTCAACGTAACGGACGAGCACCAGCCTGAACACCTGCAGGAATAATAAAACACACTCAGAACGTATTTTCTGGCCAAACGACATCATTTCAGTCTATCGATCTTTGGGTTCAAGTGTTTGCTCTCTCATATTATTAACATTCAACATACAAATAGTATGCAAATAGTCATATACATTCAACATTTCAGTAACATTTGCCTTCATTTATACATGAAACTGTATAATTTCCCTCATATTTCCTGACATTATTAGTGTAATCCAGCAGATGTTTGTGATGAATATTTCAGCTCTTTAATGTGTCGGTGTGAACGTCCAGCGTCACGGGTCATTAAATCTGCTCAGAAAATGACTATAATCACTGCAAT
Organism: Labeo catla; assembly: GCA_012976165.1. Classification (NCBI taxonomy): domain Eukaryota; kingdom Metazoa; phylum Chordata; class Actinopteri; order Cypriniformes; family Cyprinidae; genus Labeo; species Labeo catla. Next base: position 214,553 of record VONZ01000331.1, on the reverse strand, counting down.
CATGTCATCCGAACACATTCACAGGAGGACGTGTCACGATACTCTTGTGCCGTCAAAGACACCACAACATGACTTTATAACGGCAAAAACAAAGTCTACAGAAAACAAATCACGCTATGCGATACTGTAAGAAAAAGAAGAAGAGCAAACATCAAACAGATTTCCAAGCAAATTTTCTCCCCAAAATAAATAATGTAAATAAATAAATTGCTCCAAACTAATGTGATTTTTTTGAAGAACACACACATATATTATGAAAAAGTCACTTATTTCTTTTCACTGCATGCTGATCACTGCTTGAGTTTAGCTGCTATTTAGTAAAATAAATAAATAAATAAAACAATGTCAAGAAATATAAGGCATATAACAAAACTGAAATATGAATCTGTGAAGAAAAAGATTAAAAAAAGATGCGAATTGTGCACCTTCAGAAATTAAATGTTAATGGTTTCAGGCACATTTCACGAGGGACGTGAGGTATTAAGAGACGCAACACGCTGTGGTTTCTGACTGACTGTCTCTCCTGTGTTTGATCGGAGTGTCTCTCGCCCACACTGTGAGTCAGTGACTGACTGAATCACTCGTAATCCAGTTCAAAACCCTCAGAAACGTTCTGCTGGACTCAGAGAGTCACGAACTGCAGAGTTTCTGATCGGCACTTTATTCAGTTTACAGGAAAACGAAGCAGCTCTGCGTTTAACTGATCAAACATTGATATCCACACAGGCCACTAAACGCGCTCGTGAACCGTCAAGACGCGCCGTGACACGCGTGTGGGAGGAAGTGACCTCAGAAACCAAGAGAAACCGCTGCTGCGCTTCCTGAGCAGAGATCAATAATACTGAGAAACTCAATCAATAATTCACTTTAGCACACGGACATGATCTAAACCTGGAAAAAACACACGGGGTCAAAGTTACCCTTAACAAATGAGCTGAAAAACACCTATTTAATCAGTTTCTCCATCATGATCAGAGCTTCACTGATCCAAAACAAAATGCAAACAACCTCAGTACGCATGAATCTAAAGACTCTGACCACAGCAGAAATCATATCGTTACATTAAAATGAAACAAACAGCAGCTCCGTGTTCAATTCGTCCGCCTTTAACCGGCGTGATAAACCCTTCATCTGAACCCGTGGAGGCGCGAGGCCCGCGGAGTTTATTTCTGACGTGTTCTCAGTCTAGCGCGATCGGGACCGAAGCACGTAAACGGTGACAGTCGCACGCGTGTGATGAGAAACCTCAGGCTTCAAATCAATATTACTCAGCGCGGCCTTATCAAAGACAGCAGCTCGACATCCGCCGCGGGCGACACGCGCCGCAAACGCTCTTCACGCCTGGAGATCTTTCTTCAGCGGCGACACACACGGGAACCTTCAGAGCCGAAGGTAACGCCGCCTTTCTGCTGCTTCTCTCACGCCTCTATTAAACCTGTGAAGAAAACACGGATATTCACCAGCAAGAGCGTCAAATCGGCTGAATGACAGAAAGATTATGTCTGGGCTCACATTTCCTTCACTGGATTATACAACACGCATCTAAACGTCCTTCTCAGTCCAAAAGGAGCAATTAATGAAACTGACCTACAAAAACCACTCATTATCAAGATAATAATTATCATATAAGATATCAATAATAATTATCATGATGTTTATCCGGACTAGAAACGTGTTATAAATGACCTGAATCAACTTATCAGCCATCAGACTACAGTTCCCATCATGCATCTCTCTGCGCCTGTCTACCTGCAGCACCTACAAACAACAGCACAGAGAGAGAGAGAGAGAGAGAGAGAGAGAGAGAGAGCTCTGTGTGTGTGTGTGTGTGTGTGTGTCCCATGAGGAAAGCGCTTTAATAAACACACTCAATTATGTCTTAAACACAGCTGTAGAAATGCAGTGCAGTCTGTGTGAGTGTTTCCAGAATAGAAAAATATCATTAGATTCATAAAATCTTACGTTATATTACATCATAACCGGCTCTCATTCAGTTCACGCGTGGAGATTTGAATAGATTTGGTCTCGTCTCACAGGAAGTTCAAAACTACTGGAACCAAATGATTTGTGAATCTATTAAACCGTTTCTCAAACATTTATTTTTCTGCCTATGTATTCTGGAATTTACTTGATTACAATGCAAATTCAACCGCTGACAACATTCTGAGAGGTAAAGTGCTCTTCCACACCTGTCTACAGGTGATCTGTGGCTGATCTCAGAGAGATGGGTGTGTCTTTAAGACTTGGAAAACCTTCAGAAAAATGTGAGACTCTGACAATCCAAAAACCGCCTGGATAAAATGTATTTACAGTTTATTTGAACTCTAATTTATGAGTACATACACTACCATTAAAACTTTTATAGTGTTACAAAAAAGAAAAACATTTAAAAACATTTACAGCGTTACAAAACATTTCTATTTTACATAATATGTTAATATTACTACTACTACTACTACTACATTAGTTAACGTGAACTAACGACCAATTCTCATCTTATTTGATACAAACTACAACATTCACAAAGGGACTTTCACCAACATAAAAAAAAAAAATGTATATTGTGTAAATTCTTGTACAGAAATTCAAACTGTAATTCTGCCCTCTGTTTACCATCTCAAAATTCAGTTCAGTCTGGAAATTAATAGGAATCTAAAAGGCATTTTCAGTTGAGTTCTGAATGGAGCTCAACACTGACCAGAGACGATCAAAGTCCTGCTTAAACACTACTCAAATATTACGCTAAAAATTTGTGTGTCATGCAGCATCTTTAAGTACATTATGCAGTGTGTAGTGTGCAGTCATGTAGTATGTAGTGTTCGGTATGCAGTGTGCTAGTATTCCATACGATTCTCCACAGACTCCAGTGGGACCAAAACAAGCCATTAATTAAAGCCAAGATCCAGTGATTTATCCACTCGTTCCTCTGTCTGTTCTCTAACGAGAGATCTCTATAACGATAAACATCCAAACACATCGTGTGTGTGTGTGTGTCTGTGTGCGCGTGTGTGCTGTTCATTGTTAGCGGCAGACTGAACAGATGACAGATTTGCTCTTTAGCAGTTCTACATTCAGAGCAACTAAAAAAAGAGAATGTGTGTGAAACAGTCATCAAGTGTGTGTGTGTGTGTGTGTTTGTACCTTGTATTAACCATATTTTAGGGACAAATTTGAGCTAAACATGGTAAGTTTTCTGTTCGCATTGGTATTTGGGTCAGCGTTAGCTTATAGTATTTTTAACTTGCTGTACATAGAAACGACAGAGGTCTATGGAGTGTCTCCATTCAGATAAATCATTATCAGTCAAACTTTACCAAGCTCTGTGTACTCTAAATCATTACAATCAATAAATAAAATTACTGCAATACATAATAAGCAAATACATGAATAAATAAAAAAGATGAATAGACAAACTAAATAAAGTCTGTTCTTGTCATGGCAGTCGTGGATCTCACTGCTCAGCATCCACAGAAAGCAGATATTAACCTAGTAAACAGGAGCCACTGCTAGTGCAGAATGACACCAATTACTGTTTCATGTTTTTTATGAAGAATTTGTCTTAAAGTTTATGTCATTCAGTAGCTGTTTGCAGGTTGTTGAGTATAATGAATACAGTCACTGTATGTGTGTGTGTGTGTGTGTGTGTGTGTGTGTGAAAACTCACAGCAGCTCCAGCGCTTTAGTAACACTCGTATAATGAAGAGCTGCTGCATTTGCCCGTTACACCACACTCTCAGAGTTACGCCCATTCTATGTGTGAGTTTGTGATGCGTCAAATATCTGTCAGCTCATTACTATGCAGCTCTCTGATCATTATTATAATGAATATGCATGCGATCAGAGAGACGGACGGATGCATTTGTGAAAGAGTTCTGCAGTTTATCACAGGACACGCAGGTCAGCGGTCGCAGCGTTACCATGGAAACCAGCGCCCGACAACGTGACGCACACTCGGCACAGATCAGGAAAAGCAACACTAAACACCTTCACACACACACACACACACACCTGCCCATCTCAGGGTCCAGATGGTGTGTGAGCGCTTCTGTCTGAATCTCAAAGCATTCATCCACTCAAAATCACAAACCACTTCAGTTTCACTCACTAACTCGAAGAAACTGGACTCTGCTGCCGAACGTATCTGGATAGTCGAGCCACAACTTTAAAACTGTATAAATGTCCTTGCATTATATAACAAAATATTCAAAGAAGTGGCATTAAGTTTAAAGAAATGTATTACGAGAACATTCTTCGTTCAAACTTCATGAACTTTGGTCAGTCTGATGAAGTACATTAGTGGCTTGCTATGAAATCTTGAGGAGATCTGAAAATCACCTTGAGATCAGTTAGGGAAAATCTCCAGCTTCACTTCAGCACAGAAGCCACTTGTTTTGATATTTTGCATCTAATGCAACACAATTCACACATGCTGAAGAGTGACTTGAGTTTCCGAATACTGTGTGTGTGTGTGTGTGTGTGTGTTTTCCTTTATACAGTCGATTCAGAAGAGGGTGAGACAGGAGTTTCCACTGAGACCCATGCGACCGTCAGATTTAGCGGCACATTCCTCAAGTTCATTCTCAGTAAAAAAAAAAAAAACTTACTTAAAGTGCGCCAGCATCAGCGCTCGAACACGCGTGTGCAGACGTGTCTCACTCGGTCATTACATCACAGGATGGAGACGTGTCATTTCCTGCTGCAGGTCGTCACATGACATGTTTGCCCACACTGAAGCGTTCCAAAGGTCAGAGCAATTACAGCGAGCGTATGACATTTACACGAGGACGAGTCTCTTTAAAACCATCATAAAATACGTGTGAAAGGCTTTTCAATGTGACGAATTGAGGAGTTTCATCAGAGAGACACGTGGGTAATTCAGGCATTCAACGCTCCAGACGTGTGTGTGTGTGCGATGACTGTGAGCGAACACACACTCAATGCTTTAACACACAACAAAACTGTCTGAAAATCACCGCTGCCAGTCTGACCGGCTGCTTTATTCGAAACCCTGCTTTATTAAAGCACTAAAGCTTTCTAAAGTACGACTTTTTGTGAAGCTGCTTTGAATCAATATGCGTTCTGAACAGTTAACTAAAACTAAAAGCATAAAAACATTTTCATTACTTGAAATAAAATAAACTTGGTTAAAACAAAACATAAAACAAACTTACTTAATTTGAGCTAGTTCCTAAGGCATTGTTCTAAACATACTTTCAACAGAAATTTGACTTTCTGTAGTCTGTTTTCACACTGAGAAAGTGTTGATCGAGATCTTCTGAGTCACTTTCTGATTAACAGCTGTGAAATGACGTTAGGGTTGTGCCGACAGACGATAGTATCGTGTACCGACGATAGTCAGAGATATCGCCTGTTGCTGATGCCTTTGACGATAGCAAGACGATTTTTATTGTTATCCGTCAAAAATAGAGTAGGCGCCTAACTTTAGCGATAAAGTGCAGAGAGCCGCTTCTGGGTGTTTCGGGTGGGAAGCGTGCGATCTGTGATTGCGTGCAGTTGCTTTCTAATGCGCGCTGTTTTTCCAGTTTTACTTTCACTTTCGAAATCAATCCCGTTCAGCAAGGAGGGGAGAAGACGGAAAAAGGGGGCACAGTAACTTGGCCGTTTCACAGTAATTTGAAACCAATGAAACTGAAACCGGCAATTAAACAAAGTAAGTAAATAATTAAACAAATTAGCACGATAATATCGTGTATCGGTGATTTCACAGGCTGACGACAGGGCGATATGAAAATTGAGCATATCCCTCAACGCTAGCAACCATACACCACATCCATCCCATAATTACATAAAAGCTATTAGTAACAGCTATAAGTAAGGATTTGTGAGTTTTCAGAAGAGGGATACAGATTTCCAGCAGTTCAATCGTGTAAAATTAGGAACAAAGCAAAAAAAAGGCATCAAACTGTAATGAGAGCAAGAAACCCTGCAGATCCAGCAGAATCCCCTCAGAAAGAACAAATGACCGACTGCAGATCAGCACTGACGGGACACTGCTGAAATCTGAACCTGTCACCTACAGGTTCCTCACACACACACACACACACCAATCAAAACAATCAAATGTTCAATCTAACCTACTCTACAGTGGCTCCAGCTAAACGCTTGTGAATCTTTAAGAACCATCTGGATTTCTGGATTTGAGTTTGATTTGATCTCTCTTTGGTTGTGAAAATATACTGTGTTTATTGAGTGGTTTGTTAAATCAAAAATGCATCTATTAATTCCAGAAAGTTCTTCACAAGCACTCCAGTGTGACTACAGACGAATCATTTCTGGTGACTGAAAAGGTGAAAAGCTGCCTGCTGATTGGACGCCTCAGGTTTGCTGTAGTCACATGGTCTCTCTGCTCTTCTTCATGCGTTTCTGAAGCTTCATTCTGTCTCTGGTCAGGCCGATGTCGAGGGTTAAAGGTGTGCATGACTGAGACGACAGCGACGAGAGGTGAAAATAACAGGTGAAAATCCATGAAGAGAGAGTGAAGAACACAGACTTTAAACCGAGACAGAACGACCGCGTCAGCACAGCTACAGAATGGTGCAGTGGTGCATCATGGGAAGATAAAACAGGTAAATACGAGCAAATCCAGCCACGAATGGACAACTACTTCAAGGGGTCAATTATTATTTCTGCAGGCCACTGACACGAGTTATCGAAGAGACGTTCATCAAACATCTGCATGAACCTCATCAAACGACTCTGTTCACTGCTGCTGGTTTATAAATGACAAACATACTGTACAACTAGATGAATGAAACCACAACATTAATGGGTTCAGATCTATGATCCATGTTAGATCAAAGCAAAGCTGGACACTGATATCTTCTCATTTCTACAACGAGCCACGACGGAGAGTTTCATCTGTATATCGCACAAACCCGTAACAGACAGAATGGCAAAAATTCACTCTGGTCTGCTCTGGAGAATGTTCTGAACTAATCCATAATCTGGTTTAGTTGATCCACTCTAATCTGTGATAACTGCAAACTTTAATCTCCTATCTACAGAGGACATCAGCCTTCCATTTTACGGCCAAGAGAGGAGGAAATATCCAAGATCTTCCGAGCGTCATGAGGTTTAATCCCGAATGTTCCAGAGGGAACGATCGTTAGCTGGGATCGGGCAGATAAGGACGCTCTGTCTGGGGGACAGCGGGCCGATCGGCAGATCTACAGTCAAACGACAAACGAACGAATCGGCCGTGACGAGAACAAACAACTTTTCTGAACTCCCAGAACCTCTGAATTACTGCAGAACAAGCAGCAAAAATGATTACAAACTCATCCCGGGCGAATCCGAGCTCACGTGCGCCGGCGTTCCGCGGCCGTACGCGGTCAGGAAACACACACGACAGGTTTGAGAGCAGAACGGGGTCACGGCGTTCCCGGCTCATCCATTTGCGGGGCTTTTCTCTGGCAGACGAGAGCCTCCTTCCCCACGGGCACCTGAGAGACGCTCAATCTCATCAATCTCACCACACCTTCTGAGGACCCGGTCAGAGGCGCTAATTAGACGAAGCCCTGAAAATAGGGCATCCAAGACCGAGCCGGTTGCCAGGGCCAAAATCTAGGTTGGTCAACAATTAGCCATCCGGCTTAAGTACGGCTGTCCAGGGAGGAACGACCCACGGCAACCCACCTATAAAAACAGGCGGGTTATCTAACCATTTACTATTCGCATTTGTCACAGCCAATTTCTACATCCCTACGACAAAATCAGGACAAAAGATTGCCTGACAAAAATCTGGAAGAAACAAGAAACTGGTTTTGCTAACTGAAAATAAAACAAAGGAGAAGACCACTTCCAGAACAAAAATGTACAGATCATTTACTCACCCCCTTGTCATCCAAATACGTTCATGTCTTTCTTTCTTCAGTCGATAAGAAATTATGTTTTTTGAGTAAAACATTCCCAAATTTTTCTCCATATAATGGACTTTTAGGGTGCCCCCAAGTTTGCGATCCCAGCCAAGGAAGAAGGCTCTTATCTAGCAAAACGATTGGCCATTTTCTAAACAAACTGACAATTTATTTACTTTTTAACCTCAAACGCTCGTAATCCGGGTCACTACAGTAAGGGTATGTCGAAAAACTCCCGTCTCGTTTTCTTTTTCAATGTCAAAATCGTCCTATATCGCTGTTTTACCTTTTTTGCTGAGGGTGTTTGATCTTCTTTGCATGTTCACTTTGTAAACACTGGGTCAGTGCTTCTGCAGTGATGTAGGATGATATTGAAGTTGGGAAAGAAAATGAGACGGGAGTTTTTCGACATACACTAACTCTATTGACCACATTGAACCCAAAAAAACAGTTTGCACAGACATAAACAAAATGAGCGTTTGAGGTTAAAAAGTATACAAACTGCCAATTTGTTTAGAAAACGGCAGATTGTTTGGCTAGATAAGACCCTTCTTCCTCGGCTGGGGTCGAAAGATATGAACATCTTGGATGACAAGGGGGTGAGAACATTCTGTACATTTTTGTTCTGGAAGTGAACTTGTCCTTTACATCTGCGATTTGGAACCGATTAGATGCATCCAAATTAATGTAAATGATTAGAGGCATAAAAAGATTTGTACCTGAAAATGAAACTGAACAGGTAATATATCACTCACAAATGATCTTTCTTACATCATTGACTCACCCTTAGGTTCATCTGTATGACTTAAAAATATATATAATAGATGATATTTTGAAGAATGTTCAGGAACCAAACAACACTGGACCCCATTGAGCTTCATCTGCAGTCTGCTAAATGCATAAATGTGAATGTAATAAAACACTTTTTTTAAAGATGGCAGAACTGTTTCAAGACCTGAAGCTAATTAACAAAACAGCCTTTTTGCAATCTAATGAAGTCTTGCAGGGTTAGCTGAATCATAGATAATCAGTCATATAATGGGCAAAAATGAGCTGACTTTTCACATATCAGAGGTTTGCATACTAATTACTACATAAACGGTCAGTACTCGTCTTCTGGCGTTTACAGTTTTACGTTAACGTGCTCTCTGTCTGTATGGTTGCATAAATTCATGTTTCAGATGCTTTAATCCACAGCTCCCGACTGAACGCTTCTGTGGATCTGACTGGAGACAGTCGATCACGTCCAGGTCAGCGCCGAGATCTCTAGAGTCACGACATTCTCACGTCAAGGCCTCTCTAGTTTACTGATCGACCAGCACAACACCAACAAATGTCACCCGCTTCAGTCAGAACAGCCACAAAACCAGACCTGAACAAAACTGTTTCTGTACACTGAAACAATCAACTGTTTCTTCCTCTTTGAAGAAGCTGCACAGACTCAGAGAAAGAGAACAGACAGAGATCAGTCTGAAGTCAGACTCATGATGTGCTGCTGGAGAAGAGCATCAGGATTCACGATCCAGCAGGAGGAAAACCAGAGTTACTCACAGCTTTAATGGGATAGACTTCTGCCTTCATTTCCCCTCGCTCATGTTTTTCCAAACCTGTTTGACTCTCCAAGCACAGCACTGCACATTTTCAAGGAGTCAACCAGTGCTTTCATGCTTTCGAACCAATTTCCGTCTTCACTATAGTGTTCATCAAACAACACTGAATACTTATAGGGATAGTTCACCCAAAAATAAAAATTCTGTCATTAATTATTCACCCTCACGTCGGTCCAAACCCGTCAGACCTTCGTTCATCTTCAAATTAAGATATTTTTGATGAATTCCGAGGGCGTTCTGACCCTGCAGCAACTACTACATTTAACCGCGGCAGAGACAGACAGGGAAGAGAAGAAATTGTTGAATAAACTCGTTATTTTTGTTTTATTTGCTCACACAAAGTATTCTAGTAGCTTCATAACATCCCAGTTGAACCACTGATCTATTTCTTCGATGTTCTTTCTGGCCCTTGAACACGGTTGTACCATTGCTGTATTACGCAGGGTCAGAAAGCTCTCAGATTCGATCAAAAATATCTTCGTTTGTGTTCCGAAGATCTTACGGGTTTGGAACGACACGAGGGTAAATCATTATTAACAGCATATTCGATTTTAACATTTGTTTCCATTTATACATTTAACAACAATTTTCTTAAACTACACATTTTCAGCTTTCACTATTTTATTATCAGACTTGCGTACATCAAGCTGCAAACACTGTTTGGAAACAAGCGGATAACATCCACGAGGATCCTGCCATCATCATCATCAGCTCGCACGCACACGCATCCTCCTCTGTTGCCATAGCGACGTCCCTCTCGAGGCATGCTGGGTAGAGAAGGGTAATCCATCAGCAGCGTCCTGATAGAGGGAAAACATCCAGATACCTGCGCCTTATCCCCAAACACACACCTGAGAGAAGCACAGGGCCATCAATTACGCAGACAAATCCAGCCTGCGGGGGAATTATGGGTAAATACATCTGGCCCTCGACGGACGCGAGCGGAGTTTGGTCTCGCGTCGTATCTGTCAGAGCGACACCGTCGGGAGGGTTTAACCTTTGAGCTCACGCACCTGCTCCAGCGCGTCGCACGACAGCCCGTCTACGTCTACAGAGCGAGTTTGATCTGCCGTGCCGTAAAAAGGCCGCGGCGAGCCGTTCGACCGCATTTGCTCCGTTACAACTGATTGAAAAGATCGAAAATCAAACCAACTCATAAGAAGAAAAGAAACAAAGGAGGAAGAGTAAATCTCGCTTCGCAGCAAATCAAAGCCCCCAGAAGTCGCCAAAACCGCAGTCCAATCTGAGAACGGCCTCGCTGCCGCCGACGCCAATCCTCAACATCACACACCATCTTAAACTGTGGTTAATCAGCCGGCTTACCTTCCACGGCGTACTCTTCTGCTCCGGGACAGCACGGAGGAGAGAAAGAGAGAGAAAGACTGGATTAGTGCCGTGCTTCATAGTCACACATCTCAAAACATCACACACATCAATCTTTCGTCAGAGAATTGATCAGTGCAAAGCCGGCGAGCGAGAGAAGATGAAACGGCAGCCAGGTTCATTGAAAAATGCAAGACACCCGCCGAGAAACATTAGAAAAGCAGCGTAAGACAACAGCAGATATGAGTTTCACATTTAAGCGCCGTTTCACACGGGTCAAACGCCTCGGTCCTGCTGCAGCTCATTAGAGACGCTTCTAGTTCAGCGCTCCGCTCGCTCCCGCGCAGCAGATTCATCAGTGTCTAGTTGTGATATTGACCTGAGAGACGTTTAACAGCTCAGCTGAATTAGGTTAATTACTGCAAAAATGTTGGCAACAAATTCAGGAGAACACGACACGAGCCGGATCTGCTCGCGGCCGCTCGATTCTTGACGAATCTGGATACGGCCACAACGCAAGCCTTAGCGATCAACTCTGATTTACAGTTCACCAAAAATGATCATTCTGTCATTTATTTACATGGCCCTCATGTGTATCCAAAAAAAAAAAAAAAAACAACAACAGCAACAAAAACAAAAAAAGATATTTTGACATTTCTCAAAAATAAATTATTTTGTGTTCCACTTTTTTTTATTTTTTACAGTCTTTACTGAGCAGGCTCTTTTGATGAAGGAAGCACACAGCAGAGATCTGCGCAGATCTAGACGAGCGTTTGTGAAGCGTTCGCCGCTGACAGCTCTAAACTCTGTGTGAGCGTGAAGGTCACGACTACAGTCGAACGAAACGAACGGTCGAAACATTCTTCAAATGTCAGTCCACAGACTCTCTGTGACGTGTTCACCTCGGATAAACACTGCAGAATCATCAAACTTCACGGTAACTGTACAAACACTGACCGCCACACACAGAAACACAACCTCAGCTGTCAGTCTATCACAGTGTATAACTTACATTACAAAAATGATAAATGATATACTTGCATTACGCAGTTTATAACTTACCTTCGTGTTCACCGCATGACACGCAAATAAATCAACAGCATTCTTGCTAAGAAAAAATGAAACACTTCAGTCATTTACATTAAGATGTGTGTTTACGTCCTGAACACTTTCTTTAGTTTATACACACACACACACACACACACACAGTGGTACATTATTGCTGAAGATACTTCAGTTGTTCCTCAATATATGTAAATAAGCAGCAGCAGAATAAAAATAAGCAAGAGGGAGAAAAAGAATAAGAAGAAAGAAGCAGCAGAAGCAAAAAGTAAAGGAAGCAAAAGAAGATTCAGCATCAGCGTGGCAGCAGTGCTTCACTGACCCTCAACATCTCAAAATCCAGAAAGAGAGATATAACAATAAGACGACATGAAACAGAAGTTAGAAAGAGCACTAGCAGCGATCATTCATCACGTCTGCTGCATCAGCACTGACGCCAATGGTTGAGTTCTCCAGTGAAACACCGGTCGTCAGTCTCGTCTGAAGACGCTCCGCTGCAGGCAGAGCACAAGTGTCTTTAATGTCAGACAGCAGATGGTGTCAGGAGGCCCGTCAAGCCCTGCAGCTGCGCTCAGACACAACAACAACACACAAACACGCTCATGACACACGACTGTTGCTGCTCCACGTGGACAATGGGTTAAAGATGAAAACACTGGTAAACTAGAAGAGACTCACAGTAACTGAACTTCCATTATCTGAAACAGGACGTTCAATGAGAGAAAAACAACAACTGATTACAACGCGACTAATAATGTGCAGAATAACGTCGCCGATGAATCGTTCCTCTAATAATAAAAGGAAAGGAAAGGACATGAAGTGTGGCCAAGTATGGTGACGCATACTCGTAATTTGTGCTCTGCATTTAACCCATCCAAGTGCACATACATAGTAGTGAGTAGAACAAACACACACACACAACACACACACACACACACCGGAACACACACCCGGAGCAGGCAGCCGTATTGCTATCACTGCAGGGCCCGGGAGCAGTTGGAGGTTCGGTGCCTTGCTCAAGGGACTCACCTCAGTCGTGATATTGAGGGTGGAGAGAGCGCTCGTTATTCACTCCCCCCACATTCAATTGCTGCCGGACCTGGGACTCGAACCCGCAACCTTTGTAACCTTTCGGTTACAAGCCCGACTCCCAAACCATTAGGCCACGGCTGCATGCTTTCTAATAAAGCGCGGAGATTTCAAATCATATCGAGCTCTTAATGAGATCCTTCATTTAGCGTAAGCACTGACTCCACATACAGCAGCTGCTGAACACAGAGCAGCACATCTGAAATGCACGTGAGAGTAAATAAGCTGAAAATCTCTAAATATTCAGTCCTCAGAGCTTTCGCAGGATAAGAAAAAACACTGGTGAATTATTCATTTTCATAAATCTGGCCGTCTCCTGAGGCGAGGCATTGTCTCCCTCCCGCTATTAAGATTTCATGATGGCGTCCGTGTGAGCGTTTAGAGCTCAGTGTGGATTCTCGACTGGAAACATGACGAGAACCCGGACAAACCTCACATCACACAGGACCGAACTCGCGTTGACATCTCTCCGTTTACAAACCTCACAACTCAAATCAGCCTCTTTATCATTTGTATAAGCTCCAGAACTGGCCGATCTTCTGATGAATCCCAAAGATGTCTCTGCTCCGCAAATTCACTTGTGTGGATGGTCCTGGGGATATTAAAAGTTGGATGGCAGCTAATTTTCTGCACTTCAATAATTCTCAGTCCTCCTTTCGGCTCCCACGATTCCATTACTTCGGTAAACAGCAGTGTGGGACCTCTGTCTTACATTTGCGTTCACAAGCTAGAAATTGTGTCAACTGTAATTCAGCCCTATATTTGACAGACCAATTCATTCTGTGGTTTTCATCAACTCACAACTGTTGCTAAATTAAAATCATTTTCTTAACTTTTAATGATTTGGAGGCTTCATTCTTTAACATTCTTTCTCTGCACTGGCTTCCTCTCAAACAGGAAAGAGTTTAAAGATGTTTGCCTACAACAGCTTATAACAATCAGTACAGACTTACACTGAGCATGACTGAAGATGAACAGAAAAACACACGTGAAACATTAGTTTGATGTGCTTTACACCGATGATTCCTCATACGTGATCAGGAGTCTCATAATACCTGTGCTCACGTTCAGTAAAGGACGTTCAGAACCGGAAGGATCCGTTCTGGAAGAACACAGAAGGACCAGCTGATGTTTCTCTCTCCACAAATCCCCTTTTAAGATGAAAGGAAACGAACACAAACCCAGCGGAACCACAGCAGCGGCACAGAACAATAACGCCACGACGGAGAGTTTACGGTCCATCCTCTCTGTTCATCCGCCATTATGACTGCGGTTTACCAACTCAATCTGGACTCTATTACTAGTACTCACAGCTGAGCATTAAACTTCAGCTCCAATCATGTCGAGACAGACGTGCACTGAGAAAGAAAAATGGTGTACGAAATTGCTAGCAAATAATTACAAAGATTACAGGTAATTACATTGAATTAAACATGAAATTTTGAAGAAGAAAAAATAGAATGGTTTTTTCTCGTATGATGTACACTAATAATCTTTTTTTACAACTACAAAACATTCGTCTGAGCTCTACATGTCTGTGATCATCAAAAAAACTCTAGAAACAACACCGACAGCACCGTGGCAGCAAACAGTGCTCACATCTGCTCCAGAAAACATCCAGTATCACATCAATATGTTATATATGGGTATTATCTCATTAGTATTCTCCCGGTGAATTCAGTCGGGGACAATCGGACACTCCAGAGATCAGCGGCATCTCCAGAGAAACTTAAACGCGCGTCTTCAGAGAGCCTCATCACCGCAGGCAATTAACGGCAGCGATCGCGAGCGTGATCTGAACGTGTAAATCACACTCGACGGCTCTCCAGAGCTTTCCTCCACTGGAAAACATTCAACAGCCCATCGGGGAAGATCAGGCCTCGTACCAGAGCGGGAATATTCACAGACGAGAGTTTGATCCTGACGAAAGCTGCACGAGCGCTCCGACTTTGCAGCACACACGCCACGAACTGAGGGCTTAGGATTGTGGAACTGGATTGTGGCCAGTTCGCTAGGAGTCTGTGCATCACAAACAGGGTGAAAAATGAAAAGGACAGTCCACCCAAAATCATCATTTGCTTAACCATTAAGTTGTTTCAAACCTGTATGGGTTTATTTCTTTTGTTTCTTTCTTCTGAACTCAAAAGTCAAAGACTATCATCAACTGTCTGGTTACCAGCATTCTTCAAAACATCTTCTTTTGTGCTCAACAGAAGAAAGAAACTCACACAGGTTTGAAACAACTTACCGATGACAGACTGATTATTTCTGTGTGGACAATCCCTTTAAAAACAGAGCTTGTGTTCATATTTCACCTGTGATGTAAGCAGCTAATTATATGCGCAATATTGTACGTCTAACCCTGACACAATATACTATATTACAGTGTCTGTCCATCACGACTTACGATCCTCAGATCGCTGACCTCAAAATGACCGCCATCGGCTGCTCTCGGCAGATTCTGGGTCATCAGAAGGTTGTGCGCTGCTGTGATATTAGGGCACATCTTAAAATATACACAAAGCCCAAATATAATGAGGGCACAGAGCCTTCATGACCTGCTGATGGCCAGAAAACCTCTACAGTAAAGGTTAGACTGCTGATAAATGAACACACACACACACACACACGTTACAGCTGTAGAGCTGTGGTGTGTTATAGTGTCCGTGTGCATGTTTTTGTGACATATCAGGACACAAATTTGTATAATGACATGGGAATGACATAGGTATTACAAGGAGAGGGTGACTTATGAGGACATTGCCCCATGTCCCCATTTTTCAAAAGACTTATAAATCATACAGAATGAGTTTTTTTGAGAAGGTAAAAATGTGCACAGTGTCCTGTGAGGGCTAGGTTTAGGTGTAGGGTTGGTGTAGTGCTATAGAAAATATGGTTTGTGCAGTATAAAAACCATGAAAAACTATGGAATGTCCCCACAATTCACAAAAACAAACCTGTGTGTGTGTGTGTGGGCTCAGTCTCAGGTTTCGATAGCAGTGAGGGACTGACCCCAGCAGCGGCTCACTGACCTGCATCACTCCATCATCTGCTGTCTTCACACACGGATCTCATTCACCTGTCGGCCATCACTGCTCAAACACAGTACAGGGGTCATGAAATGGAAAATCAAAATGTCCTTGATGTTTACACGCATCAGACGTTACTCTACAATAGGAGACGATCGCTGAGGCTGCGCTGGTTCATTTTAATAGCGCTCAAACTCATACAGCTCTGTTAGAGCGCCGGACATTATCAGACACACGTCACACATGCCACGAGTGCTTACGATCCAGTGAATTTCACCAACCACAGCAGAGGACGTTTGCTCGAGGAGACGCCGCCGTCTAAAATGGCGTTTCTGTGACAGAGTTTTCTAAGTGAATACGTGTTAAACTGTAATTTATTTCTGTGATGCACCTCTGAATTTTCAGCATCATTACTCCAGTCTTCAGTGCCACATGATTAACTTGCTGGGTCATTTTATTGGGTTATTTTTAATATTTTTTACCCAGGTGCTGGGTAATTTTTTTTTTTAACGCTGGGTTATTTTTTTCTACTCACCTGCTGGGTTGAGCCCGTCTCTGACGAAACAACCCAGCTGCTGAGTTACAGTCGTGGACTTTTTGAGTCGTCTACAGGAGAGAGCGGTTCTCAGCGCCGCCAAATTTGGTGCACTGCAGCGAAATAACATTTTGTATACATTTTATTTCATTTGCAAAGTCTTTAGTGTGTTGTAAATTGTATTATTTTACGCAACGCAACATAAGGATGAGATGTCAGTCAGCTGCGTCAGCAGCGGTTGTTTCGCAGGATGGAAACGCCTTTTGCCTTGCATAAAATAAATGAATTTTATTTGTTATTGTACTGAGTTTAATTTAGTTTGATATTACAATATGTTTGTTTATAGGGAAGGTTTTGGAGTCAGTCATGGCTACGAGTGAAACGCGAGGCCACGGTCTGAAGTTCGCAGTTACCCCAGCAAACAGCAGCCCTTCACCGGCTCAGATTACGACGACAGGAGAATTAGCGCTATTTTGGTCAAAAACAATTACAGAGAACAGTTGAATACACTAAAATTAGTGCTACATTTTTTATGCCTTACATGCTTGTTAAAAGAGTTTAACTGTAGGTAACTATGCTGTATTCACCCAAATAAATTCAATTTGTCCTGTATTTTGTCCATGTGTTCTTGCTTAATAATAAATGTTCATCTTTTGATTACTGCTGTTGTCTCTAGTAATTCTGTGGTTTTTTTTTTTTATAAGTTCCATTTCATTTTAAGCCAGCAATATAATAATTTACAACAATAGTTGACTTAAATAAAATAACCCAGCATGTTTGGTAAAAACATTTAACCCAACCAGCTGGGTCCAAATAACCCAGCATGTGTTGGGTCCAATATTTACCCAGCGCTGGGTTGTTTTTAACCCAGCATTTTTCAGAGTGCAGGTAATGTAAAATATAATGAGTATATAGTCTAATATTTTGCGACATGCTCTTCTCTAGAATTCATTTCTCTAGCACACTAACGAGCTGTGGACACTGATGACCTGCTAAAGCAAGTCGTTTACTCGCGCTTGGCCCATTTACACTGCACAAGTCTGCGGAGCGTTACGGCTTCGACACGACCACCGGAGCTGATCGCGGCCACTCTAGTCAACGCTTGCGAATGCCAAACACCAGCTGCGCCACGGCATGTTTCTGAAACGGCTCTCCGAGACGTTTATACAGCAATCTGTCATGCCACATCAAAGACTGTCAAAATGCCATTTATTGTTTGAATTTCCTGGGAAAAAAGTGCTGTATTTGTTCGGTACCCACACGTACCGAACTGAATGACCTGTACCGAACATTTTCAACTCTGACAAAATAATGGAACAGAAGTCCAGACGTTTGTGTCACGGCTCCACTGGATTCATCAAACCCTGAGAGCCGTCGGTCGATTACAGAACAAGCGGCGGAGAAGCACGAGAGTATCCGGACCATCACTACAGTGTTATTCCTCTTCACGTACATCAGGAGCGCAAGATCAATTCATTACGGGCAGCAAACTGACACAGAAATGCTGAAACCATTTGTGTTCTTCATCAAGAGCTTTGGCTCGTCTGACAGTAAAATATCTAAACATCCTCAATAGATGCAAAGATTGCCCGTATTATTTCTGTTTTTTCTCATTACCATAATGCAAACACACACTGTGACGACCCTGAGCCTTCTCCGGATCCTATTGGGCAGAGTGTGGCAGTTTCTAATTGGTCTTTTCCTATGTTAATTGTTAATTAGTAGCGTATATGAGAGTGTTGTGTGTTAACTGGGACGGGCTCTCTGTGGGATGGATTCTCAGGAGTGGTTCCGGTTCAACATGTAAAATCTTGTTGACTCTCTAACAGTTGTTTTCCCTTTACATTTCTTATGCCATGTAGTTAAAGTTTTTGTTGTTGTTCTATTCATTTTCTTTTTGATTTCTTTATCATCCCTAGACTTACGTTTACTATTATTACTGACTGCTGTAAATAAATTAAAGTATTAATAAAACAATCTGCAATGATTGTATTTTGTTGATTGATCCCTCTTTTACATTGCGGCTTCAGACAAGCGAGTCGTAACAACACGCACATGGAGTCTTGCTCCAAGGTAAATACATTCTGTTTTAAGAATGATTAGATGATTTAGATTATTTTAATAGAAGTCAGGACAAAGGTACACATCAAGAATAGGTTTATATTCTAATTCTGAATTGTTTCATGTAGTTTGTCGCTGCTAAACTGCAAGAAGGACTTCCTCCTGTTCATCTCAGGTTGTCCAGCGTGGAGCCGTCCTTTCTTGACGCTGCTGTTCGCGTCACGATAAGCACGTCTAATGCTCTGAGACGGTTGTGTCAAAGCCGCTGCGGTGACAGTCTGACAGGCCGGAGGACGGTGACCTCCGCACGCGCTTCCGAAGAAAGGTCCTGACGCGATCTGCTCGTCAAAACACTCGTCTGCCGCACGCATCTCCGGAGATGTCGCTTATTCATTATGGGCTCTTCAGGACAAACGTTATCATTATTTATTGTTTTTCTGCATTCAACAGAAGAAAACAGCAGCAGCATGTATGTGGGGTGAGCAAATAATGACATGATGTTCATTTCAAGCGGCTCCTGAACGACATTAAAGGTCACTCTGACACCCGCGGCTGCGGCGCGACCGAACGCACGATCTCTCCTCACCTGAGCAGAGAACATCAGGAAACCAACAATTAAACATCCAAAGGACACTTGATCTGGAAAACACTGTGGTCCAGGTGACTATGTGCGATTCTGCTCCTCAATTCAAACGGATGATTCGATTTCCTCTCATCTAGCTGTTTTAGCTCAAATGAAAAATGAATTTATGCAATCATGAAGAGATTGATTTTTATGTAACTCTGAAATCCAATCAGTTTTTCCCCAGAGACGGAGAATTCGGCGTCTGCTCCGTAGGAGTCTGATGCTCTAATATCCTTGTGAAACAGGACACTGGTGTATTTCTAATGTCTAATAGCAGCCCTTACACAACATACAAACACACAGCAGAGGGTGAGACGCTGATGTTCTGCAATATATATATGGACTCTTTTCAGACAGATGCAGGGTCTCCGTGTCTGAACATCTGTGAGGTAATTAGTGAGCGCAGACGTAATTGCGGAGGCTTTTCGAAGAATGCGAGTCCTCACAATGACCGAACGCTGGCGTTAATGCTGGAGCGTTACCATGGAAACACGGCTAAAAGCCTCAGACCGACGTTCACGTGGTGCTTATGAAACTATTGCAGAGGTCCTGGAACATTATTAGCTGTGAATAATGGACTAATTACTGCTCTTTCATAAGCTGATGTTTGTGGCCGCCGGCCGCATTTGGAAACGGACAGCGAGCGTTTGGTTCAAGCGAATCCGTACGTTCGTGTAAGCTGCGTCACCGCGCTCCTTTTCTATCAATCAACGTCCGCTCGGCTCTCGTCTGCGGCGTCTCTGAGTCAAAACACGTCACGGCGCATCAGACGCCCGCTTGTCCCCTCCGTAACCCCGCCTCCTGCTGTGATTGACACGCGTCTCCACCGACAGTGACAAACGCCTTTGGCAGCCTCTCAGCTTCTGACCCACAAAACAATCTGCCCGTGTTTGTTTGGAAAGCTTGAGATCTCTGTAAATAATAAAACTCTCATATCACGTCCCAGAAAACATTTCTACAGATCTCAGCTCAACACAAACCAAATCGCATCTAATCCATCACTGCCCAGAACAGTTGTGCTGCTTCATAACATTTTATTTTTCAGGATTCACAGATGAATAGAAAGAACAGCATTTATTTGAATTAGAAATCTTTTGTAACATTATAAATGTATTGGGCAGCACAACTGTTTTCAACATTGAAAACAGAAACCAATACAGAAACACAGGAAACCAATATAGGTGCACTAATTAATAATACAATTCATATATTTTCACTAATAAGGACAAGACTATGATAACCCGCTCTATCTACCTGAAAGTAATCACTTTACTGCTGTAGAGTCCAATAATGTTACTTAAGTTTTTAGAAATTATTTTTTGTATGGATGCAAAATTATATTTTTGACCCTAACCCAACCCTAACGCGTCTCTCTCTACAAGCAACTAATTCAATAACAGTGGTTCTATCACCTCGTTGCTGAGGAATATAATGTAGCGATGTAGTATCCAGGCTATTTTATTAATAAGAATCGCAGGGAAGCGTTGACAAGTTTATGTATGTGCGCAGCACAATGCGATCTCCGACCTCTCTCTCTCTCTCTCTCTCTTTGTGCATTTGTGTGTGAGTGATGTGCTTATGTTTGTGTGCATCAATTAAAGCAGCGCATTAATGTAGAACAGTGATTAAACAGACTTGGAACTACCTGTGCATTAAACGGTTGTACTGCAAACCTGCCAGCCAATCAGAATCCAGTATTCAGACTGACCATGGAATAAACCATTTTAAATAAGGCTGCACGATAAATCGGATGCGATTGCCATGCGCATCTAGTCAGTAAAGCCGGTTCTGTGATTAGTAGTAAATTTCCATCACGTGCGTTCAGCCGGAGCGGCAATTAACACACAGAGCCGTAAATCACTGACAAGCTACACAAAACCGCGTTCATAATCAAATGCGATTTATCAGTGATTTACGGCTCTGTGTGTTAATTGCTGCTCCGGCTGAACATCCACGTGATGGAGATGCGCATGACTACATGAGCATGACAATCGCATAAGATTTATCGTGCGGCCCTAATTTTAATTGATATTTATATGTCACCTATTGCAAAACACTTGCAAAAAATCTGTTTTTTAGATGTTTTGAGATAAAAACAAATCTGTGGTTCTTTTATGTGTGTCACACCATAGGACGACATACGTCACACTAAAGGATAGAAATGGTAGTTACTAAAGTATTTGTATTTAATTTTGAACATGTCAAAGGAGAAAGTTTAATCAACATGCTTTTTTAAACAATTTTCATCAACAAAATTCAGTCTCTTAGTCAATCAGTATGTTACTGAAACTCTTTAAGAACTTACTAAACTTTAATGAAATGGTACAACAAGGTACAAGACACGTTAACAGACTCGAGACGATGTGAAGATAATAAAAAATTCTTTTTTTTTTTTAGATTTAAAAGCAACTCTTTGTTTAATGTGTAACACATTACATTAAAGTATGTTCACTTTCAAACAAACAAGGTGCTTACGCTGGGTCATGTCGCAGCCATGATAAATCTCGCCACGCCTATATTAGCATTTATCATTAACATACAGATAAAATGTAAGTTTCAACTCACAGTCATTATTTTTTCATCAGTCAGTATTTTGTTCTGCTGAGCTGATATGTGTGTAAACTGTATGTGTGTGCGTCTGGGAGAGAGAGTGGGAGGAATGTGTGCTGTGGGTACATCATAAAACATAATTTTGTGGCAAAGGTTCTATCTGACATTTTTGTCAAAATTGAGTTATTCACATTCTTATTCTGTGACAACTTATTGCAAGCTGTGTACATTTTTGGCCTTTTTTTAGAAACCAAAGAGAGATCGATCTACAGAAGTCTGCGGAACGCAAAAACTTTGAAGCTCAATATCTCACAAGTGCTCGGAATGCGGACAGAACCTTATAATTCTAAGGCGGCGTACTGCGTTCATTTGTTTGGCCAGTGGCGTTGTGGGTTTTGGTTATTCTGCTGCTGTAAGACCTTTAAAATAATTGAAATCGTGTGGCGAAGTGATATGGACATGTAATGTAAATCAAGAGCTGCCTGGAACTACGTTCGCCGCACGTTTCCCTGAAAGTAACTGCACACCTTAGAACGTGTGTCAGCCAATCAGATTTAAGCATTCAACTGGCCCGTAGCATGAAATAACATGATATCATAATAACACATTCAAAATAGCTCTCTCCTTTCAGAAATACAATTGAATTAGATTAGATCAGCATTCTAGTATATACAGTTTATTTATTATAAATGAATAATACTTATTACACGGCCCTGCGGAATACCGATTCCACATTCCACGTCGTTATTCCCTGATAACATCCGGGTAACTATTCGCTTGCTGGAAACATACTTTCTTCGTGGACGCTTTACACTTGGTAGGCTAATAAAGTATTCAAACTCATTCTCTGTACAAATATTTAATTATCCCTTCCTGGTATCGCAGACTCACTCTCTCTCGTCTTATACAAACGCAGTTGATGCCATTTTGCGACGACTGCTATTGCAAAATAAAGCCCTTCAGTCTTATACAACGGCCTCCGCCGCGCGCCGTGCTGCCGACAAGCCTGGCGTGGTTTATGCTGCGATAACAAGCTGCTGAAAAGTACATTACCCATTACATAACGTAGATTTGCAGTTGAACGGTGAGTTTTGGACTTAAACCTGACCTGAAAGTGAACGCTCTTCAGTCACTGACTGATCAACAAGAGCCAATCGTGCAGCGGATCAGCAGAGATGATCACGTAAATCTGAAGCTTTAATGAAGGTAACTGTGAAACCTCGTCCTCGTGTGATCGGTTGGTGTCGTGAATGTGTTCCATTCTTACAGGGAGTCAGAGTACGTATCACGGCGCGTATGGATACGAAAACAATGCAGATGCAGCAAGGTCAGCGAGTCGGGCAGATGTTCTGTTCGCGCCTGTCACCGACGGCAGCAACTTTCAGCATCTGCGCCGGAGCTGATTTCACAGTCCGATCAATATACATAAACACGTCTTTATCTGCTGGCCTCGACTGGCAGAATCTTCAAGGGTGAGCCGTGACTTTGGTCCTCACAAGAACACAGAGAGCCTGAAAGATGAGACGCGGTGAGGAGCAGCTGACAGTTCATCAATGCAGCGCGTATATTAGTATCGACAGCAGCAGCAGGCGCGCGGGAGGGGCGGAGCTTATCGCCGCAGACCAATCACACAGAGACGGGGCAGGGCAGAGCTTTATCTCCTAGATACGACATCAGATGGACGAACGCGACGGAGGTAAAGAATGAACTAAAACAGCTTCATACAGCACTAGATATGACTGCATTTCATCCAAGAACAACTACACAAATGAACCGCATTAAGAACTGAAAGCACAAACTGACGCAGGAATATTTCTACATGAAATCAAATCAAATCTATCATCAACTATTTTCAGACCTGGGATCACGACACACACTGCACACTTCAGAGAACAACAACACCTTCCCAAACCTTCACTGTTCCTCACTAGAGTAAAATAAATCCTACATTTATTTTAAACAGTATCTGCTAAACGATCAAACGTACTGTCCAAATGTCATAAATCATTGCGTCATAAAATGAAGAGATTGCTCAGATTGTGCTCTATTTCTAGATCACTGGTCAAACGTAAGTAAACTAGTGCTTTTGTGACTGCTTGCACTGAAGCTCAAGAGGCTCAGATCATCTCAGATGCTGCTGGAGATGCTGACCATCAGTTCACGCAGAGACCCAAACACCAAATACTGAGACCCACATTCAGTATAATGTGTCAAGACAAAAAAAAGATTGTGAATAATGATTTAATTCTGTTTTGTTCATGTCACTTACGGTACAAACCTACTCTTTTTTGTTTGCTTGTTTGACTTGGAATCGTAGAAAATAAAATACATTGCTAATATAACAGGCCCATAGGATTCACTTAAATGCAATGTAGATTAATACTGTACATCATTATTTAAATATCAACACATATAATCTAATCTAATCTAATATAATATAATAATTCAGTCTGATTAAACACACAAGCCTTTACATTCTGTGAAAAAAGACTCTTATTGTTCACTCCACCACACTGGAAAAAGAGACACAATTTAATGCAAATGATGGCATTCTTTAAACACTTGTATTTTTGCTCATTTCATCACTATCTCCATGGCACAATGTGATTAAAATGTAAAGTGCACAATTAATGCCATAATCTCAAATAACTGTCATTGGATCAAATAACCATGATCAGATGCCTGATCAATAATTGTGACGGGCCTAATATAAAATTGCACTAAATTAGAAAAAAATGCAAATAAATCATTTTGACTGGTGGTGAGTGAATGTAGACTGCACATCATCAGCTGTGCTGTTCACTGGATTCTCATCGTTTGCGTCACTGCAGCACGTGTGTTTTTTCTGAGCTCACGGCCAATACAAATGAACACAGTGATCCTGACTTTCTATCTCCTACGTGTTTCGATAAAACGTCCGTTCGCTAACGGTCCTCGTTCTAACCTTTATTAAATTCTTGCCAGCGCAGCTGCGTTTCTCGGTTAATCACGCTGCCAAACGCAGCCGGCCTCTCCTCCTGAACGCTTCACATCGCCAGCAGCAAACAGACTCATTGAGACGCGCCGAGAAACGCTAATGAAGAGAGAAAAACAAGAACGCAGCACCTCATCTCTGTAACCTTTACCGCACCGTCGTTATGTGTTTACTCACAAACACGTCTCACGTCTGTCTGTCTGCCTTCGAACCACGCCGACATTAACGGCACTCGCTCTACAGCTCCTGACCGCCGTCTCAAAGCCGTAATTAAAGATACGCCGGCGATACGTGAGCTGAGCGTTCGTGCCATTATATCGCCCGTTTAGCTGCGGAGCCGAGTGTATAAATAGAGGCGGAGAGGATTATGGGACATTTCACGTTTGAATATGACTCATTCAAAGATGACGCTGTCATTCAAGCCGAATCACCAAAATAGATGCTCTGCAAACACGCACAAGAATATCTGACTGTCAGGAAACGTGTGCAGGATGTTCTCGCTGTCTGAACGTCTGTGAGGAACAACACGACGGCTGAGAATCCATTAATGCAGATATCAGCACACGATCGACTCATTTGCTCGTGGAAATGACAGAATTCATCCGGCGTCAGAGAGACACTCCGTCTGAGGGCAGACGTTCGCGCTCTGAAACGTCAAGAGGTCGACACACTACAAACCGAAGTGGCAGAGATGATGATTCTCCTAACGTCACTCACGTCCTCCAGCTGAAGATGGTCGGTGTCAATTTGACCTCACGAGAACTACCGTTAGACCGATATGGATTTTTTTTTTTTTTTTTTGAAGACCTTTGCCAATAATTAAAAAAAGCCAAATATAGGTCGATATATTGGCCCTGGCCCGAGCACTGCTCAGAATCCGTTCAAACAGACACACCAATAAACCCCCGTGCAGTGGTAATGAATTGAGAGCCAGAGACTCTGACAGAGACGATTTACACTGTTGTGGATGAGCTTTGATTGCATTAGGATCGAACCGGAGCGAGAAAGAGCCGGCGAGCACAAAAGCCTCGGCACAAACGCACACTTTCATTATTCACTCTGTTTCTTGCAGATGAAAGACGCGTGAATTATACGCTCGCTCCGGCCAGTGAATATGGATTGAGAGCTGAAGCCGTCTCATGGTTTAATGTTTTATTGGTTTCAGGCGAGTGTGTGGTGTCCAATATTACACAGTGTGATCTCTGAACACGCTGCCACAGTCAAACAGGTTCAAAGTGCCGTCGCTCAGTGTTTTATTTTGAACATCTTCACCTCAAACACGTCATCTCAAAGAGCTAAAGATCTAAAGGCTTCTGCTTCAGTCATAGACAAATATAAATTGTGCAAATGCATAGTTCTCATTTTAGTGAAGGGTCATAAGAACCAGCAAAGGTGTCGATGAGTTTGTTTCTTTATCAGATTTGGAGAAATGTAGCATCATTTTCCATAATCCATAATGGTAAACGCCTCCAGTGAAAAGTCCATCTCCTGTTGTCTCTCACATCAAAATCCAGCCACACATTTGTTAAGAGCTGTTTCTGTGCTTTGATCCGTGCAGATTTCTCTCCTGATTCAGACCAGACCATTTTTCACTGGAGGAAGTGTTATTATGGACTCTTTATCTTATTGATGGATTTCTTTTGTCTTTTCGAGATCGATCTATCTTTCTATCCATCTATCTATCTGTGGATGTAGTATTATATTTTATCGTGCTGATGAGCGGTGTAATCCCGAGTCGGTCGGGTCAGGTGTGTTGTAATCCGCAGGCAAACTCTCTCTCTCTGCTCTGAACAGATTCAGGATCAAAGCAGGGTTAATTGACTGGCCAGCCGTGGAGGTGAAGCACGCTTCCACAGATTACAGACGGAACGGGACGCGCGTGGGAATATATGAGAGACAAACTCAGACTGACACTGGATTGGCTGGATCTACAGAGCGACTGATGTGATCTCATGCTCTTCTGTTGCTGATCCATTAATCCAGGTGTTTTAACTCTCTTCTGTGAACTCAACCACTGTCAGTGCTGAACAGATCTGTGGAAAATGAAATGCTAAACTGCAGCAGGCAAACAGAAACAAACTTGAAAATAGACAGAGACAGACAGACAGATGCCTAACTCGTACAGCTCTTAAATCTCATCCTACAAGCCTTAATCTAGTCAGTGAATTATACATGACTGGAACACGGTATTAAAACACAGACAATCATCACTCACAACATCAATAATGCAGCGGCTACAAGAACGCCCTGAATCAGAAACATCTCCCAGAGAATCCGTCTCACACACACACACACACACACTTCAGTATCTCTGATATCAACATTCTCTAGTATTATAATTTGTTTCCTGCAGTGTCACAGCAAAACAAGTCATATTTCTCTCACACTGAGCTTCTACACAATATTGTTTTTAGTCTGAATCCACCTGATATCCTTCACTGAACTGAATCAGTTAGAGCTCTGATTGACTGGACTCAACTGAATCAGTACTGCATTACTGACAGTGACGCCCATCAATCAATCTTTGTGAACTTCAGCTTCACGAAACTTCAATTTGTGGCATTAATAACCGTTTGTTCACGCAGTAATATGCAGGTAAAGACACATTTGCATTGTAAATGATAATACAAAATGTAAACAATTAAAAAAACAATAAACAAAAACAAAATAATGTTTTGAGCAGAGCTGTCAGTTGTTTTAGTGTTTTAGAACCTGATAAATGAACCACTTTATGTTGTTTACAACAAAAAATGTCCCCACAAGGACAAGGATTTTGGACATTAACATCTTTGTGGGCACATTTTGTCCATAACGTAGGGTTTACCAGGACAACACACACACCTCTGCAGGTCGTGACTTAACCAGCTGTGGTTGGAGTTTGAGTTCATTTATGAACACACACTGTTTTAGTTATAACACACACACACACACACACACACACACACACTCCTACTAACACAACTATAATAATGACAATGTGACCTTTTCCTTTAACTGATTACAAACTCTATTAATAATTTATCATAAAGTGTGTTCTTTAAATGACAATTTCACAGTGATTGACAGCTTTAATTTGCATGTAACATGCAGTTCATTTGCATACACATTTCATATATCTATTAGCCCTAACGGAGTTCCAATGATTGGTGTAACTTAAAGCCCCATTCAGACTACATGACTTTTTTGTAGGTTACGTCAGCCACTGTGTCAGATTACGTGATTTTGACGCACAAAATCTTGTCGTGTTGTGAACAAGAAACATGTCAGACTACATGATGCTACCGGACCATTCATCGCAAGCCGTCATTAACGACGTACATGCTGTCCTAGATACAGCAGGACTATGAGCGTAAACAAACAATAGAAATAACAAAGAAAATAACATACTAGTCTTTCTGTGTTGACGTCGTGAAGCCTCGCATACGTGTCGTGCACTATGACACGAGATGACACGATCGAATCTTGCAACCTGACGCCCCTTGTCGTACATGAATCCCCACGACACCCTTTGACAAGCAGATCATGGTAAAATCGGCCTAAAATCTTGTAGTCCGACCGGGGATTTACCATGGATTTACTGTAGTAACACTCACTGCACCATGGTATTGTGGCAGCAATGTGGGATATTCACAGTAAATTTAATTACAGGAGTAATGCTATATAATTATTATTATAGTATGTATGTATTTGTGATGAAGCTATAGCATGTGTGCATTTATACTGAATGTTTTTAGACTACCGTTTTTCATACAAATAGTCTAACTATAAAACCATGTAGTTATATTTTTACCATGGTATTGAGGTGCCATTATGTGTGGTTTTAACTGTTTATCATGATTTAAAATGTATGTTTGCTACTATGGGAGACCAATGCTTAAAAAAAAAAAAAAACTTGGTCAGAATAAACGTAACCATATAAAACTGAGGTTGCTACAATTTTTACAGATGTTACAGATTGATGATGAACAAAAATGTACATCTGCATCCTCAACCTACTATCAAATGTGCATTTCTAAGAGACAAAAAAAAATATTAATTTTATTATCATTATCATTATCAGACAACCCAAACCTGTTTCTTGATTTGAAACAATATAACATGCAGAAATTAATTCTCTATTTAGATATTTATTTTGTTAAGGAAAGTGAATGGTCTGGTTTCTACAACTTTCACGTTGGAGCAAAAACCTGACTTTAAACTTAAAATAATTAAAGATTTGACATTTATCGTGATAATTATCGATATCGACTGATATGAAAACAATTATCATGATCATTTTTTGCCCATATCATCCAGCCCTACCGAGGATGCATGGATGGTGAGTAAATAAAACGCTACAGTAGTGTTGGGTCATTATCGTCAGCCTGCCAGATCTCTGATACATGATATTATCATGCTAATTTATCATACTAAATTTATTTAATTATTTACATACTGAGTTTCATTGTCCGAAACCAGTCCCAGCATAAGGCTAAAAGCAGCCTAGCAGCCTAATGGGGTACCAACGGTATAAAGAATAAAGCTATCTACACTGTATGATGAATAAATCTCTTACCACACACTGCACAAGTCTGCGGCGTGTTACGGCTCCGACGCAGCCACCGGAGCTGATCGCAGTCACTCTGGTCAATGCTTGTGTTTACACCAGCCGCGCCGCGACTCGTTGAAGCATTCTAGAAGCGGCTCTCCGCGCTGCGTCGGGATTTATTTTAATGATATTCTAATGGGCCGCGTTGTGACATCATAATAAACGCCGTAGTTCAAAGGAGCCGTTCGTTGTAGTTCTTGAAAAGGGATTTTTTAAAAACATGGAGTGGATGTTGAGAACTGTAACTTTGTCGAAGTTTGTAGATTTTTTATGCCCAAACATACACACCACACACTGACTAAAATTCAAAGAGTGAAAATGCATAATAGGACCCCTTTAAAGGCAGAGTAGGTAATTTGGTTCAAAAACATTTTTTGTTATGCTGGTTGAAAGTCTTTTCACAACCCGATAGCAATCACTAAGTTAAGCGGTTTAAATGTCTTTATATTTATTTATATCATCTATGGAAAGTGTAGGACCATCACATTTGTCCAATCATATTCCTCGGTCCAAGGATTACGATAGGCTGTCCCACCTGCCTGTCAACATATGTATTTGCATACCTCCACTCCCCGTCCACGCAGACACGATACGTCATCAGCGCGTTCCATTACACTACTGCAGACTGGAGAATGGAAGGCGTTATTATTGTAGCATTATGTGCTTTGTACTGTAATGATTTCTCACCGGTGAATGAGACATGAGCTAATCTGACAGCGGTGACACCGTATCTCCTCGTGTGGCTGGTTAGCCTCTGCTCTGCCTGTGTGCAGTCATGTGTTTCGGAGGAGGCGTGGCTTTGGAGAGTGATTTGTAGGGAGCTAGCTTGCTATTGTTAGCCACTCTGAAATCGCCAAACTTACCTTTAATGTGTGGCCCCATAAACACACACAAGACAGTTTCTCTCTCTCTCACACACACGTTGTTTTCACATTGTTGATATTTAGCTAACATCCAGATGATCAGGTGTGCGTCCTGTACATGACGTTCGTCTGCGTCTCGATATGAGACGTGAACACATAAAGCTCAGAGATGAAATTCACAGATTTTCAGCACAACCTTGCAAATGCAAATAAATAAAATAAAAATGATTTCATGAGGCCCTAAATGAAAAGGTCACTTTACTCTGTGAAGTTTACTTGTAAACAAGTATTTTTGTATTTACACTGTATTTACATTCATTCTTTTAAGATCTAAAAACATGTGGAATGCATCTCACTGGCCATTAATGATATGAATTTAATGCTGGAAAGAAATATCATGATAACATTTTTGGCCATATCGCCCAGCTTGTTCACTGAGGCTCTAGTGTGTGTGTGCGTGTGTGTGTGGTGATGGGTTATTTTTTTTTACACCGGTTAGAATCATCTGCTCTAATGAGGCGAGATAAGATACTTCAGTGGCCCAACACGAGCCCAGCAGCAACTGTAATTATGAGACGTGCAAATAACCTGCCACTGTAACCGCACAACACACACACACACACACACACACACACACACACACACACGTCTGGTTTATTATCCTTGTGGGGACTCTCCATAGGTGCAATGGTTTTTATACTCTCCACACTGTATTTTCTATCCCCTTACCCTAACCCTACCCCTAAACCTAACCCTTACAGAAAACTTTCTGCATTTTTACTTTCTCAAAAAAAACTCATTCTGTATGATTCACACACACACACACACACCTGAGTCAACACACAGACAATCACAGGCTGTGTTCAGAACGGCACACTAACACACGTGTGTCTCTCTCAGCAGTGTATGTTGCGTCTGAGTGTAACATTTGGAACAGACGTCGAACCAGGGCCTGCCGTGCCATAACACTTACATTTGTGCTTAATTTTTTAATATTTAATGAATTTTAATATAACAATTAGAAATAATGCAACTTATTTTACTTTTGGCACACAACCTTCAATGCAGTTCAATTTTTGACCCTTCACATTAAATAGTTTGTACACGTCTGATCTAGACGATCTACAAATTGCCATACGTGTCCCATCATTTCCATCAGGTGAGTTTATAGAGTGGTTTGCTTTTTAATCACAAACACTCAGTTCAGAGCATCATCAGATGACGCAGCTCAAACACACTGGACGACATAAAACATTTCATTGAATATTAGTCCACTAAACATCGTAAAATCGGAAAAACTTCGCAAAATGTGTTTGTGTGAGAAGCGCTGATGCCATTAAAAAATACCTGAGAGTGAGACGGTCGTCTTCATCATCATCATCATCATCTCACGCACACACGCTCCGACCGCACGGCTCAAGACTTGCTGTCCGTCCTCAAACAGCGTCTCACGAACATTTACTGTGTTTGTAATAAAGCTCTCAGACTGTAGATGTGTTCATTATTAAACCAATCCTGCAACACCGTAAACATGCGAGAGACTCGCGAAAGGACTAATGACAGGCTGTAAATTGTTTCGTTTTCTTTCGCATGTAAACAGCCTTGTTTCACAGTTTGCAGTAAATGTGATTATGGTGAGAGATGTTAATAAAAAGAATAAATGTAGCTGCAGCTTCACACCAAAACAAAGCGTTTTCCCACACTTGTCAGACTGAAAAAACACCTCGCGTTTGTGGATTTACTTGTGCATCTGACAGTCTTAAAAACACAAACCGTCTGCGACCGCCTCCATTAACACCAGTTTGTACTTTGTTTTTAAAAAATAATAGCACTCAGAAAGCAGAAGTGTTTTCTAACGCGCCGTTCATCTGCGCTCGGCTCTTTGGGTGAAACGCTCATTTCCAGATGTCACAACGCAAAAAAAAATGGCTCCTATCGCTGGGAACGCAGCGGCGCTGGTGAATTGATTCCCTGAGAATGACCCGCCATCCCTCCTCCTAAAGCTTCAGAAAGCTCAGACTTTCTTTCAATGCAATTCATCGGAGCTTTTCACAAAACACACTGGCCCATAAAAAGCAGACCGAGGGAAAATATCTGTGGAGTTTTTGCTCACTGGACGTTACTGAAAAACGCTACTGGAAAAAAGAAGACGTGAGTGCGACGGTGTGTGAATCTAACATTGATCGCACAAGCCCTCTAGTAGAGTCCAGTTTACTTGCTCTGAGAGGAAAGAGACGAATGGCTTTAGTCAAAGGTCTGGTTTACGGCTTGTTCTGGTCTTCAGCTTATAATGGCCTCTGAGACTCTGTCAGCTAGAACCAGGACACGCTTCTGTGGGCGTGTATTAGAGGAGGCCACACCCCCTCCATCACCCGATCAGAGTGACATCATCACCTCAGCGTAATGAATGGCTCAGCCGTCTGTCTGATGGACACACACACACACACACAGGCTGTTTCTTGTTGAATGCGTCTGTCAGAGCAGGAGGAGCCACTTACAACACATTTCTCCATCTCACTCTCCTGACTTTGGTTTCACCCTGATATAACTCTCTACATCTGCACGTGCGTGTTTAGGGTTGGAGCGCAGATGATCCCGCTGTGATCCGTGCGATTCGCTCTACATCTGCTGTTTTTCTCTTCACTTTGATTCCATTTCCAGCTCATCCGGCTTTTCTTCTTCCGTTCCTTATAACACTTTCACATCATCTTCCTCTCTGCTCCCTCTAGCTTTCCTTTTCTCACCTACATTCTCACTTCGCTCGCTCTCAGCTTCAGTTTCAGTTTAAGTGCTATTACTGGCATTGCCGAAACCGTTCATACTGCAGCCTATCTGCACACAATGTCAACAGGGATGGGTGTTCTGCTTATCGATTCCAATTCCTAACAATTCCCAGTTTCGATTCCAATAAGGAAACATTTAGATATCAGTTACAGAAACTGGAATCAAACATAAAATAACACTGCATAGTTTTATTAAAAAGAAAACGAGGATGAGAAACATCTACCGCAGCGGCTCCTGATATTACACTGAATGACAAGACAGACGGACAGACAGACACGGACAGACGGGTTAGCGTCGTGTAATTAACCGTCGTGACAGATCATTTGTACCTGAAGTCACTTTAACTCACAGACCGAACGCCAGCACACGCACGCTCTCTCTCGTCTTTAATAGCGTTTCTGTTCCTCCTCGTTTAATTTGCAAAATAAATGTGCTTTCCTATCGTAGCGTGTCTGCAGCGCTCTGGAGGACAGTATTAAACCCAGAATAACACACGAAGCAAATAATAAAGCGAAACACAGACGGAGAAAAGAGACGAGACGAGTTTCAAATTCTGTTATTACAGCGGTTTAATGAAACGATCAGGAGCTGAAGGAGCGATTGAAGTCTCCGGACCGCTTTTATTCTCCAGTCACACGTGGCAGAGCTGCACGGCTGCTTTCAAATGCAAATATGTACAAAGCACCTAAAACAGGCCATTTGAACCCCAGAGAAGAACGAAATGTCAAATGTGCTTAAAGTCAGCCGCGCTGCTCAATGAACACACACTGATTAAACGCTCAAGAGTCTGACAGAAGTTAAACACGTGACCCTCGCGCTCGCCGTACACGCTAAACGACGCGCTAATGCTGCAACGACACCGACTAATCCGATCCGGCCGGTGACCGCGCATCTCGGGTACATCACTCTCGGAGCACAGCACCCTAAGAAATCACGGCGACAGACTAGCAGAGAACAGACGAGCGTCAACGGACAGACAGAGGACGAAACCACAGTGAAAGCAAACTCAGACAGAGCTGCACTTTCTGACACAATGCACGACGTACTACTAGAAAAGATTCACCGCACAAGTGAACACGCTTCACGATTTTACATCTGTCAAACCGTGAAAGCTGCACTGCATGTGTCTGTCTGTCACAATATGAGAGACAGCGAGTGATTCGACTGCAGTCTGTGTCTCCAGCACATCTGATTAATGCACTTTCATTCTTCATTATTATAATTACTGTCATTTACTTTAACATGAATTACTTTACTCGATCCTTAAAGTCATGATGAAACGGAAGTCCCAGCGGATCGTTTTTCTGCATTGTGACGTAGATCCAAGAGAAACTTTGATTCGATTCAATTATGCATATAATAAACGCAGGCAGTTGTTAATTGGATGTTGAGATGTGGGCGTGGCTCTCAGATGAGCACGAATTGGGCCAGAGTTAAGGGGCGGAGTTTAAGATCAGTGAATGTCGGTCCCGGAGTGCCGATGTCCTGTGGCGTTTTGTTCCAACCCTCACCTGCCTGTAGCCCTAGTAATTCTGAAGACCTTGATTAGCTTGTTCTGGTGCGTTTGATTAGGGTTGGAGCTAAACTCTGCAGGTCGTTGGCACTCCAGGACCGACGCTGCCTTTCCCTGGACTAGAAGGACTATTTTTCATTTCATACCCACTTTTAAAACTGAGGAACTGAACCAGAGAGAGAGAGAGAGAGAGACGGCGGTTTGATCCGGTGTCATGTAAATGGTACGGCACAGCAGATTTCCATGAATAATCATGAGGAACGACTGACGACCACAGGAGCACCCGTCGGACAAACGCACGCACCTTCCCAGCATGCCGTGCTGACAGACACTCACAGGGCTGACTGCGTGCGGACAGAAAACTAGTATTAGCTCAGGGTCTGTAGTTTGTTCTCAAAAACGAATTCATCGACCAAACATCATCACCAAAACTAAACACTAAACACACCTCATTAAACCCTAATACATATACATTCATGAATCATTTTTGTAGCTAGAAATAAATCATTGCAGCAACTTTATCTACTAAACATAAATCAATGAATTACTCCTTGATTATTCCTAAAAGAAAACCATCTGAATGAACTGAATCCCTGCAGTGAATCAGCCTGGAGCAGTGTTGCCAAGTTTGCGATTTTCCCAAATTGGGAATTGGGCTACTTTAACACTGTTGCCGCGGGTTGTTTTTAATGTCGGCGAGTTAAAACGACCCAAACAACGTAATATTTAGCCCCCGGAACACGATTTTTACCAGGTGACCCCCCTCGAAACGCGATTGGGCTACTTTTGGGCTAGTTTTGAGTAGCATTTGGGCAGGTTTTGTTGCGAAAACCTGGCAACCCTGGCCTGGAGAGAGAAACGCTTTGATAACAGTCTGAGATCAAATAAGACTTAAAGACTGAGACGCTCTCCACTCGTCCATGAACGAACCCTCCGGCCCTCCGATGACCTGCACAACTACATTACAGGTAATAATGTTGTAAATAATATTCAGTTTCTTGCACAGACCGATCATTTCGCTTCATGAGACATCAATATATCGTCTGGAGACACGGGTATTAATTTTGTGTTCCTTGATATGTTTTTTTTTTTTTTTTCTCAAAGGCTCTTTTTAGATTTCTATCTAAAAAGAAACATTTTCAGGGTGATACAAGACCCCACTGTGAAATTATCTTGCTTATTATACAGATACTTGCCACATATGTAAATAATTTAACACAAAATATGAATTTCATCATATTTTATTACCTCAAGACGACTCGCAGTACCCGCTACAGCTGTCTGTAATCAGTTGTAGTGGTTTTTGTCGTAAAATAACAGACCACTAGATGGTGCAATTGATATCAGAAATGAGAATTGCCATTAGCCCAGTAAAATTATGAATGAATGACGCATAGTAGTTCTGCTCTAAGCATGGACAAGTTTTTGAAAAGACAACAAGTGCCAGGTAAACGTAAAGTAGATGATGAATCTACTTCAAAGATCACAACTACAACGAAGAGAAGAAAATAGGAGAAAATCTGTTTAAAAAACAATGAATGCTGTTACAAAGTACAAAAAAAAATAGTACATAGTAAAGCTGCATGCTTTACTTTTAATGTCTCTACTCAAAAAGTGACTAGTTTCTTGTTTAGTTTTTTTCAGTAAGTTGTCACACACTGAATTTTAATTATTACGTTTCAAATAAATCCTTCTGAAGTTGTGTTTATGTTTATGTGTAAATGCGGGGGGGGGGTGGGGCTTGAATTTTTTTTATTCTGCAAAAGGTGGGCCCGGCAGAAAAAGTTTGGGAACCACTGGCCTAAGCCAAGATTTTTTTTTTTTTAAAGGGGCTTTAAAAGTATTATGTAATGTTAACTACTGTCTAGCAGAGTGTTTGTTATGAATATGGTAACATTTCATCACGCCAGAGGAGTAGCCATCATTTCAAAAGAAACATAAATGTCAATCATTATTATTATTTTTAATTTTACAAGAAATTCTTTTCTTATTTCTTACTTTAAATTAGAAATCAAATACACTGCTGGACAATAATCAATCATTTGTAATATATGATTTTTTACGTAAAATTTAAGATTGGTTTATATACTACAAAACTTTTTTACATTCTCATCACAGAATAAGGTAGAAATATACTTTATAGTTTCTTTACTGTAATAAATGATATGCCAATTAGCACTGCATCATTCATAATATGCTTTATTTATTTATTGTGTTTATTGTCTTAACGCTTCATTCATTCATTCATTCTGCTTTTTATTCAGCTTAGACACAGCGACAGCCTTTGTCCACAGGGATTTCCGGGCACGTCATACGTTCTATGCGGGAGGCTACTTTCCTTTCAGTGCGAGAACTTCTTTATCTTATTTTTACTAAATAAAATGCTACAGTAGGCTAATCAACTTTTCCTCTTCATCGACAAACGAAGATTCTGAAACGCGCCCGACGTCTGTTTTCATGTGTCTGATTGACGTGTATGACCCAAATAAGAATTTTCTCCGGATATTGTCATTTGGACAAGTATGTTACCAACTCAGGGTAAACAAAAAAAATACAATAAATCACACTACCAATGGTGATTAAATCTAACAATCGCTTAGCTCATTTCACATCAAACCGGGCAAATTATGATTGTTAAACTTTGTTCTCAAATTATTCATTCAAATTATCAATTATTACTGCGTGACAATGTGTATACAGTGTGTATTAGTGTTACCTGTAGATTTCAGTTTCTGTACAGTCTAATCTCTAATTATCATACTACTCTATATGAAGAAATTGTTCTTTTAAGCCAAAACGCAAATTTTGAACTTGTTTTGAACTTGTTTTGAACTAGAACTTGTTCTCTTTGAAATAGAAATCTACTGTAATCCCATATATCTGTTATGTGATGCACATTTAAAACTGGAATATATTCAGACACTTACATGTGTTTCATTAACACATAATCCTTTCTGGATTACAATCTGCCATCAAAATGATAAGTTTAATTATCCAGCTGTGAGAAAAGGCTATAAATCATCCGCCACCTGCAGCATCCTCACATGCGATGTAGCAATACAGCTACTAGCCGGGACGCCTACTTTATGTTTACAGACGTGACGTAATGACGCCAAGACGAATGGCGGCATTCTCATATTTCCAGAGAAAACCTCAAATTAGAAAACATTATTACAAGCTTACCATTGTGAATCGGGCTAAGGTAAGGAGATAGTTTTGAACACTGGCTAGTTATCTAATTGCTCAGAAATTAATTTCGGATCATTTTAACCCCTGCATTATGAGGACCAAATGTATATTGAGGGGACTTTTTTTTTATGTCTCCATGAGAAAACAATCTTATAGATCACACAGAATTAAGTGTTTTGAGAATCTAAAAATGGCTGTAGTTTTGTGTGAGGGTTAGGTTTAGGTTACAGTAAGGGGATAACAAATATAGTTTGTACAGTAGAAAAATGACATAAACCCATAAAACATGGAAACCTGTGTGAGTGTGTATATATATATATATATATATATATATATATATATATTTATATATATACACACACACACACACACACATATATATATATACACACACTACTGGTCAAAAGTAAGATATTATTTAATGTACACACACGCACACGCATATATTTCCAGTCCATCACTGCTAGTGTCTGTTCTTGTACTTCTTTAGTCCTCGATACTGAATGTGTGAAGCAGTGCAATCAGTCGTTTATTACCAAGAGAATCTTGTGAAGATTTTCAGACAGATGGTGAGAATCACAGATGCTGCAGATACTATAAAGAAGATCCTGTGAGTGTGTGTGTGTGTGTGTGTGGACATAAAGATGGCAGCAGAAGCCCAGACGAAGGCCGAGGGCCGATTGAATCTGCTGGGATCGATAAGTGCGAGGTAAATAAGGCCTCCCGCTGCGGTCAGGCTGCTTAACGAAGCCCTGCGCTCGTCAGGTGTGTTCAGATAAAGACAACACCAACCAGCCCAACATCTGTTCTCTGACGGAGGCGATATATTACATCCCGCTGCCGG
This sequence comes from Labeo catla, assembly GCA_012976165.1. Taxonomy (NCBI): domain Eukaryota; kingdom Metazoa; phylum Chordata; class Actinopteri; order Cypriniformes; family Cyprinidae; genus Labeo; species Labeo catla. Next base: position 176,037 of record VONZ01000331.1, on the reverse strand, counting down.
AGAGCAGAGAGGTGGAGCGGCCAGCAGGAGTCTGCTAAACATCCTCTGATCAGCAAAAAGAACATCACAAACACCGAGTCATGAGAGAAAGACACTCTCACCTGATCACCTGACACACACACACAGACAAAATATCAGCAGGAACAACATTTGACCATCACCAGATACCATTTAGACTAGAATAATCTGATTCAGGCCCATAAGAATGAGTAGATCAGCAGAACATGTAGAACAGAATATATAGATATAGATATAGGTGCAGACAGACAGAATAAGGCCACTCGTAATTACTCCGGTGCTGGTGTAACAGAATAAATCATGGCAAATCAGGAAATTCACCACATTTCAAAGTTGGAATGATCTTCTCAAATCCACCCAAAACAGCTTGAAGACACCTGAAAACTCCAAAACACCTACATCACTGTAGCCACTCATACAGACCCATACAGAATACGCTCATTTATTCTGTATCTTTGTACTGCGGCTTCGTTCATGCCGTCGTCTCCTCAGGATGAATCGTTTGTGTCGTCGCGTTTCTCATTTCTAAGGCGTTTGGATAAAAGCGGCTGCTACATAAATAAATGTCAATGTAATAATGAAGCATATATGAAGATCTAGAGACTGCTGCAAAAACAAACCATATGTCAAAGCTGTACTAGACTCAATTACCCATAATCCTCAAGGGAGATTAGTCTAAATCTAGAGACTAGCACTAAAACACCAAGAGCCCTGTTTCCTAGGGGAGGGGCTTCTCATGCAAATTTGACTAAACTGATTCATTTCAGTGCATCTCTATCACAAACAGGTGAGGGAATATTATCAGTCAGGGTCCACAAAAAAGCAAGCGTGTGTGTGTGTGTGTGTGTAATTATCTCAGTGATGTATTACTGTCCTAAATGTCCTCCACACTTTAGCGTGAGTCTCGCCCGACCCACGAGGACAAAATGAGCCGTTCGAATGCACTAAAACGTGTGTGTTCAGCTCCAACAATGGCTGAGCGCTGGTTATATTTATAATATTTACATTAAGAGGCGCATTCTGGTTTAACTCGTCCTCGTGTAGATGTTTAACACAGCCATCTGCCTGTAATTTACACCAGAGACATTTGCTCATAAACCCGCTCTAATCCAATCAGCACGAGCGACTGCACATCGCTCGTGTCGTTTAACTGATCGCTCTTAATGTGCACCCTTAATCTCTCGCCCTCCTGCTCCACGCAAATCTGATTTTACATCTGTAATTACAGAAAGAGGCCTGAGATCTCACGTCTGACACGCTGCAAGAGGCGCTTCATTTCTGAGGAAAACACACATAAAACGACATTAAACAGTCCCGGCATCATTTCAGGGCATCTGTGTTAACAACAGAGGCATTTCTGCTCTACCAGCGTCAGCAAACAGAACCGCTGAAACCACGTTTCCTGAACGCTCTCCGTCTGCCGCTGCTCAGACAAACAGAAAATACAACAACACTCCAGCGCTGTAACCGTCTTGAGGAATCAGGTACGATTCTTAAGGGATGTGAACACAAGACACGTTCATGAGTTCACAAAGAGCTGGAACGGAACAGAACAGAACATAATGCATAAATCACATTAAGGTTCAATTCTTTATAGTTAGTTGAGTATCATTCAGTAACCATTTTACAGCATTTACTTATATTTTTTATAAGTTTATAAATTTACTATTGTTCATAATTGTTAACTAATGGAGAAATGCTGTTAAAGCGGTTCATTTTTAGTTCAATACACAAACTTACATTCACAAATTGAACCCTACTAATCTTAAAAAATACATAAATAAAAAAAAATCCTAGAACAATGAAATTTAAAAAGACGTGACTCGACCACCACAGAAAAACTTGAACCATCCGCAAAGTACTGAGAGCTTCCGGTTCAGAGCCGACATCACATCATCGTTAGACTGTGAATCGCTCCGTGATTGGAGATGAGCAGCACTGGATCAACATCAATTACGAGCATCACAATGACGGACGTAATGACAGAAATTTCAATTTTGGAAGAACTACAGACCAATTATTTGTTTTTAAACATTCGGGATGCGCGTTGCAGAAGACTCGTAAGAGTTGTCACTCAGCGATACGCACTGTTATTCAACGAAATTGACGTTATATAGTGGGATAGTCTTACAGATCCGAAACAGGGATGACGTTTTTGTGGGCAGTTCAAGTAGCAGTCTATCCTCCTTATTTTTCCCATAAGAGCGGGTGCAGCCATTTGTAATTTTTTTGTGTCTGGCTTCCGGTCTCATCCACTTCCAGCTATTTTTAGCTGCACAAAAAGCTTGTTTTGCTGCTTAATATTGCAAACTGGTGTGTCTTACCATATTATTTTATTGTATTATCTTAATTATGAACACACTAGTTTGTAGTGCAAACTGTTTTACCGTTTACTGCGCTTCGATTTTCTTCTCCTTATTTCCCTATGGCGGATTATGAACCGGACGTTTAAAAAACATTACCAGAAAACAGCTTACTTCCGCACTGAAAAATAAGGTGGATAGAGCCATGGAATAAAAGAATTTAAAAAAAGGTAAATCTGATTTTAAATTTAAGAATTCTGACTTTATTCTCACAATTCTGAGATCATATCTCTCAGTTCTAATAAGGAAAAAACAACTCGTCATTCTCCCTTTTTCCCTCGGCTCAAAATAGGAGTTTACATCCCACGCTTCTGGCAATAAAATTCTGACAAATTCACTATTATAATTCACTATTATAACCTGAATTAAATCGAGTTATAAAGCCCTTTTGGGTATAAACTTGCATTTGGGAGAAAAAAGTCAGAATTGTGAGATAAAATAAATAAATGTTATGTAAAAATGTTAATAGCAATAGGTTTAAATAATATTTCATGCTGTAACTGTAGGACAGTAATTAAAACTAATACAATGAACAGCATGTGTGAATATAATGTAAACCTATTGTTTAAATCAGATTTATGCTTTAAAAGTAGAGTAATCATAGCAGGTTTCATCCATAGGATGTCCGTTTAGCTTCAAATGGCATCTTTGACAGCAGTATTCCCATTTTGACATCAAAAGGCACGAAAAAAAAAAACTCTCTTATTCCATGGATTTTACCCAATTACCAACACTTGTTACCAGTGTTTTTCTGCATCCACTACGTGCGCGCAGCTGCAGGTGACGTCACGGTGACGTCTACTCCAAATTGATCTATTGCATGAAATGTGACATTTAATAGTATTCGATAACACTGTATGTACTCAAACATACATTAGGAAACAAACGGAGCACCAGCACACCTTTATACCCCATCTAACCCTGAAGGGGAAACACTAGACTCCCTTGCTGAATTTTTCCCAGGGAAATAAATCTCTAATGCAGAAACTAATACAGAAGTCACACAATGACTGCCGCGTCCGTTTAACGAGATTATTCCCGCTGTGTCGTTCGCAGAAAGTCAGAGTGAATAACTCAAGTTTCTGCCCACAAGCTGCTTTACATTTTCTCAAACACATCGACACGGAGTGAAAGAAACGCATCTCAATATCCTTTTTCTCAAAAGGACAAACGTTTCCTGCGGTCACAGCGGTGCCGCATTGGTATGCTGTTCTCAGTTTAGCCGAGAGCCAAGCACTATCAAATTCTCCACGACCTCCGACTCGCATCCCAACACAGGAAAAAGGGAATACTGAAAAACAAATGTGACATGGAGAGCAGAATCTCAGTTTGTCTCATTTGAAAGCCAATAAAGACTTTGAGTGGCCCACAGAAACAACACAGGCATCCCAAAACCCCCTCCAAAGGCTCTAAATATACACATAAAATATTATATGCATACACACTCACTCACACACACATATACACACACATATATATACATATATAACCAGCTAAAAGCCATCTTGGTCAAAAATAAGGTAATGATAGTGAGTGAATGCTCCTGACACATAGAATACATCCATCAAACACTTTTACTTCAAACGCGCTAAATTCCAGCCTCAGCCCAATCAGAAGTACCAGTACTTGCAGAGAAACCAATACAGAGTAGCCAGAAAGAAATGCTCATTTTAAAGAAATACGTCAGATGGATTTAGGGACTTTTGCATCTGAACTATATATATATATATATATATATATTAGGGGTGTAACGATACATGTGTTCGTACTGAACCGTCACGGTACGGGCATCTCGGTGCGGTGCATGAGGCCATACAACGAATACAGGCAATTCATCCTCAATCCAGAAGGGGGCGCCCGCAATGAGGCGCTTTTGTTTCACTGTATTTTATTTTGATAAATTACCAGCTGCGCTGTCAAGTTAGCAATGCTGGAAGCCTGGAACTGATATGTTTTGTGTGTGTGTGTGTGTGCACCGGCTAAATCAAATATATTTAAAGTATTTATTCCTTGTATGTATATATGTACTGCAGATTATATATATATATATATATATATAACATTATAATTTGAAATAATATTTAGTATTTTCACATATAGGTGGAATTTTTTTTTTAATTTGTACTACTGTCTGTTTAAAATAAATGAAAAGAAACAGCATAACAAGCACAGTAGATTTGTTGTTTTTTTTCCTGTTGTAGCGAAATCGTATCAAACCGTGAGCCCTGAACCGAGGTACGTACCGAACCGTGACATCTGTGTACCGTTACACCCCTAATATATATATATATATAGTTGAGTGCACAGGGTTGCAATGCATGTCTATTTTGTTATAACCAACTTTGAGAATTTATACAAATGTAAGAGATATGATTATTTTTAAGTACTACCCTTCAGAAACTCCATAAGCTAATTAATAAAATAATAACACTTTACGTTTCATTCTTGAGCATCAGTGAATGTTTGCAGCTTTTGTAATGGTTCTGCTTGAGTCTCTCAAAATGAAAGCTGGATCTCAACAACATGCAGTTACTGCTGCAAGGAAGATACACAGCATCAGAAGAGCCAACAGCAGCTCACCAGCATCATGTGTATCAGTTCAGTTATTACTATGTGAAAGAGCTTCATCGGGGCAGGACTACATTTACATTTGCATAACATATTGTGAGCACTACAGTTTTGAAAAACGTACTAATGGTCTTAAATGTGGAAAATAGTTAAAACAGTGAAGGTGCCATAATTCAGAAATGTAACCAACAGAAAGATGGTGTGCAAAATGAAAAAAAACAAAACAAAACAAAACAATAAAATTACATGAAATTAAATAAAGAACTGGTTAAGATAATAGGCGAGGAACAGATGAGATGAGGAGGAGGAGAGATAGAGAGAAAGAAGACAGGAGAAGACAGCAAAGCAGTGGGTCTGGAGGAGAGAGTAACAGATGAGTGTAGACGAGTATAAAATGGATCTTGCCGAGAAACTGGATTGCTTTCTGGAACTGAAGACAGCGAGCGATTGGGAGAGAATTGAATGAAACTTGCTTTAGAGGAGAACAAAACATAAGAAGCAGCGATTCATCTCTCTTAGAACAGCCTGAACTGTCTAAAGAGCCCAACACAAAATGTACAGAAACGTCCATTCAGAGCAGCCACAGAGAAAGTCCAGTCGAACCAGCACTACAGTCTATATAAGAGTCGAGGGTTCTGTAGCACGACCATTACGACAGCCTGAACGAGTCCTGTTTAATACCGTGAACAGAAGAATACAGCACATCTAAGCGCGCAGAGCTAAATGCGAGTCTACGAACGGCACCGTATATATACACATACGTATTTAATATAAATTCACCAGGATTCGTCCTAACCTAGGTTTGAACACAAACAAGCAGAACCGGCACAAGTCGTTTACCTTCTTTGCAGTACTTCCCTCGGAAGCGCGTGTGAGAGCAGTCGCAGTGGACCTCGCCGAACTGGACGGTGCAGTATCCTCCGTTGAGGCAGGGGTTCTGCTTGACGCACAGATACTCCAGATCGTTATGAATGCCGTTGCTGTTGAGAAGAGTGGGAGGCATCTCGCCCACCTTCAGATTGGAGATCAAACCCATGAACGGAGGCTCGTATTTCACCGTGCTGGACGTGAGGGCGGACAGGCGTACGTCCGGCGGGATGCCCCCCACGAAAAGGTCGCTGACGACGGCCATTTCTTTGCGCTTGGAACGGACTTCCGCCACTTTGGTCTCCCCGTCCACCATCAGCATGGTCTCACGATAGTTTCGGGTGAGCAGTACCATGTGCCAGCGGTCGTCGTTGACGCGGGTCTCCATCTGCAGGGTGGCCGGTTCGGCGCAGTGGATGGCGAATCGCAGCTGTAGGTGTCCGCCGCCGACGAGCAGCTCCAAGAAGTCACAGTTCCCGCCATCGTCGAGGTAAAGAACCAGCGCCTTGCTCACATTGGTCTTCAGGCTAAAGCTGAGCTCGCCGATCGAGCCGGCCTCCCAGCGGGCGTAACGCGCCCACTGACCCAGGGCGCCGCCGAACTCCAGGGCCCTCGCCGACAGAAAGAATCCGGCTAACAGCATCGGCCACAGGGGCCAGAGAGCGGACCGACACCGTGACTTCATTTCACCCGCCCTGATGACACGAGCTCAAAAACCTGCTCTCGGCAGAGGCTGAGATAGCGGTCTCGGAGTGCAGAGTGTCTCGCTGGCTTCGCCTGAGAGATGGAGACGATCACAGACGAGCTGAATTTCCAGCGCTGCCGGATCAGCACAGGCACCTGCTGCCAACCGTTCACTCGCTTTCTTTCTCGTTCTTGGCCTGTCTCCACTTTATCCAGACTCTATCCTTAGTCTCTCCATTGGTCGGTGCATCAGGCACAGGCAGGGGGGTGACGAGGGATAGATGGGAATTTCTGCTTTTTATCCCCAGCTTGGTTGCCAATTTAAGTTTTCTCTGAAAGGCTTCCAATTGTGATTTCAAAGCACTGTGATTCTCAGCAATGAACTTTCCTTCGGGCTGATGTTTCTAAAGGGGACGGAGAAGCGTGATGCAGCTATCTTGCGTCCTGTGGACCACAGGTGACGGTCATGGTTGAGTCTTTACCTGCGGTTCACTTGTCCATGTTCATCCGAATTGCCTTATCCCACATGAGGAATCACAGCAGGAATGTTCTACTGGCCTCCGGACCCCGGCATTCTCCGGACCTGCGAGACAAAAGGAAACATTTGATTAGCTACAGCACTATACACAACCTTACTTAAATACAACCAGACAGGGTTGCGGTTTTGAGGCGGATATTCGTTGACAAACATTCATCTGCACAGAGCTTCGTGAGGCTGTTCACATCTCTGCACAGCAGAAGCTGCCTGTGGTGTTTCAGATCTGATCAGGCATTTCTGTTCAGTGCGAAAACGACCTGCTACACGCTAAATCACACAGTCGACCTCAGAAAGTTTGAAACGCTGTCTTTTGTCGGGCCCGTGTGAACGAGCCATTGGAGGCCGGCAAACGCAACGCTCTGACCTAAAACTGTGAAAATACCAAAGTCATGTTTCAAAAAAACACACAAGAGAACACAAACGCTCAGCCAGACCTGTAGGGTGACACAAATTCATTCTCGGTTCCACTGTATCGTCTCTCATTACGCTGATGTATCTTAATGAAGATCTGTGCTGAACACTGATGTTTATATTACAGCGCTGCTCTAATCTCATCTGAAACAAAATGGAGTCGCTGTCTGGAAAGGCTGATTGCTGCTCTTGACCTGTCGGCCTTCAACTAAGACCTGCCCATTATTTCTGAAGAGAGAATTTAACTGCCCGCATGAAGCGCTCACAATTAAACACTCGTCTTCCTCCACCGCATCTCCCGGCTAAGGAGATCGGCTCTTCTTTGAGGTGAACTATTCCTTAACTCCTCCTCTTTTGTATGTCACCTTGAATAACAGCATCTGCTACATGAATAACTGTAAAATGCGATTGTTTACACATTGTTTTGTCTACAGCCCTGAATGTCAGCGGGGACCATGTCAACTAGATGAGCCCCAGAGACGGACCATCAATGAGGAACTTACTACGTAGATGGCCGTTGACGCAAGACCACGGGAAGCAGATGAGTCCTCTGCAATCTGACTTTGCTGCAACATACAACACACTACTGTCCTATTTAATACTGTAAAGTTGCTTTGACACAATCTGTTCTGTTAAAAAGCGCTGTATAAATAAATGTGACTGACTGATTGATTGTTTAACTTCACAGAATTAGACCACTGCCGTCCCTTTAACACACACCCTCAGCCCAGGACATGACACGTGACCGAGTATGGTGTTCCGTACTCAGAATTTGTGCTCTGCATTTCACCCATCCAAGTGCACACACACATACACAGCAGTGAGTAGTGAACAAACACACACACACACACACCCGGAGCAGTGGGCCAATGAAACACACCCAATGCTGTGGCACCCGGGGAGCAGTTGGGGGTTCGGTGCCTTTTTCCCCCTATTCTCTAACCATTAGACCACGACTGCCCCCAAATCAAGCGCTCTGAAAGTTATTAAGTCATTCTGAAAGATTGTGTCCTCACATATCAGAGATCATGCACACTGCAGTGACATGAATTTCAGCTAAAAGATCCGAATATGTTCTTTTAGAGTAAAAATGTATTATAAATGCTGTAAACAAGTATGGTAATATTGAGCGACCACACCGAATAAATCCTGCAGGAGAACGCGGAGCCGCGTTTAATGCCGAGCCATTTATTAAAGGGTCAGTGATTGTCAGATGATGATAATGAGCCTCTTCATGCGTATGAATATATAATGTCCACTTCAGAAACAGCAAAGCACTTATTCAACATGCACGTGCCCCGTGGGTCACACCACTGAGAGTGTGTGTGTGTGTGAGACGGTCAGACGTGCTTGTTGAATACGATGTCTGCAGCACTAGGACGAGTGTTAATGTTTGCTTTTGCGCTTGGGTAAGTTTGTGTGCGCGTGTGAAACTTAAACATGATCTATCGGGTCATTTTCTGGTTGGCTGCTCTGTTTTTTTGGGCATGTGGACTTCCTCTGCAACATGAAACACTTTCCACTGGTAATTTTACTGCTAGGCAAAGGCCATAGTGTTGTGTTGACCTCTGACCTTTAACAGTTGTTGCACTTTCTAAGTTATGCTACGTTATATAGTTTTGCACTGTTTTTTGTTTCAATATTTTAACGCAGTTACCGCGCTGGCCCTGCCTCCAGACCTGTACCTCATCTTACATTTCATATAGTTGACTGTTGACAAATATGATGCAGGGACAAAACTCCACAAATGCAGTTATGCACTAAAATTCAAGATATTGGAGCAAAAAATGCCCCGGTATGTGTTTTGTCTCATATATTTATGTATATCACGTTCACATATCACACGATATCACACAGGCAGCGACAGCAATATGACACAAGTCAGATTGTATTGCATTGTGTTCTGGGACCCCCTTGAAAACGAGATGGTACATCTCAAGGGGTTAATCCTAATAATAAATACCAAGTGCTGATTTTGTCCCGATCTATCGTGAGATTAAATGTGATTTTATGCAAGTTCAGTAAATAAGATGTTGATATTGTGTTATATTTTAAACACAATGTGTTTTTTCCGCATTTTTGCAGAGAACATACTACCTTTAAAGCCATAGCAGAACTGTTGTGCGTCTCTGAGCAACACAGCAACACTTGTTAAGTTTCTGAATAAATCCACGTTTTAAATGAATCGTGTGAACCATTGATTCAACGGTCCATTCGTAAAGAGCCATTTACGTCATTCCTGAATGAATCAGTTGTTTGAACAGATCCAATGAATGACTCATAAAGACATTTACCACCACCTGCTGGCATATTTAGTTTCTTAGTTCATTAAAAAATAATTAAAAATAATTAAAAATTAAAATTATTTTCTTTTATGTTCCATAGTTTACATTAGGCTGTTGCAGCCAAAATGTTTGTGTGTTATACATCTTGTGTTAGGGATGGGCATTTTCCAAAAATATTGCATTTGAATATCTGGGCTCATAAAAAAACGAAAATTCTAATATTTGTTTATTTAAATGAGGTTTAATGAGAAAGACGTTATTTTTAATTATCAAGTTGTTGTCACAATTTCTGAACAAGCTTATGATTAGCCATTACAGAGGGTTTGCATGTGACGTCGCCGTCAGCCGGAGCAGCCGCAGCAGCGAAACACGGATTTGCAGTTATCATTTCATGTTAATATGTTGAATTGTGCAGTAAAATCATATCCTATATATTGTATTATAGTATATCGTATTGACAACTCATCAACTAAATATTTACCATCTTAAATTCTGCATATGTTTTTAAATAAACACTGACAAAAACTATATATGTTTTTCAGCTGGATGCTATGATGATATATATAACCAGGGTTGCCAACTTTTAAGTTCAGCTTGGAGTGAGATTTTTTTGTTTGTTTGTTTCGGAGTGGGGGGGGATGGGGGTGGCGATCTTGATTCCATATCTATTTATATGTATATACTGTACATATAAGGGGATAAAAATGCAGCTGAATGCTTTTTTATCACCATTTTTTTGGTGCATTGATTACCATTTGTATAACAATAGTTTTACTACAAATACCACGGTTAAACTAAGGTTAGTGTAGCAAGACCATGGTTAATTTGTGGTTACCATGGTTTAACTATAGGAACCATGGTTTTATTTGTAGTAAAACCATGTTCAGTTTTCGTAAGGGTCGCCTCTCCATCACTCTCCAGAATAAAATTATTCTGTAAATGTCATCGATGTAAAAATCAATGCATAATCTGCTGTAATGTTTACCAAAAATCGCTGCAAATACCTGTATAGTGAAGCTGTCGTCTCTGTCCTACTGAAACACATTCAAACGTAGTGTCGACGCCGCTTTGTTTGTAGAGCTCCGTGAATCACGTGACCGCGTGGCGGCGACGCCGGCGAGATCAAAGCTTGTCGCGGCTCTGGCGTTAACGGAAGCGCTACATTTTACGATTTTACACTCAGTGCGCCAAAACGGTATTTATCGTTTGAATTTAGTATTAAAACTTACAACATTTGAAAGCAGAAACCTTGTTTAAAATCCAAGCAGAGTTGCCAGTTTGGCGTGAGATTTACATGGAGAGAGAGAGAGAGAGAGAGAGAGAGAGAGAGAGAGAGAGAGAGAGAGAGAGAGAGAGAGTGTGACACACAGCCTGAACGCGCGTGTTGGCAACCCTGTATAACATTGATATAAGTGATCACCGGGGTTTAGACCATCCTATTTTGTATTTACAAAATGAGTTTACGGGCAAATTTGCTTTATTTATTTTCCCCGACGTCAAAATCAGACACATATAAGTGTTAGGAAACACGATTTCTGGCTGCATCAATATCCATTGACCACTGGATATTTGTGAAGTTGTTAGGGACTTTATATTAAGTGCAGCAACCTTTAATTTAAACTGATTATCGTTTGTTTTTACTCACGTTTTGGCATCTTCTCTATTTAATCCATTCACGCTGAAGGATCACTCAGTCCGGCTGAGGGGGCGTGTCCCGGCGGGAAAGTGACGTAATGCCTACCGTCTATCCAGAACGTTCTACAACAACGTTAGGTTAGTATCTTAAGGTTTTATTTAGGTTGAAAACGTGTAAACAACAACAACACACATATAAAAAGCAAACGGAAAAAAATCAAGCAGTGCCAATTACAGTACAGAACGTGCATGCACTCAAGTCGGCCTGTGTTTACATAGTTTCATGTTAACGCTGAGAAAAACAATAATATCCACATGTTCGGGTGAAAGTCTGTTCCTCAGTCCGATAACAATAAGAACGCTCGCCGACAAAGATATCGTGTGCTAACAGTTTCTTAGATCATTTGACTATCAGGTGCGCTCTGTTCTCGGCTCTTTCGGGTCAGTCGTGAATGCAGTGATGGACAGCTGTCTTTCCTCAGTCGACCGTGTTTGGATTTCATGTGATTCTCATTGTGGCGGTGAAATTAAGTTAAATAAGTTTCAGTAATTCATTTGATCAGAAGCAATTACATTTTGTCAGATCATTTAGTAAGATCAATTGGTCACCGTAAATCCAAACTTCTCCAGGCAGATGACCACATTCTGTGATCTATCAACCAGTGCATTTAGTTAGAACTGCTTAGGATTTATCATGGATTCCCTGCGTTTACGGCCAGCAAATCAACACAATAGTAAAATTCGAATAGTGTTTTTATTTTTAGAATAATATTTACAGACCGAATCTTCGAATGTTCGACTATTTGTACACAGCTATATTTTGTGTTGAATCAAACTTTTTTTTTTTAGTTTTAGGACAACTTTGATGAAAGCTTTTGATCCACTACAAATGTTGACTACTGTATATATATTATAGATAATTCATGTCCCTGTTACACTTAATGTTTACACTAAGTGCAAATAGCTATAGACTCTATTTACACCTAGCAGGATTTTTTTGCAATGTATACTACTTATTCCAAATAGTGGCAATTATCTGCACCTCACTATTGTATTACATTATAAAATAGTATGCAATAATAATCTATTGGGTGTAAATTATAATTTAGTCATATTTTCACTGCTTTATTTTTGTAATATTATTTTTTCATCCAATTTTGAGCAGAGGAGACAGCTTCCTTTGCCTCCTCAGAGGAAATGCCCCTGATATGTGTATATATATATATATATATATATATATAACAATACCTGTTTTTGTCTTAGGACAACTGTGATGAACTGTTTTGATCCACTTCAAATGCTGACTACTGTATATATGAATCTGTGTGTCTGTCATACAGCATCCTATGCACAGATGTGTCGTTTAGCACAAGGATGCCTATTAAATCATAAGCATCATGTTTTCTGTGTGTCCGTCTCTGAAGTCATTCCTCTGTCAGACACAGGAGAAGCAGCTGGAACGTCGTCATGTCACCTCATTAGACTCATTTAAATATCAGCTCATTAAAAGTAAAACCTCCTAGAACACGCGTCTGGCACGGCGTTCGCGCAGTTAAAACTGACATTCATTTACACCGACTAAACTCCCCAGAGATCTGAATGTTAAACGTGCTGCATGGGTTAGAGCTGAACTCCCCGTCTGACTTCATGTCATTTACAGCCTGTTCGCTTCAGTGTGTCTGTATAGTGCCGTTCACAATATATGCAGCTTTACAAAGAACTGAGCCACACACCTCCTGAGAGCAGCCAAAAATCCCTAAGAGGTTCAAGGAGATGAAGAAAAACCCTGGTTGAAGCAAGACTCAGCTGGAGGAGCTCTCTTCCTCCTCGGGCTGAAACAGAAAGTCATCCGATCCTGACTAACACAGCGACATTTGACACAAGCTTCGTAACATTCTGATGTTGGGGATTTCAACTAAAATGATTCTGTACATCATGAAAAAACAAAGCGAACTGCTGCCGTCCACTTAAACAGAGACAGCCTTCACAAGCGAGAGACAGAATAAGACTCAAAGAGAAATCTACTGTTCTGACTTTAAAATGCACAGTTTCCCCCGGTGTGCCATGAAGCATTTTCTGTGCGAGTCTGTGAAAGAGAACGAACACACACAGACCGTCAGCGAAGGGCAATTCAACCCAAACCGTCTGCAGTAAATGACTCTGTATTACTAACTTAACTAAAGTGTCAAAAAGCAATTTGCCTCCCGCACACCAAGAGCCTCAAATCTGTACCTTATTAGAGCGGCTGGACTCTGGTCCGGACCGGCTCTAATTCAGCCGACGGTCCTCAAACGGACTGAACGGATGAGAGACCGACGGAAAAAAAAGATGAGACGGGAGGAAAGCGTGACCTAAAGAGCTCCAGCGCACGAGCTGCCGATCGATTTATCAAACGAAAGTGTCAATCAATTGATCAAGAGAAAAGGCCTCTAGTGAAGGTCATTCAAAGACATTATCATGGCAGATGAGTAAATCATTGAATAAACAATAAAGGTGTTACAATGTCAACACACAGTTAGTATCTCGTTATTGATCATCAGTCGATCAATGATCTTCAGTCTGCGGTGATCAGATCAATGTGTCAATATGTCAGCCGCTGCGCCTGTTTTTGTCATAATAGCATGTGTTATAGTTATTTTTATTTATTTATTTTATTTAATAGGGACAGTGCTCATTAATCAACAGTAGAATACTGTAAATAAGCCCCAGTGGCTCTTGCCAGATTTAAAAAAAACAACCTAAAATCTGAAACACAGTAAGTCATCACACATAAACATACAGTAACATTTACAATTACATACAATAACACTACTAAAGATAATAATGTCAGTATCATTAAAAAAACAAACAAAAACAAAGCAGTTTACACATGATTACAAATATGATTTGCTTTGAACCATTTCTTTAACTTATATTTAAATGTTGAATAATTTATACTCCTTAATTCAATTGGTGGAGTAATCCAATAGTTAATGGCTCTAACTGAAACGACTGACCGTCCAAATGCCTAAACTGTACAGCACAGTCCCCTGCAGTAAATGACCATGTTACTCTTCTGCGTTATAAACTGGCATAAAGGGGGAGATGCATAACCATTTAAAATCTTAAAAATCAAGCAAGCCTCAATAATCAAAACTCAATAAATGATGTTTTTGAACTATATTGCAGTAACTATTAGTCTTCCGATCAAATATTTTAAGTGTCTGTTTGTAAAGAGATTCAATTGATTTTAAAACGGTTGCGCTTGTTTGTGCAACAACAATATGTAATTTGAGAAAAAATCATAGAGTGCATGAAAAGTTTTGCTGCTTCTATTGTTAAACAGGGTCTAATATGCCTGAATAAAATTACTCCTAAATATTTACAATCAGAAACAACCTGGAGCTTTTCTCCTTTAACAAATACATCAGGATGAGGAATCACTGTTGATTTTTGTGAAAAAAACATACAGTTTTGCTTATATTCAAATGTAGATATGAGTTATGTAGCCAATCTGAAACATGGACCAATGGCTCAAGTTCGCTTGTTGTTTGTTTTTAGCATGCACATATAAAACTGTGTCATCAGCAGACATTTGAAGACTAACAGATGGACAGACTAGCGGCAAGTCATCAATACAGCGGCATGCAAAAGTTCGGGATCTCCCCCTTGCAGAATCTGTGAAAATGTGAATAATTTTAACAAAAAAGAGAAATCATACAAAATGCATGTTGTTTTTTATTTAGTACTGTCATGAGTAAGATATTTTACATAAAAGATGTTTACATAGAGTCCACAAGACAAAAAAAACATAGCTGAAATTATTAAAATAACCCCCTTCAAAAGTTTGTGAAGCCTTGGTTCTTAATACTGTGTGTGGTTACCTGGATGATCTATAACTGTTTTTATTGTTTTTGGTTTTGTTTAGTGATGGTTTTCACTCCCCGACTCTTAATGCACGTTTTTTCCTTCTGGAGCATCAGTAAATGTGTTTGAACCTTCTGTAATAGGTTCTTTTCTGAAGAACAGTGCTCCGTTTAACTGTTTAGATCAAACAAGGGACTCATGAACAACCGCCACAAAACAAAAAACAGTCGTAGATCATCCAGGTAACCACACACAGTATTAAGAACTTTTTGAAGAGGGTTATTTATATAATTTAACCCTGTTTTCTTTGCCTGTGGACATGTGAACATCTTTTTTGTAAAATATCTTACTCAGGACAGTACTAAATAAAAAACAACATGCATTTAATACGATCTCTCTTATTTTGTTAAAATTATTCACATTTTCATGGATTCTGCAAGGGGTTCCCAAACTTTCGCATGCCACTGTAAACAAATTTAAAACAGAACAGGGCACTCCAATATTACAGTTTCGGTACATCGACTGACTATTACCAAGACGCACACTTTGCCTCCTATTTGCGAAGTAAGACGTCATCCATTTCATAGCTTCAACAGAAAAATCAACAAGTGTGAGTTCTGAAAGGAGTACCTCATGGATTACAGTGTCGAACGCTGCTCCTATTACTCCACCACCATTACATTTAAATTTCATGTTTTCAAGAAGATAAAAATGAGCAGTTTCAGCTGAAATCCAAATTGCATTGAATGCCAAGGGGCATTGTCCCTCCTTCAAGTAAGTAATCAGCTGTTTTGCTACCCATTTCTCAGCCACTTTGGCAACAATATACTTATCGGTCTGTAGTTTTCTACATTTGTTTGGTCACCCCCTTTAGAAATCGATGTTTGCTAACCTTTCCTGATCCTGAATTAAAATTCCATTTATTTTAAGTTCTATTTCACTTTGTCTATGGTCAATATTTCTTCCAGTCAATTTATTAAGATCATCTTTCCAAATCATCTTCCCATTACCCCCATTCTAAGAAAAAAAAAAAAAATCCTTTCTTATATTTCTTACCACTTTATTTCTTAATGAAAATGTTATGATGTCCTGATTTAAGTGCCCTTTTCCGTACAAAGGTCTCGCTCTTTCATTTGAACCAGGGTAATGTCATTTTTTGTCTAGATTTATTTTTAACCTTCCTAGTAAAAGAAGGTATTATTTTCTTAATAGTTGTAAGAAACATATCACTGCTGTTCCTAATATCTTCACTACCCAATCAATCTGCCGAAGGGCATTTTTCAAAGTTATTAATTTCATTTTTTTGGAATTGTCTGATGATTACATTTTGTCTGAACTCTAATATCAAAACGTTTTCTAGTGAGTTTCCATGCCAGTAACGTGAAATTACGATCGGATATTCCTATCAGAAGATTATGTTTTTATTATTTTCTCTGGCCTATTTGTAAACATCAAATCTATTTCTGTCTGTGAGGAACTAGTCACTCCTGTTGGACCATTAAGTAGTTGAATAAAATTACATTTATCTACAATTTCTTTTCTAGGGCTGTCAGTCAATATTTTTTTTTAATTACATGATGTTTCAATTAATTAATCTAGTAATCACAATTTTTTTTTTTTTTTGCATTTTCTAGATAGGACAGTGAAGATATGACAGGAAGTGAATGGAAAAGAGAGAGAGGGGAGCGGGATCGGGAAAGATCCACGAGGTGGGATTCGAACTCGGGACGCCCTAAGTGCAACTGCGCCATATGTCAGTGCTCTGCCCGTAAGGCTATCGGCGCAGACAATTGTGAAATAAATGTGAACATACATAAATGAGAAACTACCAAGTAGACACATTACAAATTGTAGCTTTCGAAAGAAATATTTAGTTTGATTCAACATAAAATTTATTACACAAGTATTAAGGCTACAACGGAAACTATAAACTATGGAACATAGAAGATAATATGAGAAACATCTCAGTATTTTTTCATACAATGAACATCATTGGTAACATTCAGGAATTCAGTAGATGGCTCTCTTTATGAATGGGCCTTTGAATAATTGGTTCACACGATTCGATCGATGCGGATTCATTCAGAAACTAAACACCGCCGTGTTGCTCAGATCCAATTCTGGGAGTCACGATCCGGTTCCAAAACGATTCTTGATCTACATTTTTCCCCAATAAATTATTCTCCTGTGCAAACACATCTTCACAACCTTACATTTTAACCAAAATTGCAATTTCTTAGCTTTTTGTTTATAGTTGGAATCTCTGTATGTCAGTACTGCCATCTTAAAAGTAGGGGTGTGAATCTTCACTGCTTTCATGATTCAGTTCAATTACAATTTTCATTATCAACTCAATATCACTACGCATCACATTCTCAGTTTTCAATATTACTGAATGGCTACATTTTCATATACATTTTAATATAAAATTTATTTGTTGTTAGTTTTTATTACATAAACAGGCTACTTATTAAAACAATCACTTATTTAAAATGTGTTCTTTAAGTATCTGAAAGTTTTCAGACAATAGTTATGGGTTTTTCTTTTTTTTCCTCAGCATCATTGCCATTTGATTATTACTGATGAGATCATAGCAGCTTTTACAGACTGCATTCACACTAATGCACAGATCTATTTCGATATATCAGATGTTTTGTCCTGCTCTGAAAACATAACTGACTGTGTGAACGTCAATTTCGTATAAAAGTATTCGAAAATGAAAGTGCGTTTAACCGCAGCCGAACAAAAAACACAAAGCGCACGTGAAAGTCCGTCAGTGCGTGAGTTTCGTGCATCCAATAGTACTGTAAAACACGGGGGGTGGAAGCACACAGTCAAGCAATGCGCACGTGTCTAGCGGCTTTCACACGGAACGCGGAAAGCGCTGCGATGCGCTGTGAAACCCATTCATTCCTATTACTTGCGCCGCGCGAGGACAGTCGACCAAAGCACACGCTCACACCGCGCTTAAAGTTCAAAAAAGTTGAACTTCTGCCGCTGCGCTCTTAAGGGCTGAACCCGCGCTCAGTGTAAAAGCCGCTTCTCAAAGCGCAAATTCTGTGCAATGAAGCCCGCCACGTCTCTAGCGCGCACACCTGCCATATGCGCGACAACTGAAATATTCAGAATCGTTGAAGAGAGAATCGCGATGCATCGGAGAATCTATTTTTTCTCCCACCCTAGTGCATTAATGGAGTTGTTGCCCTGCATCATATTTGTCAACAGTCAACTATATGAAATTTAAGATGACCTACAGGTCTGGGGGCGGGGCCAGTGCGTTAACTGCGTTAAAATAGGCTCGTTTGAGATGCGCCGCGCCTCGCCTGAAATGTAGGTGAGAGTAGGGGCTGCAGTGAGGGGAGGAGTGAAATAAGCGCAGTCAAGACGGACAGTTCTGACCTCTCGAAGTAGATCAGATACCTACGAGATCAAAGGCGGATATCGCGTTATCACACTCATGTGCTGTGTTGCTGATAAACATGATATAATTTCAGCTCTGTTGTTTTTATATGAAACTAAATATAATGAACAAGACTCTCAAAGTGCTTGCTATTTAATTCCGTACGAAAGGCGTATTTATCATCCATTTTTACTTTAATACAAACGTGTATTTTAGATTTTTATAGAAATATGACAACAATCACATCTCATGCAGAAATCGCACTGGCATAGTGTTTGGGAATATTCATGCATAATCTAAACACATAACCACATGATATTAGATTAAAAAATAAAAAGGTGTGTTCGACTTAACGCAGCGCTGCACAGCTCGATCAAATTCTGACTTGAAGCAGTGCATGCCGGTTAGAAATTTTGTCCGACTTGAGGCGGCGCCGACGCCTCGTGACTGTCACGTGTGGCATCAAAGTACCGCGATAGCGATTCGAGACTCAGCCGGCGCAGTTTGTTCAGAGCGGCTGCAGGAGCTCTGATGATCACATGGCTGTTTCACGATTGGCCAGATTCACCGCATGACAACGATCACGTGTGTTTTGGGTTTATTCTAACATCCTCAAGTCTGATAATGCTGACAAATCTGTGTTTTTAGAACAATAAAACTGTTTTTACTAGTAGCCGAGAGCAGTCGGGGGCGGAGTTAAAAACGGAGGCGTCAAGTCGGACACTTTCTGCTCTCGTTAGTGACGCTCTCGCGGTATTTGCATGCTCCATCACAGATGAAGTGAATTAAATGCAATATTTATCAAATACACAGACTTTTCAAAAGCGTTTTCATGAGCAACAGAAACACGTTTCATGTACTGCTTAATACAGCGCCATCTGAACAAGAATAATGATCAACATAAACATATACTATTTAAATACTAATAAAGTGGGGTTATATATGCTTTTATCAGTGTTTTATGAATAAATGTGACTCAATATAACATTGCGACTACAGTAAAAACACATTTACTGTTCTAAAAACACAGATTTGTCAGCATTATCGGACTTGAGGATGTTAGAATAAACCCAAAACACACGTGATCGTTGTCATGCGGTGAATCTGGCCAATCGTGAAACAGCCATGTGATCATCAGAGCTCCTGCAGCCGCTCTGAACAAACTGCGCCGGCTGAGTCTCGAATCGCTATCGCGGTACTTTGATGCCACACGTGACAGTCACGAGGCGTCGGCGCCGCCTCAAGTCGGACAAAATTTCTAACCGGCATGCACTGCTTCAAGTCAGAATTTGATCGAGCTGCGCAGCGCTGCGTTAAGTCGAACACAGCTAAATGCTGACGGCTGTCGCTACGAACACTCGTTTCTACATCGAGTGCTGTGACAGATTGCATTCTGGGAGTCGTAGTCATGCAGGGACTGGAAGCAAAGGTGTGTTTGTGCCTGTTCTCTTCCTCTGATCCTTCTGGAACTCAAAACTCTCGAGTGTAACTGAGTGACATTCAAACAGAGGACAGACGCGCCGCACTGGAGCTACAGACGCATTCGGTCTGCTGAAAGTGCCTATAACAGGCTCCGGTGTGACGACATGCCCAGATTTGTTGCATGTTGTCAGTAAATATTACCGTGTGTTAAGCGAGCTGTTCCTTTTCCATGGATAATTTTTACAACTCGGGCTGATGGGAAGCAATGAAATCCACAGAGAGGAAGAGAGATGAAGTGACAACCAGAGCTGCGTTCGCTTCAGATTTTGAACTTCCTTTCTCCAGATAAAAATAAAACAATACAATTAGCTATGACTGTGTAAAAACAAATCTTAATGTAGCTACAGGTGTTCTGTGGTTAAATCTCAAAATAACACCCATCATGCACTAGAGTTGTGTTGGTGTAAGTTAAGCATAATCACGTTGCATTGTGGGATATGAAGATGTCTTCAGCGCACGTTTGAGTTAACGCGCTCCCTCTGTCCCAACACAAGTAATAAACTTTCCTTTTCTAGTCGGGAGAAGTGAAGCACGCTTCAAAATGGCGGCAGGGATTCACCGGAGAGCCCAGGTGTCTAGTGAGTGAGTGTGAGCGCATTTGTGAGTCTTTAGCATTAACAGTCTTCAGCTGGTGACACCAGCTAACAGGTGATTACAGGTGACATCCAGGAAACTGCAGCACAGCATGAGATAAACAGGAAGTGCAGAATGAGTTCAGCAGAACAGCACA
Organism: Labeo catla; assembly: GCA_012976165.1. Lineage (NCBI taxonomy): Eukaryota > Metazoa > Chordata > Actinopteri > Cypriniformes > Cyprinidae > Labeo > Labeo catla. The sequence continues at coordinate 155,210 of VONZ01000331.1, read as the reverse complement.
ATAAACAGCAATAATGGAGCAAATCTGCAGGAGGGTTTTAGACTGACAATTGACACTTTATCCAGGGCTTCCGGAAGTTTTATGAAGGCAAGTTTAGACTTCAAGACTTTTTTTAAGGAAGAATTCAAGAAATTTTAGGGAATAAATTATAGGGAATACAATGCACCAATATGTTCTAAGGAGAATACAACGGGCCTCATTTATCAATCTAAGAAACGATCGCAGATCCGTGCGCACAAATCGGCTCACGACAGAGTTCACGTGTCATTCGTGAAACGCGTATGCCGCCAATCCCGTCGTACGGAAGATCGTACGTTGATAAATGTGGCGGCAGAAAATAAACATCTTTTGAATATCACGCCCCTAAAAACAGTTTAGAAATCTAACCCCTGGAGTTTTACGACATGGAAAAACGTAACCCGGCCAAAAAGAGGAAGTAATTGATCTTACTCTAAAAACACCCATTAACCTTTTAATTGCAAACAATGGCATTAATTTATGTGTTTATTAAATATCAACATTTACGAACATTATAAACACTATGTAGCCTATTTACACAACAAACCCTTGAAATTGATGGTATTACAGAACAGAAATGAAAAATGAGAATAAACTATAAAGTAAAACACAAATTAGGTTATAGTGGCATTCATTATAAACAGAATACAAATGTCAAGCTAAAATGAATTAATTAAAGTGAAACTAAACGGCATCGGGCTCACAAGCCTCTCTCATTCGACATCCAAATGTTTCCCTTTTTTTTTGCCATGTAACATTTGATTGCTAAACTATTATCTCTGGTGTAAACAAGACTTGTGTTCCAATACGTAAAACAGCATCCTTTACATGCACAAAAATGTTTATTTTGATGCTGTAAACTGATATTACAGTGGACCTTTTACATTCAACAGTGTAACATTTTGGTTGACTGCATTTTAGTTTAAGTTAGCAATGCTGAAATGTTGTGTGTGTGTGTGTGCCAAGGCGATCAGTTACATTTAATAAAATAAAGATATAAAGAAAATAAATGAAATGCATTAAGAGTGTCACAAAAATCAAGTGTTTTTTTTTTTTTTTACTTTTATTAATTTGTTAATTATTTAATAGAAACATATTTTGTTTATCTATTTTATTCCTTTTATAATTTCTGATTTTCTCCATTCACACGGCGACGTGTGAATCCTCATGGTCTGTTTTTTATACAGCTATGCGCATATAAAGCTCCCGAAAGAAGAAAAAAAAGCTTGGTTTGTCGGTCAGGAAAATAATCTAAATTAACAAAATGCTGTCATTATACATTTACCCGCAATTTTCTATGCTGCACGCAAATTCAGGCGCAAACTCAAAAACTTGTGTACACGACCTGACGTGAGATTTAATCGTAGCCACCGCTCACGTCCATATTGATCAATTCCAAGTTTTGCTTATAAACCTTACGCCCAGTTTTCTGTCATTTCATAAACGAGGCCCGAGGAGTGTATTAGCAACATTTCAAAGTTTAAAAATACAACTTCCAATCTGTCTCCATTACTTTTTGATTCATTTTACAAAACATAGCTTAACTAGAAAATGTAAATAACTTTGACTGTATCTTCTGATCACACTGCACAAAACTGATGTTCTTCCTCTGAATTTTTGTCTTGTTATCCTGTCAAAATCTTAAATTCTTAAATCATGATGCATAAATGACTCAAGTAGTAGTCTTGGATTATTGGAAATGTATCAAAATGAAGTGAATTTAAGATTAAAAAGGTCAAATATCTGTCAATGGGCTCGAAAACAAGTTTTCATTCCCCACTGGCAGACATTTGGTCTCGAGTTTCAGTTGAAACATAAACTCAATTAACTGTGCTCCGTTTCTCAGAGAACAAGACTTCATAGCCTCTTCATTGCATCTCAAGTAAATGTACCTTGATTTAAGTACGTGTAGATGTTTCTACTGGAAAACGAGACAAAAACACTGAGGAAGACATTGATGTTTTGCAGTGCACGCACCATTTAATGTCATGAATTTATGAATTGAAGACTTTCTCCTCTGATTTAGGGTTAAGACCTTTATAAGAACCACAGAAACCCCGGTTATAGTACTACAGTAAACACATGCTTCAAATATAATTAACTTGTACAATGGTCAAGATTCACAAAAAAATTGAGGTGTTTATGGTCCTTCAACAGGCCTTCAGTCGATTCCGGCAGAGTTTGAATTATTTCCCATATTCATCGTCCTCTCTAGCAGTGGCCACACAGTATATCACAATCACTCATCTAATGTGCGTTCGTGTTCGGTCGGTGACATGGGTTCAGTATGTGGTCCCGCTGCGGGAGTCCAGATGCTAACGCTGCTATAAACCCTGAGCTCCAGCACAACGCATCACTTCCTGTCAGAGAAATGGAGGAGCGGCATGAAGGTCAGAGGCGTAACACTGCAGCGCTTCCACACAACACCGCGCTGATAAGACTCTCCCCAGTGTATCTCTCATCACAGCGCTGATAAGACGCTCTAGGGCACTACACAGGGGACGAGGGCGCGCACGGGGCCTGACCTTCAGCGCTGACACGCGCTCTTATCTGCACTCAAACTCCAGCATGTCTGAGCGGGATCGCTGCGATTTCCTCGGCGTACGCTGATCTGAGGTCAGCTGCGGGAGCTGTAGGATAAACGGCCTGCGAGTGACGAACTGATCTCAGGTCAGGTCAGAAACGACTCACGTACCGCTCCGCAGCGCTTCAGCACCGCTCGTATCCTCACAGCAGTCAATTCAGATACACAGACAACAGAAAAACACATTTGCATGTCGCCTACGTGTAGACGAAAACAACAGTCAGTGAAATATTGTGTGTTTCTCAGCCTTACGCCTGTAGGTTTCACCTCAAGCTAATGACATGCATGTTTGGGGACGTGTGTGCTTTGTGCTAACGGCGATCTGTCGTCCAGCAGCAGAGGAACATGATGCCTTCGAACAGACACGTACCTTTCGCCTAAAAGTTTGATCTCCTGCATCTGTTCATCTGAGGTGGTCAAAATCATTTACTCTACTGTGACACCAAGTGTTTCTATCGACCGTTTAGAATCAGAACTAGCAATGCCAAATTCATGAATGAATCACTCACCTGACCTAATCAGTCAAAGCGGTTTCCAAAAAGGTCTGAAACTGTTTGTGATTCATCCAGACAGTTCACTAACACACTGGATCATTTGCCGTGGTTTGTCACACAGATACAACAGGATATTTTATACGACAGAAAACAAACCGAGCGCTGGATTAGCCGGACATTTACCTGTTCCAGTGTATAAAACAAAACCTGCAAATGTCTTCTATCATTTTGCCAAAAGCAGCTTGTGATCGACAAGTGAAGACGATTTATTTCCAAAATAACAACATCAAAATAAAACGCCCTTGCTTACTGATAAAGAAAGCTTTTTTAAATATATATATATTTATGAGACTGACTGAAAACACAGCGTTAAACTTGGAAGTATTTTTCATTTGACATTTTCAAAATCCAATATTTGCAATCTAAATTCAACCATTTGACTACACAGAAAAGACGTGGTTCCTGATTCTATCCACCTTATTTTTCAGTGCGGAAGTAAGCTGTTTTCTGGTAATGTGTTAGACGTCGGGTTCATAATCCACCATAGGGAAATAACGAGAAGAATAAACGGTAAAACAGTTTGCACTACAAACCAGTGTGTTCATAATTAAGATAATACATTCAAATAATTTGGTAAGACACACCAGTTTGCAATATCAAGCAGCAAAATGAGCTTTTTGTGCAGCTAAAAATAGCTGGAAGTGGATGAGACCGGAAGCCAGACGCAAAAAATGTACAAATGGCTGCACCCGCTCTTATGGGAAAAATAAGGTTAATGAAGAAACACTACTGTTTCTCTCCACAGCTCTGGAAATTCATTCAGAAATCAGTATCAGTAACATGGGTAATATTTAACAAACGTTTCATAAAGCATCATGTTCTCAGATCTCATCTTCGTCTAGCGGATTTGCTCAGAATACAGATGTTTCTGACAGACAGTCAGATCTGCTGCATGTGTAAGCACAAGCCCTGGCGTTATCGGTGCTACAGCTCACTGCAGATTTCTGACGCTCGAAGTATCGTCCCTCGAAGCCGCAGCGAGGCTCGTCCTCTCATCAGGCCGCGAGGCGCCTTTCCAGCGCCATAATCAGTTCTGCCATATGGCGCTCGGAGGTAACGCGCTGGGCGGAAGTTTAATGCGCTTGAGTGAATGTGGCTAATCATGGCTGTAAATCTGGGCTAGCGTCTCATGCTAAACAGATGAAGCTCGGTCCCGCCGTGAGGCAGCGCTCACGTTCATTACCCCAGAGCACCGCCTGCACCTTTTTGCGCTTTCTTGTCTCATATTTTTCCTCTCTTCTCGCTCACATTCTGTCTCTCAAGTCAAATATGTTTATCCAATCAGCACTGATTACTTCTGCTGTTAATAAAGCCTATTTGAGGCAGTTTTGATTAGCCAATCAAACGCAGCACGTCTCCTCCTAATGGCGCCGCTTTCCTGTTTCATTTCCACGCAGAACAACGCCTCTGCTGCGCTTTCTGCCGTGACGCTGGAGCCGCGGAGCTAGTGTGTACTTCCTGTCGAACAGACACCCAGAATGACGAAGGGTGAAACGCTGATTCTCCGTAGCTTTAGCACCGCTAATACGTGAGCACACAAAACGCTGCTGTCTAGGACCGATCGCATCTATCCTCAGTCGGGCTGGATGGATCACGTTTAATGCCACTGACGTGTAAATGTGGGGAGTTTACAGACCAGAGATGTCTCTGCTTCATCAGATGGAGAGCAATAAACTGAAGACTGAAAACACAAACCCTGCGACCTGAAATCACTCTTTCTCTCTTTTCATTTCCTCCTATCTATCTTGTCCGGTTCTGCTCAGGCGACTGACCTCACAGGGCAAAGGTCAACCTTCACACAGCGTGTGTGTCAGATACCATCTCTTCTTTGAGAAACAGGGATCTTCCTTCTACCTCCGGATAATCACATTCACATTCGTAGTGAATAATTCAGTCTGCTAACAATTCAGCCCTCAGTCATCTTCAAATACATGCAAACTACTGCAAATCGTCGGCCCAGCTCACGCACGCATATTAACGAGTGGGCGGGGCTTTCCGTTTTCAGCAGCATCTCCTGTTGAAATATTAATGTGTTCCAGCAGACGGATCTCTCTGTAAATGCCCTGCGTCTCAAACGGCGGCGTTTAACGGAAATCATTACGGCAGACAGACGGAAAGCGGACGCTCTTTTCCTTTGCTTTGAAACAGCGAGGCCTCAGCGTCAATCAATCAATGCCGGAGAGGCCGGTGAATCGTATAAATAATTAAAACGTCTTGGTTAAGAGATTACAGCAAGACTCTTATCGAAAAAACACACAGAGAACTGCTGGACCCCAGCGTCTCTGATGCTAAAATCAGATTACTGAATTAAACGCCCGAAACGGCTGAATCAGCAGCGAGATCCGAAACCTGAGAACCGGCCGTCTCACTCTACGCCCGTCTGTCTCTCATGTCAAGGGTTTGTGAATCAAGTCAAATGTTTTATGGGTTCATCCCATTGGCGTAATATTTTTTTTTTTTACTGTCCAAACTGTATTTTCTATCCCCTTACCCAAACCTACCCCTCTCACAGAAAACTACAGGCATTTTTACGTTTTCAAAGCACTTCATTCTGTGTGATTTAACAGCTTGTTTCCTCGTAAGGACCTTTAGGTTCCCCGTGAGGTCAAAATTTACTGGTATTACTATACTTGTGGGGACATTGGTCTGTATAACATAGGGAACACCAGTACACACACAGGCACGGGTGTGAAATGGCTGCCTCTCGGCCTCCATTTTCTGCGCAGGCTCTGTTTTCGGCGTGACGCCCGACCGGCCACTAAGTGTCTGTTATTAAAAGCGCCTTTTCACCTTCAGCGAAACTGCAGCCTCCTGCGGCCGTAATTGAGGCATTTTCTCTCCATTTGGTTTTGTGTCGGGAATAAAACAGTCGTGTGGCGAATAATACCTGAACACACAAAAGCCAGAGAACAGACGTGATTGACTGTCATTAATTCATAGAGAATCGTTTATAATTTCAGCGAGCTTCTGCCTGTATTAAAATCACAGTTTGATGGGAAGACGTGCGTCCTGCTGGGCCGAAAGCGCAGAGAGAGTCTGACTGCAAGAGAATAACAGCGTGTGCGGCTCTGCAAGGACAATAAATGTCAATGTTTGGATTTTACTTCATTGAAAGATCCAGAACAAAAGCCTGAAACAAAAGCACAAAACATCCACTGGTTTAAATGTGCTTTACATAAGCAAACATATCAAATCTGCCACTTGAACAGCCTTTCTGCTCGCAATCCTGCGTCTTACTCACACCTGCAATCTGAGTTACTTAAAACAAGTGGCTGTCGATCATTTTAGCACATGCTTCCTTTCTATGCCAGTTAGGCTCATCTGAAATACCGAAAGTCAGCATAACTGAGAAACTCTTTCCAGTGAAACATCTACAGTCATCTGTTCTCATGGTCAACAGGACGTCCTGTCTACAAAAACAAGAGACGCCCTCTGTCCGCCCCCTCCGGCCTGAAGCTGTCAATCACTGTGACATCACTTACGGGAGGTTACTGATCCCGCCCTCCACAGCTGTCAATCAAAGGGGACACCTTCACCTCTGCAGCCTGATAGTGTTTGTGAACGGGACAAATTATTTGGCCGCTAGCAACGAGTCATGCGACACCTGAATAAAAACTCCCTAATGCCTCTACACCTTTAGTGCAAACTACAGCTTTTCACCGTTTCACTGACTTGCTGACGTCTGATGTACGGGACGTGCTCTCGCATTCGAATTGGTGCGTGAACTTTTCTTCAGTTCCTGTCTTTTGTGAACATCTCTACATCTGAATGCAAGAGAGCGTCCGGCGTTCAAATCACACTGCGAAATAAGGTGAATGTTAATCAGATCGTTCAGACACTGCCTAGGTGACCTATCAGGTGCGTCCAGTCCAGTAACTTACACATGCTTTCGCATACAATTAACACACATTTAACAGCACCTTCCATTCAGCCAGTAAGTGAATCCTAGAACTAAAAATGAGTGGTAGTGTTTGTTCACCTCGTTATACAAACAAATAAATAAATCTGATGAATATATATGTGATAAACTGACCAGTTTATTAAAAACAGTTTATTAGATTAGATTAGATTCAGCTTTGTCATTGTGCAGAGTAAAAGTACAGAGCCAATGAAATGCAGTTAGCATGTAAGCAGAAGTGCAAATAGCAAATGTATATAAATAACTAAGGAATAACTGACCGACTGTTGAATTATTAGAAAATAATGTCATGATGGCGCTATTTTTAATGACAAATGTCGAGAGCGCATTATTGTAGCACGAAAATAGATTAATACAATGCGCGGGCGCGAATCTCTCCGCTCGCACGCGGATTTCCTTTGCTCTCGCACAAAACCGGACGCGCGCTCTCAGATTCACGCTGCTCTCGCCCAGAGATATTGCGCGCACTTAAAACCAGTGTTCAAATTGTGTCAAAGCTCTTGGGGGTCCCCCTAACCAGAAAAAATAAACCTAAAATAAATACGATTCATATTTTTGTCTTGTCCTTGTTATCACTGGGAAAACCTAATTCTAAGATAAAAGCTTATTTTACGATGATCAGTTAATTAGGTGTACCAAACAAACACTAAGCAAAGAAGAACTAAATATCTGGCCGAGGAAATTCATATTTTCAAACAAGTTTAAAGTTATTTTTACCATTTGTGGGCATTTTTTAACCTTTATAAAGCCATTATTTTTTCTGAAACTGTGCATCTAACCAGCAGTTACAAAATGCATGAAAAATGTTTTAATATTTAAATCCTAAATGCTGATGCTTAAAATGAATTTAAAAGATGAAAAGGTACTTTAAATGTGGAATTACAACCGCCAGTAGGTGTCAGTAAGTCACAGTTAATAAGTGAGTCATTGCGATTGAACCGATTCATTTAAACGGTTGATTCATTCAGGAACGAAACACCGTCATGTTGTTTAGAGATGCGAAACAGTGCAAAAATAGGTAATATGGTGTCTAAAACGTAAGCCTCTTAATAGTAACTTCTAGTTTATTGAACTGTTGTATAAAATCAATATTGTATTTTTGATTTTTGCAAAAGCACTCTTTGTGTGATATTGATTAACTATATGAAATGATATAAATATACATTTTCTGCCCCCATATCCTGAATTTTGGGAAAATGCATTTTATTAGACTGAATCACGCAGTGAAAGAACGCACTCTAAATGAGCACAGTCAGTCTAGCGAGTGTTTAAGCACTCATAACTCCTCTTATAATCAATGAAGCTGTCCATACACTGTATGATAAATAAATCTTTTACTTACTTAGTTCACACATCTGCACTCTGTTGCTTATGATATGGGAATTCACGCGAGTTCAATCTGAACAAAACTCCAGGTTTCAGCAATGACTGTTCTGAACGCCTCTGATTGGCCACTGCATTCTAAACTCAAGTCGTGTGTGATATATATATATATAGTATTATATTTTTATTGAAAAACCAGGGGACCCCCCAAGTATATTTTTTGGGTGTTATGGGGGGTCCCTTAACGCTTATGGGAGGTCCTGTTGTATTTTTGTTTTACACTGGTGAGTATGGGTCACCATACTTGGCCACATGTCATGTCCTTTCCTTTCCTTTCCTTTATTGTACTTCGTTTTACTACTTTATCTCTTTTATGTATATACAATCAAATATGGATCTTTAATTCATTTCTAGTTTAATAATGCAATGGTAATCGAATGACCATTAGAAATTGGGTGCTTTGATGATGTTTACATATAAATAACCTCTGTCCAACGGGTTGGTCAAACCCCTCTGAGCGATTTATCTAAAAGCAACATATCATAGCCTGTGGCTCTAAAGACTTCATATGAAAGATCACTGTTATGTCATGTGTCATATTTATGAAAATAATTGCAATAAATTCTCAGATGGTATGCAATAATAAGTAACAATTCATTTCAAATCAACATCAAATGCAAAAATAGATGTAAATGACGAAAGATATCATCATAACACAATAAATGCTCTGATAGAGTCACTCTTTGGACATTTATTGGGATTTTTTTAATCCAGGGTTTGTTTTCAGTTCTGATTTTAGCTTTTTTCATGAAAACCCACTAAACTCTTCTCTAAAAGAGTAAATATACAGTTATATGACAGTTAAAAATAACTGCATTGTATGCAAATGCATTAAACCTATAGAATATAATGTGGTGATGTTGTTATGACAAATATATTTGGTCTCCACATCTTAAGTATTAGATGTAGGAAATAGGGCATCTGACCCTGACTTAAATCAGAACTCAAATTATCAATATATATTTATATATTAACCTAAGTACATATGACCACATGAACTTTAAGAATCATATTTTTTTGTTTGTTTGTTTTGATAAATCGCTCAGAGGGGTTTGACCAATCAAATGAGGTTATTACAAATCATGCAAGCACTCGATTCCTAGCTATTTCATATATATATTTGATTAATATGACTACATATTAAATTGTAAAGAAACTACAGATCCATCTTTGATTGTGGAAAGAATTCCAGGTTCATTTCCCTATAGCCAATAAGATTTCATATACATTTTTTATCTCTCAGTCGTAGAAAAATCTGATTGGCTGATAAATTTTGACAACTTTAAAATATTTTTTTTCTAGCGCATGAGCACGGAGAGATTTGCGAGTGCACCGGGCACTTTGAGAGAGAGGAGAGACACGTTTTAAGTGCGCGCAATCTCTCCTGGCGAGAGCAGCGTGAATCTGAGAGCGCGCGTCCGGTTTTGTGCGAGAGCAAAGGAGATCCGCGTGCGAGCGGAGAGATTCGCGCTCGCGCATTGTATTAAACTACTTTCGCGCAACAATAATGCGCTCTCGACAATGGTCATTAAAATAACGCCATATGTTGTTAGACTGACAGATAGACAGAGAGAGACTAAGCAATCATACTCTGATTATAGAGACGGGCCGACGTCGACAGCACTGGCGGCCCTAAGAGAGCCGCATCTGCCCATACTGTAATCATGGGGAAGTGGAGCAACTGAATTGAGAGAGAGAGAGAGAGTAAGTGTATGAATTACCTCGTTAAGTCTGTGCATTTCTCAACAGTGTTCGGCAACAGAGCCTCTACTAATAGTGACTTTAAAGGGGTCCTATTATGCTCTTTTACCAAGCCTTGGTCATGTTTTTTGGGGGTGTAGTGGTTCAAAAAACGCATTATTTTTCACATAATTTACATTATACCTTTCTCCCCAGCCTGGCACAAATGGGTCGATTAGTTCCGGGTTTGATGAAGGCCCGCCTCCTGAAAAACTAAATGTGTTGTGATTGGTTAGCTGTTCCAGTGTGTTCTGATTGGCGAACAGCTTAGACAGCGTTTCAGTACTGCCAACAGTATTCAGTATTGCCAAAGCACCAAGTTCCGTCTGCACCACTATAATTAAGGATATTTTAAGGTATAGTTGATGCTACAGTAGTGTTGGGTCCTATCGTCTGCCTGCCAGATCACCGATACATGATATTATCGTGCTAATTTAATTAATTATTTGCATTCTTAATTTCACTGCCCAGTTTCAGTTTAAAAACTTGCCTGGTCTAGTGCAAGCATTTTAAAAAAACACTTGCGTTATAGGTGAAGCTAGCTATCTACACTGTATGATGAATAAATCTCTTACCACACACTGCACAAGTCTGCGGCGTGTTACGGCTCCGACGCAGCCACCGGAGCTGATCGCGGTCACTCTGGTCAATGCTTGTGTTTACATCAGCCGCGCTGTGACTCGTCGAAGCGTCCCAGAAATGGCTCTCCGCGCTGCATCGCTAAAGCTAGACTAACCTCGTCCCTCTCCACCCCCCAACCATTCGAATTAGGCGGGATTTAATTTAATGGGCCGTGTTGTGACATCATAGCACCCGGAAAACAAAAGCTGTAGTCCAAAGGAGCCGTTCGTTGTAGTTCTTGAAAAGGGATTTTTTAAAAATAAAACATCTCCCTTTGGAGTGGACTTTGAGAACTGTAACTTTGTAGGTCTTTTTAATGTCCAAACATACACACCACACACTGACTAAAAGTCAAAAAGTGGCAAAGCATAATAGAACCCCTTTAAGTTAAGAAGAGATGATGCCAACCCCTCAGAGGACTTCAGATAATGCCAACCCTGAAACAACATACAGCACTAACTAATTCTGCTACTAATTTATAGAGTTCTTTGTCTGTTTGATTACGTCATTAATTGATCTTTACCATACATCTCTGCCATATGTACATCAACTTGACATAGTCACCACTAGTAAGCTACCAATACATATATTGTAAAAACGTTAATTTGGTGTAAAGCTGCTTTGCAACGACATGTATCGTGAAAAGCGCTATACAAATAAATTTGAATTGAAAAATTGAATTGAAGTTCATTTTATTCAAGAACAGTGCCATTGTTACCTCGCTTGTGAGAAATGTCATGTAGCTTTTAAGTTGCTAAACTATTTTACAGATAAAATCGTCAGAGTAGCGCTTATAATATTAGCTGTGTGTGCAAACTACGTGTGTGGGAGAAATTGAGTGTGTGCTTTTTCATACGTAATAAAACTTTTTGTGGCAAAAACATGGAAATAAGCTGTCATTTTCATTCCATTGTTTACTATATTTATTTGCTTGGCCAGTGTCGTTGTGGGTTTTTATTATTTTGCTGTTTTAGGCTGTAGGGACCTTTGAAATAACTGAAAACATTTGGTGAAGTGATATGGATATGTAATACAGTCAAGACCTGCCTGGAACTACGTTCGCCATACGTTTCCCTGAAAATAACTGCACACCTTAGAATGTTCGTCAGCCAATCAGATTCAAGCATTCAATGGCCCCCGCTGTGTAAGAGTAAATATGTGTGCCTGTGTGCGCCACCTTCTGTAATGACATCTGTATTCTCTCCTCTTATTTCACTTCATGCACACATGCAAATCCACTACACACAAACACTCACATACTCTCTCTCACAAGCACACAGGACTCAAAGGTCAGGCGTTGCTCTCTGTTCTTCATTAGACACTCTGCTTTCATGCGTTCAGATGCTTTAATTGAGCGAGTGAGAGATGCAGGTGGAGGAGGAAGATAGAACTGAAGAACAGAGAGTCTGTAGAGTCATAATTAAACCAGAGGGTGATCTGGACTTCACATTCAGCCAATGAAAGGAAAGGTCAGGCAGTGCCGGAGGGCCGTCCGTCTCTGAGCGCTCGAGGGAGGGGTGCGCTTCAGCCTTCAGGGACGAGACACAGAGACACCGGTCTAATAAAGCTCACTGAAGAACTGGACGCTTGTTTGCAGCCACAAACTTGCTTCTCTAAAAGACAATGGCTGAAAACTGAGGGTAATACACACACACACACACACACACACACACACACACACTCATACACAGTCCCTCATATGCAGTTCATTGCTTTAGCAGTAAACTCTTTTATGGCTAGTGGTGTCCTAGTAAACACAAACACACACACCTGTCTCGAGTTGAGTGTGACACCAGCATTTGTGTAAGAGCAAAGTGTGGAATGTTTGCCACTTCATGCACTCAACTGTAAAAGCAGCTTTAATTACGTAGCAAACGGGAAGGGGAAATCAGACTCTGATTATGAAAAACAAAATAACCTTATGTAATACATACGCTACACATATATTTTTAAATAAGAAATTTGAAACATACTCAGGACAAGAACAGGACATAGTCAAACTGTAATGTCTAACTTTCTCACTTCAAACAGGAAACACACTTTCTCTCTCACACACACTCAAACACACACATGCTAAATATTTGCTGATGCTCTCTCTTCTACTACTCCGTACACTTCCTGTGTAGGTTGCTACTGGCAACAAATGAAACAAATTCCACAGAGACCCTTTTGCACCTGTATCTCTCTCTCTCTCTCTCTGTCACTGTTTTCAATGTCATCATTATTACAATTAATTATTAGCAACAATAGTAGTCCAGATGACTGTTGACTGCTTTTACTTCAATCTTTGGTCAACCACTTGTAAATTAAAAAAGTGCATGTTGTACATGGACAATTTACTGTGCACCTAGATAGACAGAATGACAGACAGGCAGATAAACAGATCTATAGAATAGATTAGAATATGTTTTGTTCCTGAAATATCATATTAAGATGTCACAGATAATAATAGATATGATGAATGTTATTGGTAAAGATCTCAAAGAGTTTTGTGGATTTATAATAATGGATGTGCATCAGCTGATGTTGAGTTTCCAGAGCGCTTTAGTAAATGTGGAAATGTCTGATTCTACAATCTCTTCCAAACCATTTAATTAAATCAAACTATTACTCTACCACAGTACAAATCACATTACTCTGCTTGGACTAAATTTAATGGACTTTAAACATTCTGTTGAAGAATGAGATGAAAACAGATGTAATTATGTGAAGAACTGCTGGTTAAATTACAGGTCATTTTTTATTTACCCCCAAGCCAACAGATGTCTGTTTAGCAAACACTAACAGTAACCATGAGATCTGGACAGACGCAACACCATGTGTGATTGAAAACACATGCGCGCACACACACACACACACACACGTTGTGTTTCCATGTTTTATGGGTTCATTCCATAGGTGTAATGGTTTTTATACTGTACAAACCCCATTTTCTATTGCCCTACACCTAAACCTAGCCCTCACAGGAGACTGTGCAGACTTTTACTTTATGAAAAAAACTCATTCTGCATGATTTATAAGCCTGTTTCCTCATGGGGACCTAAAAAATGTTCTCACAAGGTCAAAATTTACTGGTATTACTATCCTTGTGGGGACATTTGGTCCCCATAACGTGATAAATACCAGGTGCACACACACACACACACACACACACACACACAGAGGTATTCCTATCATTATGGGTTCATTCCATAGGCATGATGTTTTTTCTATTGTAAAAACTGTATTTTCTATCCCCTAACCCAACACTACACCTAAACCTAACCCTCGCACAAAACTACAGGCATTTTTAGATTTTCAAAACACTTCTTTCTGTATGATTTATAAGCTTACTTCCGCATGGAGTCCAAAAAATGTCCCTACATACACTGTCAAAATTTACTGGTATGATTTTACTTGTGGGAATATTTGGTCCTCATAATGTAGAGAATAGCAATAACACACACACACACACAGAATGTAAAAATTGTCTTCTTCAGTTAGTTTGTCTGTGAAAATAGATTTTTCCTGTAACTCCCAAAACTGTTGGTAAACTAAAAAAAACAAAAACAAGAGACTTTAAAGCTTCAAAAAATTGAAGTGTGAGGTTCTCTGTGAAACACACGGTGCAAAGAGACACAAACAACACAGAATGACTGTAATTGGCTGCCTTTTAAAGTGTGTGTGTTTGTATTAACAACAGCATGTGAACAAAACTGTCTGCTGTCTCTGTTTCCGTGGTAACCTGAGGTCTAGTGCAGCAACTTATCATTTTTGTTGTATGAATAAAACTTCAAAAGAGCAGAGACAAACTGACAGACAGAGACAGACAGACAGACAGGCTGCTGCTGAAGCCCGACATTATTCAACTTCTGCATCAATGAACGAATATTCAGTCTGGAGTGGTGAGAAACCAGCACTGAACTTACAGCAGCACTTGGACCTGCTGGACCATTAATGAAACCTACATAATGCTTGTGATTAAACTCTGAATTTGACTTCCAAAATTAACTCCAATGTTATTTGGCCATAAACAGAACTGCTAAATTGGCACATTACTTCATTTAAACAGAGACAAATGCTCTCCAAATACAGATGAAGAGATCATCATCTCCAAACAGAGAGAGGAAGACATGAACAAGCCTGGACACAGAGAGACAGAAAGAAAGACAGACAAAGACAGAGATGGAGAGAGAGAGAGAGACCGATATCGGTTGTGTTTAGAGGTGTTTTGTTTCATCGTCAGTGCGTTTCAATGTGATGTTCAACGTGATGTGAAAACATCCCTGATGTTTAAAAAAAAACTTCAATAATTAAAAACTACATTCTCACACCTTCATTCTCCAGCAATCAGCCGCTGCTGTAAGACGCCACGTTTCAGACAGGTTTATTCAATAAACATCCAAACAGGGTACTGCTTACTGAATCTGACCTCACTGTCAGCTGCTGGACAAGAGCCTGTACACAGAACAAGATATTCTGAGAAACGTCTCAGTGTTTTTGTCCTTACAAAATGAACGTGATTGGGTTTGTGTTTCAGTGAAGAAAGTCATACAGGATTGAACCATATGAGGGAGAGTTTTATTTCTGGCTGAACTGTCCCTTTAAGGCTCGTGTCCTTTATTCTCAGCAGCCTGTCCTGATAATTGCCATTAACTTGATTTGCGTGCTTAATAGTAAGTTCCCTGGGAAGTCAGCACCTGATAACATTAATGCAAAGAAGTACATGATGAACGGCTCAATATACTGCATTGTTGTAGTATACAGATCTCAAAAGGACAAATTACAGTAGAACAATTCACAGTTAGAGACTGAAAATGACCTACAGACACTCTCTGCCAGCTCTGCCTTATTTATTTACTTCCTCACTTCATAAAACAGTCAGTGGACAAGAAATAGAGCTACTGTAACATGAGACACGCACACACACACAAACACGCACATCAGGGTTTACTATCCTTGTAGGCACATTTGGTCCCTACAATGGAAGATAAATGTACACTCAGACACACAAACTCATGACACACACTCGCTCTCTCTCGCACAGAAAACGCACCATACTAAAGAAATAAACATTTAATTTATACTGGTATTTTATTTAAACATGTTTTGCTTTTAATTTCTGACGCATATCGAGTTTTGTTACAGTTTTGTGTGTCAGATTCCAATGGACAGTCTGGAACGTGAGACGTGAAGGTTGACATTTGACATTATTATTGCACACCACTGTAATGAATCAATCATTTTAAACCATTGATTGGGCTGTACACATGATCGAGGATTTAAACATCATATTTTAATGATATTTCATAAATGCATTAAAGGGGTCATCGGATGCTAAGTTCACTTTTACATGTTGTTTGAACAACATGTAAAATAATATATATTAATATTAATGTGTTTTGTCAGTCTATGTACAAATCTACCCTATAATGATAAAAATCCATGCAGTGGTTTTTAATTAATCTGTAAAAATAATATTCCCTTTTTCAAATGGAGCCGTTCTCAGATGCCTGTTGTTGTGCCGTCACACCCACAGAGGCCACTCCCACCATAGTTGATTGACATGAGCGTTTTACCTCAGATCAGCTGTAACAGTCCGCCCTCTTTGTTTCGATGCCGGAGCAGGGATGTAAGTTAGACAAGAATATCTCAGATTGAGCGATTGAGGTGTTGTGTTGCTGGATGTAATAATGAACATAGTGGTCGTCATTTACTCCCGACATCTGAGCCGCTGAAGATGCAGTGGATTACGTTTGTTTGTGAAGGGAATGAACCTCCTGATCTACATATATCCGTCTATGTTCACGCGAATCATTCGTGATCCAGCTTCACTTACAGCAGAAGTGAGTATAAGCGTTTTTTTTATGAGTCTTTGCGATCGCCTTTCCTAATAAAGTGCTAGTTAGCAAGTTTGCGGCTAAATGCGGCTAAAGTAAACAGGCTCATCACTCCACAGAGAGAAGAGAGGGGCGGAGCGAGCAGAGCTCATTTGCATTTAAAGCAGCCTCGACCAGAATGAGATGATTTTTGCAGAGCTGATTTTGACAAGGTAAAAAGGGTGTTGTTTTACACAACCATTGAGAATTTTTAACCAAAGTGTATTATAGACTTTTCATTAAGACCCTAAAGAATCAAATTACCCTTTAAGAAATCATGCACTGCTACAAGATATTCTTCTGTTTGTCCTAAAAGTGTTTAAGAATGTCAGCATTTGATTTAAAGTGTGGATTCAGCACTTTGTTTTGAGCTTCTGATCTATTGATGCTGCAGCATTTCTACACTCACAGGAGAAGTTTTACAATCTAAAACCATTTAGAATTGAGGTTTGAATTGAACTGCATAATAACATGTCAACAAATACGCTTCATTTCTGAACCCTTTCTAAATATTATTATTTGCGGTCTGTGTGCGTTTGTGTTTAATAATAGAGTCTCTGACAAAGGCCTGACAAGAACTACAGGAATATTGATATCAATCAAAATATGCCATTGTTATGCACACGGTCATTGAGCCTGTGCTGAACGTGTTCAATACTGAAACAGTTAAAGGGAACATAACTGTCTGGATAGTAAAGTTTTAGGCACCATTGGTGTTCATCACACATTTCTTACAGTTAAATTTCTGTCTGTTCAAGCGAGCTGCATTACAGTGCAGATCTTACAACGGATCCACAGGAAAGCATAAAGCTCCTGCACGTCTGATATTCCCCGCGGTGCGAGTTACAGGAGAAAACCCTACCGACCTGACCGACGTGCTGCTGTTGGCTCGAGTTCATCGCCAGAGGCAAACGCACACCGGGGCTCCTGCGTCCAGATCTGCCCTGTGTGTGTGTGGAAAAAAAAAAAAACCTGTCAAACGGCTGCCGGGCATCTGCGAGTCAGATGACTACGAGGTTAGTTAAGAACCTCCAATTGACAGACAACAGCCAAGATAAACGAAACAGTAACTCATAATCAGAAACTAAAACCTACGACACAACTAAAACCCCAAACAGGTCTTGAAATACTAGACTTTGAAACACTGGGCATGATAAACCGATGATCACCTGCTATTACAACAAACTCACACAGAAACACAAGCCTCACTGCTCGGAAACCCACAACATACGACAACAATGTCTTGAAGAAATCTAAAAGCAAAACGTATCGGTGCCCATCATAAACTGTGTGATTCACTGGGAAATCAGCCTCTGACCAACATTTGCAGACGACCAGTCTTTTGACATCTAGACAACTTGACAATCTGGGCAAAATCTGGGAAAAAGTCGTGTAGCGCATTCCAGTCTTAACGAATCAAACACAACGATGAGGTCAGCGGATCATGAGACAGATTTACTGCCAAAAGCACGGCAGGACCGATTCATTTCTCAAAACAATAATCACCTTATTCTGTGAAAAAACTGACTTAATAACACTAGATTTACATTAACAACATCTTTTGGCTCATTCATAACCCTTTTTAACTAGTGACAACCAGACAAATGTTCTGAAGGTATTTCTCAGTATAAGTGAGGACATTAGATCCTAGGGCTGGACGATATGGCCTAAAATCAGTAACATTTTACTTTGATTACGATTAATTGATGATTTTTTTTTATCTTATCATTATCATCATCACCATCATCATCATTATTATTATTATCATTGTATTTATTTGTTTTTTTGTCTTCATAGTCATAGATGTGAATCTGACTCACAGCGATCTTGTCCTGTCACTCTATATGCGTAAGTATTTACTCTATGTTCTTCACAGATTCACACAGAACACGTCTTTGTGTCTAAAATGCCAGATGCAGCGTTCAGGACTAGTTTTTTTTTTTTTTTTTAAAGTGCAGCACAGAATGTCTGCTCCGCCATGTTGCTGTCAAATACAAAAGTTGCCATGCCAACCTGCTTCTGTAAACAAAAGCTCGCGATGCTTGCCCCGCCTTCGGGGTATTCTGATTGGTCCGCTGTTTTGGAACTGGCATTGATGAGCAGCGCCGCTTGTAAAAGTTTAATTCTTTTAAGTTGACACGGTGTCTTAAACGCGACACTTACGTGGGAGACGCTGCAAAAGACGTGAGCGCAATGGACATATACACTACCGTTCAAAAGTTTGGGGTCAGTACATTTTTATTGTTTCTTTTTTTTTTTAAGAAATTAATACTTTTATTCACCAAGGATGTATTAAGTTAATAATTAAAAGTTTATTAAAAGTTAATAATAAAAAATTTACATTGTTATAAAATATTTATATTTTGAATAAACACTGTACTTTTTAAACTTGTTATTCATGAAAGAATCCTGAAAAAAAAAAAATCACAGGTTCCAAAATATATTTGGCAGCACAACTGTTGATATTATCCAACATTGATCATTCTAATAATAAATCCACATATTAGAATGATTTCTAAAGGATCATGTGACACTGAAGACTGGAGTAACAGCTGATAAAAATTCAGCTTTTCATCACAGGAATAAATTCTATTTTAAAGTATGTTAAAATAAAAAACATTATTTTATATTGTAAAAACATTTTGCAATATTACTGTTTTTTTTTTCTATAGTTTTAATCAAATAAATGCAGCCTTGATGAGCATAAGAGACTTCTTTAAAGACTATTACAAGTCTTACTGACCCCAAACTTTTGAACGGTAGTGTATGTCCGTATAGAGCGGTGTAACCCTAACCCTAACGTCACTTTGTAGCCAAAAACCTGGAAGAGAGTTAGCATTTTAGCACTTCCGGTTCCATCATCCCAGAGTCAGTGGGTTTTTTGGAATGATTTTGGTTAAATCCCTTCAATAAGGTTCGTGGTTAAAACAAGCTCAGTATACTTCCACGTTTTATTCTATGACATAAAACACACCAGTTAAGCGGTTATGTTTCTTGAAAAAGACGGTTGCTAACAAGTTGCTAAATGGGACTACAGGCATTGTCGGAGACAGTAAACGTCATCACGCTGAACAGCAACTCATACAAACCCACTTTTACAGTCCTGTGTTCTTGCAGTTTTTGGATTAGATGTTTTGTTTATTCATTTATACTGTGTTTTTTTAATTGTAGTGTTTTCTAATTTGTACTTCAAGTAATTGTAGAATAACCAATTCATAATTTACAGAATTTTATATTGCTGTTCAACAATGTTATAGTTACTATTGTTACTGTAGTAAAAATACAGTTATTGTTGGGAAAGTAAATGTGCCGATGATATTGGCCTTAACTGGATCCTTTATTATTATTATTATTATTGTTATTATTATAATATTAATAATATATACATCTATTTAGTTGAACACATTCAACACATATAACTATTATAACTTATTCCTTCCTCCCTGACGACACTTAATAGTCTTTGTCCCTCATGCTAGCCCTGACAGCGCCGCTAAGTAGACCAGCTTGTAGGCTGCAATGCTCTACATGCCCTGACTTGTGGTGATTTTTTTTTTTTTATCATGTAACGTGGATTAAAATTCCTCCACAGAGTAAATCATTATCATGGAAAGTGTTTCTAAAAATAAGTTTAAAAATTGTTTCATGAACTATGGTTGAACATAGAGCTTATTTTTTTGTGATAGTCCAAAAGCCTATGGAAAAATCCTGTCGGCTTTTTGTCGAGGGAACCAGTGAGATGCTAACAGCCATTCGGCCTACAAAGTGATGCCATAGTATAGCGCCGACTATACACGCGGTAGCATGTTTTTAATGGGAAAGTATTACCATGACTTAAAAACTGAAATAACAGATGTCGGTTAGAGGTTCAGAATTTCATTTTGATTACTTTTCATTTAATCGCCTTGTCCTCTTTGATCCCTACAAGTGTTGTTACACCAAGCACACTAACATACAAACATACACACACTCAAACAAACACTGAAACACAGACAATATTTCATTTCTACCAGTTACACTGATGGCCATTTCTTGAGTAAGTAAGAGAACAAGCTCATATAAAGAACTAATATAAGGAGAGAAACTGATCAATGAGTCATTAAATTCAGCTCCATCACAGGAAGAGGAGCAGAAGTGAACGAGAGCTCTGCACGGCTACCAAAGGCTCCTGCCAATATATAACAACATTAAATTGGATGTTATTGCATTTTAATTAGTTTCAGTCCGTCTGCGAAAAGCTTCCTGGCAGAAAAATACCATGAGCAGCCAAAGGTTCCCTTCAGAGTCATTTACTCATATGATGAACGTTCCCAAGAATCTCACGTTTAATGCTGCAATCCTGATCGAACACAAACACAACACTTTATAATCCTCACCAATTATTAACTTCAACTACTACAACACACATCCAGCTCAGCACGCATACTCATACTCATACGTATATTCACGCGAGACGTACACGAACAGCAGATCTGGTCGAACGTCACCAAATGTACAATATCCCAGTTAACGTTAAGACGTTAACAACATTAACTGTGTGAGGCGTTAAATTCACTGCTTGTTATGCTGCTCTTCTTTGTTACAGACAATCTGTTCAGCTGTAATATGTGAGTCAGTAATACATAGTTAAACTAAATCTGAATAAGGATCAAATCTCAAGCTATAATGCTATACAATGTTGATCAAGTTTTCCAAAACCAACTGGTCACTGGTATCTTTACCTCCTATCTGATCGTATGGAAGAAGAACTCATCATGTGATCTGAGGACAACAACAAAATAAAAGTCTCAAGCCAAAGGTCAATCAATCCCCTGCCAGCCAAAAGAAAAAGGCAAAACAATCGATTCGCTTCAGTATCAACCAAAACAGACTGTTGATTACCAACCCTGAAATTACACATCCTCACTGTTTGGGATTTACATATTGAAATGGAATATTGATTCATATGCGTAGTTTACTTGCTGGCCATTCAAACACACACACACACACACAGTCAGGGGGTAAAGCTAATTTCTCATGATTTCTGCTGGTCAATTCTGCTAAATGAGTTTTTTGGTCATTAAAATGACACCAGAGGCTCAGAGAGCAATGAACTGTGGGTAATACATCAGCAAAGCCAAGAAGGCAATGACAGGAAATTAGCAAGCAAAAGAGGTCACAGGGAAATGCTGAAAAGGCTTATTGAACTAGCATGCCGTTAAATCTATCCATGTGCAAAAAATAATAATTGTAATTACTCCTGCTAATACTTATAATTAAGTGTACACTGGAGATGAAGTCATAGATGTTAATTAAAAAAAAAAAAAAAGAACAAGCAGTCATCTGAGTTGCTGAGACGAACGAGAAGCGAGACGCTGGGTAAAGACAGTCAGCGAACCAAGAGTCTGAGTATTGAGTTAACCTCCACCTACAGGGTCACGACTGAATCCCGCTTCAGACAAAACCAGATCCATTACATATGGAAAAGCCGAACCACGCTTCACGTTATCCTTGGCTAAAGTTAACCCACTGACAGCTAACAATCAGTGACAGTCATCATACAGATCGACATAAAGAGGACTGGAAGACTGAAAAGCACAAGTGCATCACGCCTTTTGTCAAACGCCCATTACTAATGGTGTGTGAGAGTGAATTCAGCACCTGCTCACAGCTTCAGCAAACAAAACATCTGACAGAACAAACGCGGGCGGCGATCGTCGCGATGGGCAGCTGGAACGTGCTCGTGAACCAGCGACTGATGAGCATAATGAGATGCTGAAGAAACATCATTAAGCTCAGAGAAAAGCATTCAGCATCATCTTCAGTAACAGCAGCAGCCGTGCGGTGAAGAGCTCACAGATCTCTCTCTCACACACACACACACACACACACACACTTTAGTCTACTTTACAGCCAGTGATCAGAAGAGACTGGACATCTGACATTATTGTGGCTACGCCTGTCACATCTACAAATTTTGTGTGGATAATATTTAAATTTTTTCTTGTTTACCTTTTTATTTGTATTTTTTTTAATTAATTTTTATCATCTTCAAACCTCAGATCATCAAGCTTTTATTTTGGCGGGTTGCCGGCAAGTAAGTATATGTGCTGCTGGTTTTAGCACTGCCAAGTAAAGCCTGCCAGTAAATGAAATGTCAGTTTTGCGTTTTGCTGTAAAACCGCAGCACATAGTCTAGATTTATGCTTTAGTTTTTGTTTTGTTTTTTCTGAAATTTTATATAGTATTACATTAGTTGATCTAAACCGTT
The DNA here is from genome assembly GCA_012976165.1 of Labeo catla. NCBI lineage: Eukaryota > Metazoa > Chordata > Actinopteri > Cypriniformes > Cyprinidae > Labeo > Labeo catla. Next base: position 132,283 of record VONZ01000331.1, on the reverse strand, counting down.
GATTGTACATTAACAGCTGTCAACCAAGTCGGTACACAAATGAGCAGGCTGAACTTATTTACACAGCACATTATTTTGGTCGCGCATGTGCACCACTTATATTCCATATGATTTACTGTAATGCTATGAAAATAATAATGCAAATAATAATTGATAATGCTTATATTAATTAATTATAATATAATAAATTCTTTATTTTTCCTTTACTTTCGCTCATTTCTATGGATACAATTATTGTGTTTATCTCAAATAATTGTGGTCAGATTGAGCAACCACAATCAGATGAATAATCAATACTTGCGACAGGACTCATTGAGGCTGAAAAGAAAAGGAAGTGATTGCATTGTAAAGGGATGGTATGAATCAAACACACACACACACACACACACACACATTGTGTTTACATGTTTTATGGGGACATTCCATAGGCGTAATGGTTTTTATACTGTACAAACCCTATTTTCTATCGCCCTACACCTAAACCTAGCCCTCACAGGAGACTGTGCACACTTTTACTTTCTCAAAAAAACTCATTCTGCATGATTTATAAGCCTGTTTCCTCATGGGGACCTCACAAATGTCCCCACAAGGTCAAAATTTACTGGTATTACTATCCTTGTGGGGACATTTGGTCCCCATAACGTGATAAATACCAGGTGCACACACACACACACACACACACACCTGATGTGAATCAGCATTTGTACTAATACACCACAGTAAAGCTATAAGGGTCTGTCATGCTCTCTCTCTCTCTCTCTCTCTCTCTCTCTATGAAAGTGTTCAAATGAATGACAAAAGCTCAAAAACAGACCAGTGAGACACTGTGTGTATGTACTCGCTTTCACTTCATATTTATGTCTATAAGTGCATATAAATACAAGAGACCAAAATATACATGAACAGAGAGTCTACAACCTTTAAAATAATGTCAGATCTACAGCAGGACTGATAATAACGCACACACACACACACACACACACACACACACACACACACTGCAAGCTACATCTAATCAAGAATGACATTTGACTCCAGCATGTTGTCAGTGTGTGTGTGTGTGTGTGTGTGTGTGTGTGTGTGTGTGTGTGTGTGTTCGTTCATCAGGGCTCCCTGAGAGGAAATGACCTTGTCCCCAAATGCCAAAAACAAAGACATCTCTATCCTTCTTATTCTCTGTAGAGTGGGAGCTTCATTCTGTGCTGCTACTGCATATGCTGCTTTTCCTCTCAGGTCTCATGTCAATCTCACACATCAGTGAGAATCTCACACTCACAATCTGAAAGGTGGAGATTCAACATGCTTCAGTGTGAAAAAAAAAAACAAACACATGAATAAAACAGACGTGCAATGATGATGATGATGATGATGTCATTATTGAAATGAGTTTGTCTGTTACTCCAACACTGCACAACTTTCTGCATAACACACTGTTTTTTTTCTTGTTTACACTTGGCCAAACATGTAATCAGTCAGCACTGGTATTATGAAAAATAATCATCTCAATGCCGACATCTTTTACATGCACGCAGACGAGACTCTGACTGCTTTCAGCCCAGCATGATATTTTGAGCTGAAATCACAGGCTGTCAGATGAGAGTTAAAAACACACCAGAACATCAAATTACAACCTCCAGCGAACATATCATCCTTTCTTCCTGAAGACAGACAGACAGACAGAAGTGCTGTTGTGGTGACGTCACTGGCTGATGATGAACATGTGATCTGTGTGTTTCTGTGGTCACATGAAAATGGCAAGAAATGTTCTTGATTCAGAACTCCTCAAGTCCTTGAGCTCAGTCAAGGTCATTGGTTCAAATCCCAGACAACACAGATACTTAAAAATATTGTACACCATGGGGTTTCATTTATTCATTTAGCAAAGGCTTTTATCCAAAGTGACATAAGGAACATCATAAGCAACTTGCTATAACCTGAATCACTTTGGTTAAAAGCGTCTGCAAGACACATATAAAAAGTATTTTTCTGAAATACCTGGAATCTCTTCTAACACCCACATTCATGATTAACGACAGATTAGATCCATTCAATTACAAAGGAATCCTGGGAAGCTGTTTTGCAGTTTCATCAACACAAGACTCATGCACTTGCTTCTGGAGAACACTTCAGACTGATTCTAACTGACTGATCTGACTGATCACACAGACACTTTGAGCGTACTGACAGCTCACAAAAATACACATATGGTCAGTTTAAAGAACTTTAATGAATAAAAACTATGAAGAAAAAAAAAAACAGGATCTGTGCAAAAATACACATATACCACCTGCCCACATTATACAGAAAGCCATAAAGTAGAATAATACACAACATCAGTGTCTTTATTAGGGGAAATAACAGTGGTACATGACCACAAAAAGAGGGAAACATCAACCAAAGAATGATGCGATCATGAATAAACACACATAACAGCACACATAGATGTGATTGTTCATCTTTATTTTATGATTTGATGTCTGTTAGGGTTCATTTTTGTAGTTATGTTAAATATACAACTAAGCAACTTACTGTTTGCTTAGTCAGGCCAATAGAGCACATTTGAATTGAACAGGGAGAGAGACAGATAAGAGCAAATGGCCGTCACAGACTCTGAACACACACATGAGCTGTCCATGGTGCTGAAACTGTCTGTGGTGCTGAAAATCAGCTGCATGAGCAACTGAAGCACCAAACCCTTTCAAAACTCATGTGTACCATCTAAATGCAGTATTTTCTCTCTTGCACACACACACACACACACACACACACACACACACACACAGAAACAGCATTAGCAGCAGGTAACCAGAACAAAGTGGCCAATGTCTAGAACAGCAAATTGCTGAGAAAATAACAGCAGACCAATAATTCAAAAACAGTTTGATGGAGGAGCCTGACCTTTCCAAAAAAGCACCAGATCCGATGAAGTGAGAGAGAGACAGACAGACATTTGGTCTCTGAGACACAGCATGTCAAAGACGACCACAGCAGCTGCAGCACAGACATACAAACAAACGTCCTTGATTTTTATACAGGTTTGCACACACAGACACACACACACTCACACACAGACTCTAGTAGTGTGTAGCTGGAGTGTATCTGTGTCACACAGATCCCTGCTGTTTCTCTTTCAGTACATGAAGTGAAACATTCATTAATATCATTAATATCAAGACTGAGAGAGTGTCACATTTATTTCTTCAGCTAGAACCTAATAGAGCTACTGACTTATCTATCTCTGTCTGTCTGTCTGTCTCTTCTGGTGCAGTTAAAGTGTGTGTAGTGCCTCATCAAAGACAAGGAGAAACACTGAGAATCAGCTGCAAAAACAAGAGTAGGAGAGAGAAATAAATTACAGCAACAGAGATGAAACAGAGGAAATGGGAATGAGTGAGAGACGAAGAGAAGAACATGCTGAGCGAAGGAAAGTTCAGAGCCACAACAAGAACAAAGACTGGACCAACAGAGACACACACACACACACACACATTCTAACTCTCACAGACACAAACACATACACACTCACACACACATCTAATGTCATCTTTCACCTCCTCAGAGAAACAGAGAGACAGGTACAGAGACAGATCAGAGCAAACGGCCGTCACACAGACTCTGAACACACAAGATGAGGAGGACAGTTTTGGGATGTAAGATCAAACCCTGATCTTACAACAATAAGACAACAAAAAGACAACAAGACCACAGCAAACAGGATCCCTACCTGACTCCACGACAGACTATACGATTAATTACATATTTGGACAGAGATTTAGGCAAAACGGTGTACATACTGAGGAGTTTCTCTGGTGAGGTACAAATCGTTTTTATTTACTTGTGATTCAGTGACAGACAAGAGGGGATTCTTCAGGAAGATAAGCGGGTCTTCAGTGCATGGTTGGGTTAGGGTTAGTGTTTCAGAGTTGCTCAACACTCAACTACATGAAAGAAAATACTAACATGCACAGACGACCCAGCAAACTGCGCAAGATTAGAAAGAATTAGATGGGTCTAAAAAAACGCTGAAAAACACTGACCGCAACCGACTGCCACCTAGCGTGTTCACTCATAGAAAAGTTTTTCTTTTTCATTATTTATCCTACAAAGTCTATATGTCTATAGAGACAGAGAAACACCTGCTAACCTGCCTGTACTATGCGGACATCAGGAAAACATTGGATCCCAACTTTAAAATGACTTGCCCTTCAGAAAGGGGTAAAGGGAGAGAGTGTCCGACATGCCGATAAAGTACATTTGAGAAGAAAATGAAAATGAAAATGAGAAAGAGAAAGAAAGGGTCAATGGTGTCAATGTCACAGAGACGTAATGAAGGAACGCTGGATGAACAAACTGATCAGATCAATCGGGCAGAGATCAGGGCAGCCCAGACACGATCAACAGTTTCCATTGTGCCACATAAATAGGCATCCTTTACAATTGCCTGCTCTCTCTGAATGAGGTCCAGAGGTGCAGCAATGCCCAGCCTGAATCTTCTGTGTGTGTGTGTGTGTGTGTGTGTGTGAGAGAGAAAGAGAGAGAGAGAGAGAGAGAGAGAGAAAGAAAGAAAGAAAGAAAAAGGTAAACTGGGATCTGGTGAGATAAGAGTGGTAAAACGAACTCACATTTACACACAGAGAACTGAAGAGAAGCGCTGAATCAGCAGCAGCAGCACTGCAGAGACACACAAACTAACTAGTGTTTCTTTCTGCACGTTCTCCTGATACCCATGACTGATACTGTGGGTTACTCCTCTGCTTTGTTGCTTCTTTTATTATTGTAGGTCACATTCATATACTGCTTTGGATGACCACATCTCTAAATGAATACATGTACTTACACTAGGGCTGCACAATCCGTAGAAAAACATTATGTTTCTGATTATTTTATTAATTGTGAAAAGCATTGATTGCAGTGCATTCTGTTTAGATCTATTCATCTTCTGTCAAAGGCTTTTATTCACAAAGTGTTTTGCAGCACTGCATGTTGAGTGCATTAATGCAACGACCAATCACAGGCCTTTACAGGGGTCATGAAACGGAAAATCAAAACATATTACAGGTTACTCTACAATAAAAACATACCACAAGGTATGTCTCCAGGTTAAAAATGAGTTTTTGAGGATGATTTTCCTCTAGACGGCCATTTACATGTGTATTTAACTCAAGGGAACGGCCGCTTAACGAGTGGTACTGTTGTCGAGTAAAGTCGTCCAACGGTGTTCTGTCCCTATATACAGACAAACTACCAAGACAAACCTCCGAAAACTCCATATCCAATTAGAAACGCATGGCTGCAGTTTATTTTGATGATGATGTGTCTGAGCAAATGAACAGGAATGTTAGCAGACTCTTTTCTTCATCTCAATATGCAGCCATTTTGTCCCTAAATATCAATTAATTATAGCAGACCTACAGTTATAATAATAGTTCTAGAACTAAATAAAGGTAATATTTTCAGATAGTTATTACTTTTGCCTCAGGCTCAAATAGACACGCCTCTATCTCGAGCATCAAACACACGTCATACACGCTGTGAGTGAAAACAGTGATGAAGTTCAGCAATCACAGCAGTGGATGTTTACTTGGCAGGGAGTGAAAATGAAGAAAAAAATGAGGATGCTAAATGATCATTTTCACACATATTTGAAGTTATTTGATGCAAAAAACTTGCTTCCTCCATGAGCTAACCTCTAAAAACATAATGTAAAGGTTTTTTTTGAGCCCTTCAGTGCTCAAATCACAAGAGTTTTGCTCACCATGAGCCAGTGACCACCTGCAAAAAGAGGTTTGGTTTTACTCAAAGCAGCAACCTTCAACATCATCTCGTTGTAAACCCAGAGGATGCATCTGCCAACAGAATAAAGAACATAAAGACATCTCATCAGACAATCTCATTCAGCTCTTCAGGGTTAAAGCTGATGTAATGCTTTAACCCTATGCGCTCAATTCAGAAAAAAAAAAATCATTCAGTAATGGTCTGATGTCTATGAGATCTTAATCACTTCACTGTCAGTGCTGCTGTGAACATGGAGAAATTTCCACACCATTTCATTCAGTCACCCTGGATTGATTTTTAAGATTCTCCTTAAATGAAATGGAAAGAATTCACTTTCAACTCTAGGTGCAGTCGGCGTGTGAAATTCCTCTTAAGTGAAAGAAACTCTCAGGAAACGAGATCAGAGCAGTTCAGAGCGATCCAGCTGCTGTTATTTCAACCCAATCTTCCCGAGCTGCCGTGGCACGATTATTTAAATTAAACCGTTTGAGTTCTCTGGCTACCATTACTAAAATCACGGTTCTTCACTCTTTCATTCAGAGGTTTTGTTTCTCTCAAATCTTGAGCAGCAATTGCTCAGCCGTGACTATAAAAACCAAGAAGAACCAAAATATACGTTTGTCTTAGTTATTCTTATGGATGCTGTCATCATTTACTCAGACTCACTTCATTCCAAACCTCTAGTTTTTTTTTCTTCTTATTCGATGAAAGACTGATAGCGCTGCTTGCTCTTTTAAGCAATTACAGTGAAAAATGGACACTAAGATTTCATGCAAAAGCAACATAGAAGTACCATAACACATGACCCAAACGATAATCTCAACATCGGCCAAAACTCCCCGTGTGTTCGTGAGACTTCACATGAGAAGAAGACAAAGCTCTAGGGCTTCAGCTGACCTTGCATGAAAAAGAGAGTGACATTTTTTCCCTTTTGATTTTCATGGCAAGGAAGGTGAAACAACAGGTACTGGCTACTGGGCATGGGCACATCAATCTAATGTTATTTTTGTCACACTGTACAACAATAATACTGTTTTTGTATTATAGTAAGGGCTATGTTTAGGGTTGGGGTAGGTGTCGGCGTTAATAAAACACAATCCAATAGATAGAAAAATGAATTTCATTCTTAGTTTCAGGTCTGAGCCGTATCCTCTCTAGCCACAACCGAAACAACATGGGGGTCAGTAAATGATGACAGAATCTTAATTTCTGGGAGAACTGATTCTTCAACATTTTCTTTTCATCTGGATGATGTGAATGGAGAAGGATCTGCTCATCTCAGCGTTCAGCTCGTTTTAGAGACACTTCTGATCGTTACGCTCTCGTTACCTCTTTTTAAGATCTCTTTACCCAGGGCGCCGAGGGAGCGAGAAATGACGAGGATCTCAGGTTGACTGGTTAGAGGAGAGGGATTATAGTCAGATTAGCGGCGCTGCTAACAGGCAGCAGCAAACTCTGGGCGTCGGGGTCGAGCCGCTGTCACGGCAGGTGAGGAGGTCACGTCTGGAGCGTCACGGCTCCTTCAGCTGAGCTCTGGATCAGTGTTCAAAGACAAAAAGAGCTTTTTAAGCTGATCTCCCACTTTAAAGAGCACAAAGAGCTGACAGGAACTAAACTAACAGTTAAAGGTTCTGAGGAACATTAAAACACAGCCATGTCGAATACAGCACACTCGCGCAGAGCGATATGTACCATACAGAAGTTCTCAACTGCTTTGTTGTTTATATCATAACATAATGTAAGCCACATTATTTCCCATCTCTAATCCAATCAATGCTACTTAAATGAATGAAGATCTTATAATCTTTAAAATCATGATTTTCTGGAAAACTGCTTTGAAACAATGTGTGAAAAGCACTTCAGCAGTGAATTTGACTTGACAAACACATAAAGATCCTGCAGAGATCTGGCCGGTGAAGAATAGGATCTTAATTAGGCCAAAAGCATTTTATCCCAACATGAATCCATTCAGACTACTGACAGACGTCTGCCAGATGAAGCTTCAGCACATCTGAGGGAAAGACTGTAGACATTTCCCTCACAACCACACAACTACGAGGACAAAAACTATTAGATAAACTTAAGGAAAATGCATTTGACGCCAGCATTTGGTTTGGAAAAAGAGCTACTCAGATACTCAGAAAAGCTGTAAATCTCTTCTACTTCACTGCAACTGTTTTTACATTTACAAGCGATAATCCAATTACATTACCTTATTATGTGTACAAGCATTATTTCCAGCTTAATTTACTTGTTTTGACACACACAGTTCTAAAGCAGCTTTACAGAAAACAGTGACTTATTAACCCCACTGTTCAAGACTGAAGATTGAGCAGCAGAAGAAAAATCTTTGAGATGTTTAATAACAATGAAAAAAAAACAATAACAAATCAAATGCTGAATATATATGGCATCTTATTAAAAACACATTGTCATAAACTAGAAATATTTGTGTTTGTGAGTATTGCTGCAGTGTGCTGAAGGTCTGTGTTTCTTCAGATATGTTTGGTGCTGCTAAACCTCAGAAAACTCGGGGTCACCCACACGCTTACAGAAGCAGATCAACACACACACACACACACACACACACACACACTGCAGCTCTGAACACGGTCATCAATAACCTACTGATAAATCACACAGTCAATATATCATTTGCATACTAATAACATACCATAGGAACCACAAAGCAAGAGTATCACTGTGCAAACACACAGTCACTGTGTAACATTTTGCCATGGTTTTTCTATATTTGCAAGTACATTTTCAGACATTTGGGCCCAGATATAAGAGCCAAGAAAGCAGAGAATCCCCTTGGTCATAATAAGGATGAAATGATCACAAAAGAGCAGATAAATTCAAGCCTGCACACGCACACACACACACACACACACACACACACACCAGCTATTTGAAAGAAATGAAATCTCGCACAGCGTCATCATCCACCTCTCTTTGTATAAAGACACTGTCTCTGCGTGTGTGTGTGTGTGTGTGTGTGTGTGTGTGTGGCTCTGCGGGTTGTTCAGAGAGGTTGTCTATCGCACCCCAGCGGAGGAGCTGCGCGCGCTGAAATCATCCTCACTACACATGAACTCATGAACTCAATATGAAATCAGACAGAATGGGACAGTCCTTTGATTTCAGTCCGTTCAAATGAACATAAAACAGGCAAGAGGGAACGAAACAACAAACAAGACTGTCAACGCCTACAATCACACAACAACACGTTTGTGTCTATCGTGTGTGTGTGTGTGTGTGTGTGTGTGTGTCAGACGGAACAGTCTAGAGATCGTGGATGGAAATATAGTGTTTTATAATGTCTCGGCAGCTGCTGAACTAGCATGTCAAATGTGTGCGGAGACACATGAGTGATCGATGCTCTGACCATTAGAGTCTCTTCAGCAAACATTCATCAATCTCAGTCACTTCCATTCACACGCATCCTCCGATTCTCTCCTTTAACCAGCATCGTATTTTCAGACCTTGAAACACACTGGAGACTTTAAGAGATCAAACCTAACATGATCCGAAACAAGAGATCACCACACACAGAGAGCTAGAACAAACGGGTCCGCGTTCGCATCGGAGATCAGACTGACGCTCTTTAGCAGTAAAATGTAAAATTGGACATCGTCATGATGCTGATCAGAGACACCTAAGAACGAACACACACACACACACACACACATAGAGTGATCAATCAGCTCTTTACCTTCGTAATGCTCTCCCTGCGTCTCCGTCTCTCCTTCTTGTCAAATTCCTGTGCTTTTCTCTGGAATCTCAGTACGGAATAATGTCCAGTATCCGCCAGAGCACAACGCGTCTCGATCCTGCGCGTCTTCCGATGGGAGCTGCTGAGCGCCGCGTCACCTGCGTTCTCACATCAGCAGCGCGCGCGAACCCGCCCACAGAGACACTCCCCGCGCCGCGGGCGGAGCCGAGCTGCAGTCAGTGCGACGCGACGCGACGCGACGCAACGCGCGGTACAGATTCTGTAGATCGGCGTTCCCCTCCAGACAGAAGCGCTAGAAACACCCCTCACGGAACGGAGAGTTTAGCGCTGACAAACGACGCGTTTAGGTCTTCCGCCAGGTTCCGCCTGCTGTCCATATTCAGCCGTTTCAACTCAAACGAGCTGCTGGACCGAGTCCAAATGAGCGCACGTCATCAAATCATCAGCTGCCGCCAAATACAAGTCTCACATCGCTGCACATTGTAACACATCACTACACCGTACACATTACTATAAGGCCACACAGAACTAACGACTTACCCTCCATGAAGAGCTGGAACGGTTCTAGTATTTCTTAAGCAAACATTAAAGGAGACGTCCACTTCCAGAACTAAAATTTACAGATAATGTAGTCACCCCCTTGTCATCCAAGACGGTCATGTCTTTCTTTCGTCAGTCGTAAAGAAATTATGTTTTTTGAGGAAAACATTTCCACATTTTTCTCTATATAATGGACTGATATGGTGCCCCGATTTTGAACTTCCAAAATACAGTTTAAATGCAGCTTCAAACGATCACGAATGCGGTTGTAAACGATCCCAGCCGAGGAAGAAGAGTCTTATCTAGCGAAACGATCGGCTATTTTCATTAAAATAATACAGTTTAAATACTTTTTAATCTCAAACGCTCGAGATTGACTGCTAAAGACAGTCAGTGATCACTGGCCAAGTAAAACAAAATTTGCACATAAACTCTTCACAAAACAAATTCATTCATTTGGTTTTCCTTGCTGTGGTTCATTGTGTTTCAAACGCTACAAAACACCACAAAGAGAAATAAGCTCCCGACTTAATGCGATAAGTAAAAATGTGATGAGTAGATGAACTCTATAATCACATCATCTGCCTCTGAAATGAGATGTGAAACCCAGACTCTCAAACTCTTTGGAGAAAAACATGATAGCAGAAATAGCACAAATCTGAGAATGCAAATACAGTTGTTTTTTTTTTGTTTTTTTTGCTGATGTCTCTAGCCTTCCAGAAATGCTCAGACCACAGAGGAGATTTCAACAATGCTCAACACTCGTAATCCACTGAGTATGATGTGTGACAATTACTCAATGAAACATAACGAGAACTCGGTGAAGTCTCATGAGCTCCTGAACAAAAAAGCAACATCTGAGCAAACGTCCAGTGGGAGAGTCTAGCAGACCTGAGCTGATTCCCTGTGTTCACTTTAATTGATCTACAGTCACGCAAAGTCATTTACTGTCAAACATCTTCATCTTCAATAAAGGCATGACAGTTCATTTCCACCGCATGTTAATATAAAAGAGTCTGTGTTTCTGAGCTCAAATATAAACCACTGTTGACCAAAACAGGCAGATGCTCAGAGTGCTTACATTAAGAACATCATCATGGACATTGTGTTGCTGCTTTGACATTGCTCATTCTTGCATGAGCATGGACATCTGCACGAAATAACTCAGTCATTCCAGCATGGCAGTGAAATTCGATTTCTCCCATAAAGCACCTAAGTTTTTCCCAGCTGGTGTATATTATTAAGTTTGAGTTTTTACGGACAACAGGCATCTAAATGTTTATTAAGCTTACTTTAGATTTCCTTTTTTTAATCATTTGACGTGAAACAAGTTGTGTAGAACTCCACCCAGGGGGAATCACCCAATAATAACAAGTCTGCATCACTTCTGCCAGTCCCTTTCACTTTTATTCCTCATGATATGTGCATCTCCATTCCCATTCTTGTATTACAAACTAAAAGTATGTACTTCCCTGGAGATGCTGAAGTATGCAGAGGCGGTTCTGGGACACGTTATCACACCATAAAATAAAACCACAAAACTCTTTTGTTGCTTAATATTTGCATTTACATGTAAGCCTTAGCATATAGCAAATTCATAAACTCTACATATATTTTTACTTTTGGGGTTTATTCATTAAAATATGGCTGCTATGACTTCAGCACGTTATGGTCGTGGAATTATTAATTCTGCATGCTATGCATGCTATTTAGGACAGATACTGTGCAATTGGGAGAGATGTGAGATGCATTTTGTTGTTCTTGAGTTTTTCTGTTGCTATATTTGATGTCAGTTATGTATAAAGTAGGTTTACAGGTCACGGACACAGTTATTGTTATCAGAGTATCTGACATTCATGACTAAGTAAAGGCAAATATGAAGAAACCACAGGAACATACAAACACACATTCAATTCCTGATAACGTCAGTCTTTGTTTACAGAGCATGACCTCAGCATGACAAGAGATAAAACCGAATATCTCTATAGTGCATGCACACACATACACACACACACCCTGTGGACCCCTGTGGACTGTTCATGTTGGTTTCTCCCCTCTTGTGCCCATATTTGGTTGTTCCTGTTTCCTGTCCTCGTTTCATCATCATTAGTTAACCTTGTATCACCTGTGCCTTAATTATGTTCATCGTATTCACCTGTCTTTATAAGTTGCATTTAGTTCAGTGTTTGTCGTCCGGTCTTGTCAATGTGTACATGTATGTTTCTACCCTCCTGTTGTGGATTATCCTGGTTTTGGAGTTACCTGTGGATTATAATAAAGACTTTTCTTTACCTTCATCTTCGTTTGCCCCTTCCTCACACGTAACGTGACAGAAGACCGGACCCTACAAAATTGTGGCTGAAGGACGGCTGAGGACAATCAAACAGGGCAAGAGCCTGAGCCAAGCCCGTCTGACCAGGTGCAAGAGCTAGCCACATGGAACGCGACGGCAGATGGTTCAGCGGAGCGTGAGGGTGCTGTAGAAAGCACCGCCCACTGCACCGCCACTGAGGGTGAGCGAAGTCTGGATCTAGGACATTTTGATATTGAACTGGATTTAATCACTGAGGATATTTATGTGGAACAGGACTTGATCGATCTTAATGGGAATGTATTTGAAGACATGCCCTCTCTTCCACCATCCTATGAACTATCTGCTTGCCTGGATTTCCCACCCACCCTCCCTTTGTTATCTCCTCCTATCATCCCTGCTGCCTCAGTCCCACCACCGCTGTCTCCTGACAGCCACGCTGCTCACCCTCAGCCCACCATCTGTGTGGTGGGCTCGTTGCCAGTCTGCCAGTCTCCATCGGTGTCATGGCTGGAGGATCCCTCGTCTCCGCCTCCAGCCTCGGTTGTCGTCCCGCCATCGCCTAAGGCTCCACTCCTCCAGCTGCGCCTCGTCGCTCCGTCCCACCGGCTCCATTGGGCTCCTCCCACCCTCCCTCCCTCCCTCCCTCCCTCCCTCCAGCTCCGCCTCAGTATTCTGTCGCTCTGGCTCCGCTGCAGACCTCCGGATCTCCGGCTCGGTTGTCAGAACCTTGGGTTCCGCCTTGGCCCTCCGGATCCTCGGTGTCAGCCAGGATCATTGGCTCTTCGCCTCCGCTTCGGGCTCCACCTGCTCCGCCACCGTCGGTCGGCCCCCTGGAGTCATCAGCCCTTCCTCCACCATGGCTCCTCCCTCCGTTGGCTCCGCTGTAGGCTACCATAATGACTGTGGCCTGGGTCTCGCTTGGCTCCTCCTGCTTCGAGTCCATTCTGTTCACACTGGCTCCTCCCTCCGTCTGATCCACCCTGGACCCTTGTCTCTCCTCCATGGCTCCTACCTCCATCTGAGCCGCCCTGAACTTTGTTTGTTGTCCTCCTCCCAGGAGTCCATCCTCCGCCAAAGCCTCTTCCTACACTGACTTTGTTGCCATTCCACATCCACTCCACACTGGTTTTGCTTTTTTTTTTTTTTAAACGGCGTGAGGTCGCGCCTTCCGGGAGGGGGGAGCAATGTCACACCCCTGTGGACTGTTCATGTTGGTTTCTCCCCTCTTGAGCCCATATTTGGTTGTTCCTGTTTCCTGTCCTCATTTCATCAACATTAGTTAACCTTGTGTCACCTGTGCCTTAATTATGTTCATCATATTCACCTGTCTTTATAAGTTGCTTTCAGTTCAATGTTTGTCGTCCGGTCTCGTCAATGTGTACGTGTATGTTTCTACCCTCCTGTTGTGGATTATGCTGGTTTTGCAGTTACCTGTGGATTATAAAAACTTTATCTTTTACCTTCGTCTTCGTTTGCCCCTTCCTCACACGTAATGTGACACACACACAGAGCTATTATAGAACCAGATATTACAGATGTGGTAGTGTTTCTGCCATTTTGTTTAACACTTGCTAGTGCATTGTGTGTGTGTTTAAATGGTTTCCATCATTGAATCTTTAATATACTTTATATCATTATTGCCCTACCCGTTTCTTTCCATGGCAATAAAACATGTCTCTTTCAGGCATGTCAGTTAAGCACATATTATAAATAACGTATGTGTGTGTTTTCGTGAACTTTAAACCCTTTTTTTTTTTGCGTTGACATCTCGCTGTCTTTTTTTCTCTCTTTAATATGCTTTCCTAGGGTGAGATGTGTGTTAAAGTCACACAGGCATCTGTGTAATATAATGAATGGACCAATAAGCAAACAGAAACAATATCCCTTTAGAGAGCTCTTATTGACCCATTAAATGGAAACACTAATGCACCATGTATCTTCTGTCAAGGAATGAAGCATCCCTGCTGTCTCTCTCTTCCTGACACCTTTACTCCATCTGCATGTCTCTCTCTCTTGCTCTGTGCGTTTATTAATTCAAGAAGCCGTGAAGCTCGAGTTGACTTCTTTACAGTTCTCTATGCACGCTGAAACACCTGAGCTGCCGTCGGATTTTTCCCGGATGGGTTTTTGAACACATCACTGCATACATCACTGGCCAAAGCAATTTAGCGAAACCTTGTAAGTCCCGATGGCCATTATGGAGCAGCGAGGGCCTCGTGGTTCAGAGAGGAGCAGAGGGTCGTTTCTGCAGGAAGTAATTGCAGTAACATGGAGCAAGTGTCACGACAGCTCTGAGGAGGAATACGGACAGTAGAAGCTTTATCTAAAGAAGAATTATCTAAACCCGAGAGGTCACAGGGTCACAGACAATGGACCACTCCCAGAATTTCTCACTCCACATTCATGGGCACTTTATCAAAGGAGAAATCACTGCTCTTGCAAAAAAAACAGAAGAAAACATGTACAGTTTAGTCAGAGACTAAACAAGAGTGGTGCGCAAAATCACTGCTGCGTCAGTGTGAGACGGAAATTAGAATGGCATCTGCTGAGAGACTGGTGGGAGAAAAAAACACTGCTGCGGCAGTGAGAAGTACAGTTTAGTATGATATCTGCTACAAGAGTGGTGGGAGAAATCACTGCTGCTGATTTCAGCTTTATACAATAGAAATTGCCTCACCGCGCCTCTGCGGTATTGGCAGTACAGTAAGAACCCCACCTTTGTCAAATAAGAGACAAACTTGAATTCCACTATTCAAACTGAAATGAACGTGATTTGAACTGAGGTGAAACATCCTGCTATTTATACCAATTTACTACGAATCAGTTACTCATTAATTGTAAATTACTCCCAATACAAATACATTGCTTATAGTGTTGAACTCTTCACACCCAACAGTATTTCTCATTCACTCTGTTTTTATATCTGCTGCATTTACAGTAGGAAATACCACTTCTATATATTTTTAATCAGTGGTCAATAATTCAGGCCTGATGGGTTAGTGTGCGGTGATCGGCCTAAGAATTATTCTCCTGAAGAAGTGAAGAGCTGCAGCACCAGGGGTCTGTTTTTATCACTCCGTCCTGCTGAATGGAGCGTCTCATGGGACACCGCCATATGAACTGCTCGGGTCTCCATCGCTCATGCGTTCTCGCAGGGAATGAGGAGAGAGATGGAGAAAGAGATTATCAGTGAGAAAGTGTAAAACGCTGATTCAGGACATACGTCCAACCCCGCAGTATCTTCCTGTGCGATTTCAGACTCTGAGACCCAGACTTTAAGGTTATGTGGCAGAAGATGCTCTACAGATGGACTTCTCATCTTACTCTGACCTTTTCAGCTGATGTTTTTTGGAAGGTTTTTTGAAGGTTATTTCTGAAGGTTTTATTTCTGTCTTACATCATTAGACATTATCTCCATTTTTCCATAAATAATGTAAAGACTTTCAGTGAATAAGCCAGTTATAAAAAGCTTGCAATGTTTGTAACTCACTTTTCTGAGATGAAAGTGACATTTACCGTTCAAACAGGTTTCTTGTTTTAAACCGTTCCCACCAAAAATACAGCTCCATCTGATACAACCTCTCTGAAACCCACAGAGACCATAAAAGTCACTTTACACCAAATCGCACAGATACACAGCACGTCTCATCGCTTCTGTTGGCTAGTGACGGCTCTTAGATTTAAAATCTGTAGGACGTCCGAGTAGTTTTAGCTATATATCTACAAGATGACCATTAACATTTAGTGCCGCGATAACAGAACGCTGGGCTCGGACACAATTTACTGTCGGAGAGTCACAAATGGGTCAGTGAAATCAATAATGCTGGAAAATCCTGCAGAAAGATGTTAGCTTGACCTCTCAGAAAGCCTTCTGGAAAGGTGAAATTACTGCCTGAACCATCGCCACGAACAAACCCATATGAGCACCAGGATGAGGGTGAAAGTATGTTAAATAGATCTGTGAACAAAGTTTAATGATACTCACTACCGGTTTTAGTGCTGTGGACTTGAACAGAGAAAAAACACTGAGAGAAGGACTTGAGCAATTCAAATGAAACATCCAGGTCCTCAGATGAAATCTACCGTGTGTCAGTCTACCGCTTTCCCCTCGATTGCTTGCAGAATGATTGTTTCACATTAACAGTGCGACATTATTCAAGCAATAAACTGCCATCAGGGAGAGACAGTGTGTTTTTATAGAACGGCTTCTGCTTATCTAGCTCTGGAAAATGTCACATCTCTTTGAAGAACTGAATGTTTTCCTATTTTCTGTTTCAGTCCTTCCCTTTTTATTCTTCAGGTCAGTCAGTCGTTGATGAACATAAGTAGAAATGAAAGTTCAAGAGCAACATGTTCATCTAATCCTGTCAAACACAGCATAAGAATTCTCCTGAATCCTATAATTCAAATGAATATGTAAACTAACCTAACAATGAATAATGTACATGAGAGTGGTGCTGAGTTTTTTTGGCACAATGAAACTTTCTAGAACCTCCACAAGATCTTCTGAGACCATCACACTTTACTGGTTCGTGTTTTCTTTTGTGCATTTTGTGTGAACTAATCTAGCTTATATAAACTGGGTATTAGCTATTTTTTAAGAAAATGAATGAAAGCATCTGTTAAATGGATTAACGTAAATGTAAACCTGTTTGTGTAAAAAATTACTTTTATTATGTATCAAGTGTGATGTTTCTACATATCAACAAGAATCCAGTACCTTTGCTTCATTATTGTTTATTCATCCTTATTTGAAATGAAACTGCCTGACACCACAATCAAAGTGACAGCCTGAATGGAAAAGACATAAAAAATGCATATTTTTGCACTTTATTCATATTGATATGAGCTTTTTGTTTAGCGTTCATATTTCATATTGTTCCAAAAGCAACATCTGATCTTTTGCCTCTCCTGCTCTCTCTCTCTCTCTCTCTCACACACACACACACACACACAAGTGGTTTTCTTATGATATAAGTGCAATCCCTTTTTCAAAATGAGAAAAGGATGTCCATTTCTCTTTCCTCACTTTTTGAACTTAATTTATTTAAACCTTTGGCATGTCTGACCTCCAACAGGCCACATTCGGCCTTCCCTTTTGTTTTTCGTATTCTCTTGAATATTTGACCTCATTTATTTGTCTTGTTAGCTGAGTTTGTCAGTATTTAAAGAGTAGGGGAGTATCCCCGGTGTCCTGGCCAAATTCCCTCCTCTGGCCTCCTAATAATCCCCATTCACTGAACTGGCTCTATCACTCTCTCTCCTCTCCACCTGTAGCTGGTGTGTGGTGAGCGCACTGGCGCCGTTGTCCTGTGGCTGCCGTCGCATCATCCAAGTGGATGCTGCACACTGGCGGTGGTTGAGGAGAGATCCCCCCATATGATTGTAAAGCGCTTTGGGTGTATAGCAATACACAATGAAAGCGCTATATAAATGCGATCATTCATTCATTCATTTATCTGGGGGGAAATCTGGACTGATCCATTTACATGCATCTATCTGAGCTGCTGTAGCCCATCTCTGCCGTGCAGTGAACGCTGTGCAGTTTATGTATCATTTTGGAGTGTTGCAGTGTTCTGACAGACAGCACTCAGGATAGACTGAAATCACACAGCCGGTGTGTGTGTGTGAGATATAGAGAGAGTGATATTCTGGTCTTGGCTAAAACACCCCGGCCGCCATGCAGACGACTGGCACCAGCGATGCCATGCAAAAAAAACAAACAGATTGGTGTCCTGTTACCAAGGAGACACCAGTGGTTTTTACCTGCCATCTGTTGCACAGCTGGTGACTGTAAATACTGGAGTGTTCGTGCTCACGGGCCCCTGAGAGCTCACAATGCTGACAGGTGTCTTTATGCTAATGAGATGTGCAGTAAGGAGCTGGCGTCTGTGGGGATGTCCACGCTTTCCAGAACACGTGAGCAGATGTTAATGTTCGGCCGTGAGGGTGCTCTCATCAGAGAACATGGGGTCAGATTTGGAGCAGAATGTGGAGAAGCTGTTCTCTCTGCTCTTCTGCAGATGAAATGAAAGATTATTTGTTTAATGTGAGGCGGTCAAACATAATACTGGATCTGTGTTTCAGCTTCAGCACCTGTTCTGAGCGCAGGGTGGGTTGGGATGTTCTGCCATTTGTTGTTCTCCTTGAAAGTTATTTGTAGCATCCGTACGATCAATAACTCTATTCCCCGAGCCGGTGACCGCTGTGATGTCCACTGGTGTACAGCGAGCACTAAGCTAGAGAGCATCCGATTCGATTCTGGACCTCTGTGTTTTTTTGTTCCAGCCAGTAAAGCTGCTTCATTTGACATCAAAAGAGCAGTTATTGAAAGCTTCGTTAACATTCAGAGCTCATTGAGCCAGAGGACGATGGCTGAGAGTGAATGATTTAGTGTTAACTGAACCCATCCACAGTCATTGGGATCTTTGATTAAGTTACACATATCATCAGTGATCTGCTTCTGTGGTCTGGATTTGCATTAAATTTATGTCTGATGCGTGAGTACTTGAGGCAGCAAAATCACACTGTAAAGCGCTCTAATTCAATCAGTCACATTGACCTAACCCTATTTCTTAAGAAGTCGCACTAACGGAGCCGACTTGACTGTATTACGAGTAATACTTAGAATCTATAAGTGCAAAGAAAGTCTGGTGTAAGCAAACAATGATGGGCCCAAACACCAGCGCCACGACCAGGAAAGCAATGCACAGCAGACACATGCATTTAATCCCATGCTAGTCTTTAATGGTTTTATTTTTAAATTCCTTTTTATATATATTTTCATCTTATCTTAATGGTATGATATTTGGTTGACTTTTGTCGTTCCTGGGAAAAAGGCTAAATAATCATAAAAATAATCATACATGTATTTTCAGACCTCATCACCCTATCAATACAATCCCAATTTGATTTAAATCAAACAATCCATTTTTTTGTGATTACTTCAAGCCCTCACCAAGGCAACACCTTTAGAAATCTACAAAATTTGTTCGCAATTTAGCACCCTCACTGTCCTGGCATCATGTTATTTATGTTATTTATCATGTCTGAATCGCCATAGAGGAGTAGTTAAAATGTGCACCGGGTGGGTAGAAGACACCCTCAAACTGCTATTTCGGTGTGGATTGAGCACCGATTTACAAGCTGATCTTGCATGCCATGACGAGAGGAAGAATTTGAATGAGTTCGTCGAATTAACAATACAAATCGACAACTTGATTCGCTCATGCCAACCTGTCCGTTCGACATTGCTCACCTCTCCCTCGGCTGCTTCCGGCGTTGAACCCATGCAACTGGGCTACACACACCTGACTCCAGAAGAACGTGAACGCCAAATTCAGTTGCATCTATGCATGTACTGTGGTCAGTCTGGTCATCTCAAGTCATCATGCCCCGTGCGTCCCAACACTTCGGTGAGTCCTGGTTCCCAACACCAATACCCCAATTCATGTGTCAAGATTCCTGTACAGTCGTTTATGGGTCATAAGTCTGTGTGCGTAGAGGCTTTACTAGACTCTGGGGCAGCAGGAAATTTTATGTTTAGTGACTTTGGTCAAGAACACAATCTTTTCCTAACCCCATACACTTGGAGAGGAAAGAATAACTACCATCACTGATGAACTACGTATGCAAGTCGGCATGTTACATTCATAAATGACGTCTTCAGGGATATGCTGGATCGTTGCTGGATCCTTGAGTAATCGTATACATTGACGATATTCTCATCTACTCAAGCTCTCTCCACAAACACGTTCAACATGTCCGCTCTGTCCTCAAATGCCTAATTCAATTTCAACTGTATGCCAAGGCAGAAAAATGCGAGTTTCATCAAACCACAACATTATCAGTCAAAAAGGGGTAGCAATGGACGACAACAATGTCAGGGCGGTAACTGAGTGCCCACAACCCCGCACAGTAAAGGAACTGCAGTGCTTCCTCGGCTTCGCTAATTTTTATCGGCGGTTCATCAAGGGTTTCAGTACCATCACATCACCCAGACCCTGGTTTGCCCTTTATCGTCAAGTGAATGCTTTGAGTACAGGTACTGGGGCGGTGCTCTCTCAGCGCCACGGCTCACCTGATAATTTGCCCATGCGCCTTTTGCTCCAGGAAACTGTCACCTTCCGAACGAAATTACGCTGTAGGAAATAGGGAGCTGTTAGCCATGAAGTCGGCAATGGAGTAATGGCATCACTGGCTATAAGGAACTCAACACACATTCACAGTCCTAACAGATCATAAGAATATAGAATATCTAAGATCAGCTAAACGACTGAACCCACAACAAGCAAGATGGGCTCTGTTTTTTATGCGTTTCAATTTCACAGTGACCTACCGACCTGGAACCAAGAACACAAAAGCCGAGGGGACCAATCACACCTATGCAGAGGAGAACATCATCCCCGAAAGTCTGCTCAACGCACCAGTCCAATGGGACATAATGACCGAAATCGACCTAGCCAACACAGAACGTCTGCCACCTCCCGAATGCCCTCCACAACTCACGTACGTTCCAGAACATTATAAAGGACAGCTCCTGCATCATGTCCACACCAGCCTAAGCTCTGGACATCTTCATCTCCTCGGTAGCCGATTCTGGTGGCCCACCATGTCAAAAGACACCCAGACCTTCATAAAGGACTGTACTGCCTGGAACATGTCAAAACCATCACGTCAACTACCAGCCGGTCTTCTCCAACCTCTACCTATTCCACAGCGTCCGTGGTCACACATTGCAATCGACTTTGTCACTAATCTGCCCAATTCACAAGGTAACACCACTATTCTGATTGTTATAGATCGCTTCTCCAAATCTTGCCGACTCATCCCTTTACCAAAGTTGCCTTCATTTACATTTACATTTCAGCCTTCAGCCCTCGAGACCGCAGAGATGCTTTGCAATTATGTATTCCGATTCTATGGTTTACCCGAGGACATTGTATCCGACCGGGGGCCTCAGTTCACATCGCGAGTTTGGTCAGCTTTCTTTGGTCTCCTCAATATTAATGTCAGCCTCACCTCAGGTTAAAACCCTCAGTCCAACGGACAGACAGAGAGGTTAAATCAAGAACTCACACGATTCCTCAGAACCTACTGTCAGAACAATCGAGCAGATTGGAGCAGATATCTGATGTGGGCTGAATATGCTCAGAATTCCCTCCAAAAACCAGCCACGGTGTGACTCCTTTCAAGTGTGTACTAGGCTACCAGCTGCCTCTATTCCCCTCGTCGGGAGAACCGTCCGACCTGCCATCGGTCACAGAATGGTTACGACGCAGCGAAGAGATTTGGAACAGAGCACATGTCCATCTACAACGAACCGTGAGACGACAGGAGGAACAGGCCAACCGCTGTCGCCATCCAAGTCCCAAATACACCCCTGGCCAGTGGGTATGGCTCTCCACCAGAGACATGCGCCTCAGACTTCCCTGCAAGAAGCTCAGTCCTAGATATGTTGGTCCATTCAAAATTATCAGACAAATTACTCCAGTTTCTTACCGGTTAGATTTACCTGCTAATTATCGCATTTCTCCCACTTTTCATGTCTCGTTGCTGAAACCCGCTGGTGGTCCGAGAGAGAGCCTCGAGGAGGAGGGAGCCGAGGTTCGGGTGCTCCCGCCCATTTTGGTCAACGGCGAGGAGGCATATCAGGTCAGAGACCTTCTCGACTCTTTACGCTGGGGTTTTTTAGTTTTTTTTAGTTTTTTTTAAATTGATTGACAGGATAAATATATATATATACACACAGTATATTAGTATTTACATTATCTGATATATCTTATATCTCATATGATCACATTTCTTACATTATGTTTTCACAAACATGGTGTGATAAATGTTGTTGTTCAAGGAAAGTCTTCTCATGAGAATAGATGGGACACAGTCACAGACTTCCCATCTAGTGGAGATCAGACTATAAGAATGTAGGGCACATCATTAGGATGTTAAATGGCTGAATGTGTCTCTTTAATCAGAATTTGAGCTTCCCGAACTTGAGTTGAGTTGTGTTTCATTGGCAAGCGCATATCCAGGTCACTTCTCTGGGCTTTGGGCCGCTGTTCTGACCCTCTGCATCGGGTGAATCAGCCATGAGTCAGGCCA
Organism: Labeo catla; assembly: GCA_012976165.1. Taxonomy (NCBI): domain Eukaryota; kingdom Metazoa; phylum Chordata; class Actinopteri; order Cypriniformes; family Cyprinidae; genus Labeo; species Labeo catla. The sequence continues at coordinate 109,814 of VONZ01000331.1, read as the reverse complement.
CATTCGGCCTTCCCTTTTGTTTTTCTTATTCTCTTGAATATTTGACCTCATTTATTTGTCTTGTTAGCTGAGTTTGTCAGTATTTATCTGGGGGGAAATCTGGACTGATCCATTTACATGCATCTATCTGAGCTGCTGTAGCCCATCGCTGCTCTCATCTCCTTTGCCTTTTTAGCACTGCCGGTTGGATGTGATACATGTTAATGCCGGACATATTAGTCGAGTGTTGTGGGTCCCCGCTGGTCGCTGAATCACAGCTGTGTGTGTTTGTTACTCTGAGCGAATTCGGCATGTGTGCGTGTTGATGAAATGCCACGAGGCGCTAGCAGCTCCTTATCAGTCTCTGACCAGATGAGAGCTGCTCTTCTTAATTCATTTTCACCTGATTGGGAGGCCAAGAGTGACATTTCACATGTGTGTGTTTGTGAGAGAGGTGAATTATTTGATTTTTTTTACTCCTATTACACTATAGTGGTTGACAGAATTGAAGCTGCAGCTCTAGTTTTGTCCACTAAAAGTGCCTGAGAGCTCCATGCTGTTCTGTGGTTTCTTTCAGAATGGAACAAATTTTACATCATGTTTTTCGATAGGAAATTATATTATTATTCTAATTCAATGAATCAAACAGAACAACAAATTATTCTACAGCAAACCACAACAAACTAACACAAACAGCATCAGCACGTGGGAAGGAATGTGGGGGTGGGTGGGGTATTGCTAGATATATTGTCAAAAACATCAAATATTGGCAACATGAAGAGGATTTAGCATTTCCAATTAATGTAGGCCTGTTACATTCTTCTTAGTATTAGGCCTATTATTGTTATTGTTATTATTATTATTAATATTATTTGGTTAGTTTTATTCTTAAATTACAATTAATTTGCCCCGCAATAATTTCACAGCGCATCACCTCATGACGCGCTGTGAGGATAATAAAAGATTAGGCTATTAGCTTAGTCCTCACTGAAAATGTTTTTTAAAAGTTTTTTTTTTTTTTTTAACAGGTCTATTTATTTATACAATAAATAATTAAAATTATTAACACTGCAGTCATCAATGAAAATTAAGAGCAGCTTTATTTCATGCACCGATTTTCAAAAACAACTTGTTTAACACAAAATACGATTCTTGATGTATATTTGTTTAACAGGAAATGCATTTAAACCTCTCATGGACCATTAAAAGTAAACAGATATAACTTCAGTCAGTCATACATTTGTAACTCCTAACACAGATGAAACTTTTAAACTCTGTTTTACCAAAAAATGCATCATGAAATACAGAAACTCAGCAGCATACCACACGTGTAATGGCGGCCGAATACTCCGAATAAACATACTCTTTACAGCACTCATAACTTGAATTACTAATCTCTAAATAAAGAAAAGTTTCACACAGAAATTCCATAAACAATCAGTAATTTTCAATATTTAAACGCTTTTTCGAGGAGCTGAAAAAACATACCTCTTACTGCCATGACATTCCGCGAGAGCGAGAGGACGCCCTGAATTTACATCAGCTCTCCTCACGCTTACACACTACATAAGTTGCATGACAGCGCTTCCTGAACATTTTAGATATATTAACAAATTCAAAAAAAGGGAAAACAAAAACAAGAATTCAAAAATACAAATTCACCTATATAAAGAAATGAAAATGACACTTAACATTATGCTCATAACCACATGACCTGCATTACTCAAGCAATCTCTCCTAATACAAATTTCAAAATCTAAAATCTAAAACAAATGATCAATCTAAAACCCCCAGTACTCACAGAAAGGAAGCAGACATAATACCGCGGCACTTCTCCTGATTACTGAATCCCAATGACTTCATCCAATGTCCTTTAAACACACTGACCAGGTCACACTGACAGATCGTACAAACAGGGAAAAAAAACCTTTGTATGAAACACCATCCTCTTAAAACCGTTCATAATGCTTCAGTCTTACTGTAAGAACGCAGAGACTTTGCTTTACCTTATCGATGGCATCAGTTAAATGTCAAATGACAGTCAGAATGTGCTGCTAGCGGCGGGCAGATGCCGCCATGTGGGCGAGAGCTGTGAAAATGCGCTCACGTAAATGCCAAGCCGTCAATCAACATCTGGTAGGTGAAAATCGGATCGAAAGCCCTGTTCCATCCCAATGTGTCGAGTTATGGACACAGTCAGAACTTCACCTGCAAACACGTACAGACAGAAATTGCACTTCAGATTGTTCAGATATCCCAGGAAATCAGCCAGATCACTGTAATCAAAGACACACAGCAGTGAAGCAGATGTCTATTACTCCTGTTTTTCACATCTCCTCCATCTTTGCCAGTCTCTTAAATAAAGAGCATAAACCATGTTCTCCCATCTAAATTAGACAGAAAGATAGCTTGTGCAGACAGACAGACAGACAGACAGACAGAGATCTTTTATTCATCACATCATCAGATCTTCGACTTGCACCTTTGATTCCGAACCTTGAACTCAGAGCCATCAGCTTTGATGTTGAATGTGTTTGACATCCCTTTCTGTTCCTCTGCTCTATCTTCTTAGGGCTGATGTCATGTTTTGTCCATGTATCTTGCAAATCAGAAATTCACACGCTTTCACAGACGCGTGCACATAATCAAATAAAACGTATGATAGTGTGGCTTTCTTAGTGTTGAATATTTTGTTCTCATTTCATTACCACAAATGCCCTCTTGTGTCATCAGTATTTGCGCAGGCCATCATTTACAGATGGAATTACATTTTACATTTGCCATAAAAATACTCTCTCTCTCCCTTACCAAAAAGTAGTATACTTTTATTTTAAGTATACTTAAGTAAAGTTGTATACTTTAAGTATACAAATATTGTAGTAAGTACACAAATATTAGTGTACTAGTAATATACTCGTAAGTGTACTAATTCAATACTTCTTGGGACTAAATTGGCCCACTTTTTAGTATATAAAAGTATACTATTAAGTATAGTTTAAGTATGACAGTAGTAATCTTTGAGTACACAACGAGTTTACATCAAAGTTTTTAGCTTGTACTGCAACTACACTAAAAAAAGCGAACTTATAGTTATACTGAAATTCTGTACAGAAGATCTGTAATAGCGCCCCCTACCATATAACAATGAAAACACGGATTCTAAGAGCACAAGTATATCTAAAATATATTGAGACTTTTTCTAAGTATGTCAAGTATACTTAAAGGGGTCATCGGAAGCAAACTTCACTTTTACATGTTGTTTGAACATTAATGTGTTTTGTCAGTGTATGTACAAATCTACCCTATAATGAGAAAAATCCATGCAGTGGTTTGTAATTAATCTGTAAAAATAATATTCCCTTTTTCAAATCGAGCCATTCTCAAATGCCTGTTGTTGTGCCGTCACACCCACAGAGGCCACTCCCACCATAGTTGATTGACATGAGCGTTTTACCTCAGATCAGCTGTAACAGTCCGCCCTCTTTGTTTTGATGCCTGAGCAGGGATGTAAGTTAGACAAGAATATCTCCGATTGAGCGACTGAGGTGTTGTGTTGCTGGATGTAATAATTTACTCCCGACATCTGAGCCGCTGAAGATGCAGTAGATTACGTTTGTTTGTGAAGGGAATCTGCCTCCCGATCTACATATATCCGTAAGTTCGCGCGAATCATTCGTGATCCAGCTTCACTTACAGCAGAAGCATTTTTTTTATGAATCTTTGCGATCGTGGTAGTTAGGAAGTTTAGCGACTAAAAGTGGCTAAATGTGGCTAAATGCGGCTAAAGTAAAGATGGTCATTCCACAGAGAGAAGAGAGGGGCGGGGTGAACAGAGCTCATTTGCATTTAAAGGAACAACCCCTTAGAATAAGATGATTTTTGCAGAGCTGATTTTGACAAGGTAAAAAGGGTGTTGTTTTACAAAACCATTGAGAATTTTTATAGTATTAATTAGTAATTTTTAAAGTATATTAGAGACTTTTCATTAAGAGCCTAAAGAATCATATCAACTTGTGGAAAATGGGCATCCGATGACCCCTTTAAATAAATAAATAAATAATTCATCTTATAGAATTATATCCCTCAACAAATGCTGTGAGGACAGTTACAGGTTTAAACTGATTAGTTACAGGTGAAAGGCCCACAGGAGACTGGAGCGTCTTCACATAGGACTTGGGTTTGTGTCCAGTTACTGACCAATGAATAGTTAATTTGCTCTTTAACATGAAGACATAAAGCGCAGTTGCGCTACAGGCGCCCTGAGTTCGAATCCTGGCTCGAGGACTTTTCCGATCCTGTCCCCTCTCTATCTCTCCCAGTTTGCTTCCTGTTTCCTCTACACTGCAGTCCTGTCATAATAGATCTGTTTTTTATTTACAGAAATATGAGACTCCACCTGTGCTAAAAAGCATCAGTCTCAAAAGACGCTCACACTAAAAATATGTTTTTTCCCCCGCTAAGCTCCAGAAATAACTTGCAGATGCAATGAACAAAAAGACAGTTGTGTATATCATTTCATTTCTTTTCACTCCCATCTTTTAATTTTGCCTATTTTACATACAGTATTGCCAAACCATGCACATACACACAGACAAACATGACAGAAAAGAGACAAATAAACAGAATTAAAATAGTTTTCTTAATAAAACTTTTTTTTTCCATTTTGACAAGTATTTGTTTTATGACAAAGTCTTAAGTAATTCTGTAGCATAAGAACAGAGCAGCTTTAGTTCATGTGTGTTGACACTGTTTCCTGTTTACATTTTGTCTGCCTTCTGAAGGTGTAAAGAAAGCAAATAATAGTTATGTTTCTTCTTTGTTGCCCATGGGTTCTCTTAATGTTGTAGGAGTGCTGGTTTTGTGTCTTTAGCTTGGGAAGGGTGTTAAAGGTTCTCAGAAAGCCGTGTCATTCTCCAGGCTAATACAAAATGCATGACACAGAGAGACCGGCCCAAAGCTAATGCTGCATCGCGGTCCAGGGTAACATAGCAACAGTGTCTGCCTGAACTTTAGCCCAGCACAACATCCATTAACCCGGAGTGAACCGGCAAGTGAGAGACACTCACGGTTTTTAACAGCTAGCAGCAGCTAAACCTGACTGTTTCAGTTTTACATGGCATTGACATCCTTTGAATTATTTTGTAATGACAGTCAAGTCCTTTGACACCAGCTGGCCATCACTGCTGGAGTGTCTCCTACACCTACACAGTTCAAAGGACGCATCAGTGCTTTTGGAGATGTCAGACATCACGCTCATGTACAGTGTGTAAAACGTGTACAGCAGACGTCCTCAAGTAAAACTCATCCCATAAAAGCCAGACTTCCCTCTTACTGCCTGTCCTCGCTAAACCTTCAAATCTCTTTCCCAGTCACTCTGTCCTGATATGAAGGCTTGGCCTAAGGGGTGAAAGCTTTTTGAAATAATCTTTAAACATTTTATTCAAACACAACCCTTATCATAATTCTTTTCTGCATACAGACGACTGGCGGTCCCGGGAGCCTAGCGGCTCGGTGTGACCGAATCAAACGCGAAGTCCAAATTTAAATGGAAGTCCTGTAAGCTGTAATCTGTCCTGGTAAATATGTCTGTCTTTGAGCACAAGATTTGTATGCGCAAGAAGAAAAGCAAATACGGAAAAGTGAATGTACACCTTCAGTCACTCATCGTAGCAAAATAATCCCTAACCCTACCTAAATAAATGGACGTGAAATGATTGATATTGATCAGAGTATAAATTATTTTATTCTGTGAAGAAAGAAAGAGTGTCATGAAACTAGCACAGATATGGAGAAAATCACTGAAACAATGATAAATTATACACAAATATTGGACAGAATGCTGAAGTTCTGTGGCGTAGTGGTAAAGCAATTGGACCTTAAATATAAGCAAACCTACAAAAGCACTACTGACATGTCAGTCAGTCACACAGATTTCACACAAACCATTATGACGAGAGACTCGGGGAGTTTGAACCAGGAAGACTGTGTTGTTAAAGGGGTCATCGGATGCAAACTTCACTTTATTCATGTTGTTTGAACATTAATGTGTGTTGGCAGTGTATGTACAAATCTACCCTATAATGATAAAAATCCATGCAGTGGTTTTTAATTAATCTGTAAAAATAATATCCCCTTTTTCAAATGGAGCCGTTCTCAGATGCCTGTCGTTGTGGCGTCACATGACAGATGCCACTCCCACCATAGTTGATTGACATGAGCGTTTTACCGCAGACCAGCTGTCACAGTACAGTAACTTTCCTTGTTTCAGTGCCGGAGCAGGGATGTAAGTTAGACAAGAATATCTCCGATTGAGTGATTGAGGTGTTGTGTTGCTGGATGTAATAATGAACATAGTGGTCGTCATTTACTCCCGACATCTGAGCCACTGAAGATGCAGTGGATTACGTTTGTTTGTGAAGGGAATGCGCCTCCCGATCTACATATATTCGTCTATGTTCGCGTGAATCATTCATGATCCAGCTTCACTTACAGCAGACGTGAGTATAAGCGTTTTTTTATGAATCTTTGCGATCGCCTTTCCTAATAACATGGTAGTTAGGAAGTTTAGCGGCTAAAGTAAACAAGATCGTCTTTCCACAGAGAGAAGAGAGGGGCGGGGCGAGCAGAGCTCATTTGCATTTAAAGGAACAACCCCTTAGAATGAGATGATTTTTGCAGAGCTGATATTGTCAAGGTAAAAAGGGTGTTGTTTTACAAAACCATTGAGAATTTTTAATCAAAGTATATTAGAGACTTTTCATTAAGACCCTAAAGAATCATATCAACTTGTGGAAAATGGGCATCCGATGACCCCTTAGTAATGGGCAGCGATGTCAGAGAGGAACACAAGGTCATCTCTGCAATGGGCCAGTGGGACAGGATGCTCCTTTCAGTATTTTCCTATTTAACACTGTAAAGCTGCTTCGACACAATCTGTATTGTATAAAGCACTATACAAATAATTGTGACTTGACTTGGCTTGGCATGTGAGAAATAAAGACAGTCGAGTCTCTTTTCTCCAAACATATGCTGGAAAACAAAATAAAATGAGATTACTTTGGACATCATGTCAGCATTGGTAGTAATATTAGTTTGCTAAGCTTTATTCGGCTTTACACACACTGAAACCTCTGATACACACAGGAGAAAAGCTGTTTTTATCTCTGGGCTGCATTTGAGGACCATGTACTTTTACATTTATGCATCTGGAAGATGCTTTTATCCAAATTCAATCTCAATTCAAATGTGCAAAATCATCCAAAACCAAAATAAACGTCTTTCTGCAGCAGTTAAAAGCAATAAGTGCTGCGCTGATGATTGACAGAATGGTTTGTGAGGCACTGCACCTTTAGACATAAAGATTCCAGAAATAGAGACGTTTAATTATGCCTTTCTTTTCAAAAGCTAATGAAACAAAGCTGCAGCTTATGAACCAGAGGAATCCACAGGTGTGCTCTGTTACAGTCAAACACACTCCATTATTCTTCATGCGTATTAGTGACACTGGCCTCTATTGCAGCGATTCAGGCAGCCTGACATTATTTCTGTCTGCGAGTCACCTGGCAGGATACCTGCATCGCTTACGCAGCGGGTTACCTGTGGGAATGTAATCCTGCTCTGCCATCAGCTTCACTGATGCTCGGTGACACACACACACACACACCTGCGGTCATCAGCTACTGGGCCGGTCCGTCCTGTGCTGGACTGATAGCTTAAGCCCTCAGGACCGGGTTCAGACGCAGTCAGCTGTAGAGATCTGCTTTCCAGAAGCCTGTCTCACAGACAGCTGCCCACAGGACAGGACACGCCAGGTGTCACCCTGCTGTTTAAAGCCAGTCAATATGGCCCGACTCACGCTCACGCCCTGCGGAGGGACAGTTATTCACCTTTTCATTATGCTCTGAATATTTAAACAGCTCAGAGGAGACGGAGGAAGAGGAGGTCTGAAAACTGTCGTTCTCCTTTCTGCCACAGACAATCCACCTGTCCTCTTCATCATCGTGACCCAGCATTCTCCTTTACTCTTTCATCTCACATGATGCTGCTAAATGCAACATTACATATGCACATATACATCCATATAGACACACAATGCTTCAGAACTAGACAAGAGAGAGAGAGAGAGAGAGAGAGAGGGAAGCCTGCATCAATCACTGTCAAGTGCTGCTCTAGTCCTACAAACACACTGCTATCTATTCCCTCAATCTCTTGCTTCGTCTCTGCAGCAGCGTTTACAGATTCTGCTGTGCCAGTGTGATTTAGTGTTAAAATCACAGCGTTAAGATGAGGCAGATGAGTGCAGTGCTGGTAAAAAAAAAAAAAGGGTTCGCCGTGTGATGCCGCTTCTCTACTGCCGTCTGCATCCGTATAGTCAGTTCAGATGGAGCTCAAAGGTTACCAAACATTAGCTTACAGTTTATTCATTGCCTACAGAATGCTAGACTGCAGAGCTCGATCTGTTCAATGAGCAGACAACTTGTGTTACATGTAGCATACAGCTAAATGATATTGCTGTAGGGACATTGATTTAATGCCAGAAGAGGACTAGCTCCTCCAGAAGAGTTCAGTTCCTCTCAAGGTTTGTTTGTTCTTCACTACCTAAACATCTTACAGAGTTTTTTTTCCTTGCTGCAGTCGCCTTTGGCTGCTTGCAGACATTAAAGCTCATTTCACTGTAAAGCTGTTCTCTGGGATTTTAATACAATCAAGGCACAGAGGCATATATTTATACACAACTGTACTGTGAAAGCACTGCACAAATGAATTGGAGACGACCAGGAGAACTTCTGCTCGGTTACAATTATGCATTCATTTCTGCTGTTCACTTTATTCTGTCTGTTACATGCATCAATCTGTGCTTCAGTAATCATCATCTCCATTCACCAGATGTTTCAAAGGTTGCTTCTCATAAGACTAATTTGAGCTATCACTGTAAATTTACGGGGGAATCTCAATCTAAAATCTATTTTCATTTAGCACTTAGCACGGCCTCCAGCTGCAATTCTGAATCTCTTTTACATTGAGACCACACTCGTTTATTGGCTTCAAACAATCCTGCTGGTGTCTTTTCAGCGGCTCACACAGACAAACACACCCTCACACGTTCATCTCTCAAATACCGTGGTAAATAATGCTCAAAAGACATTCTGTGTTTAGCTAAAAGGGCACCAGGGAGAAACGCAAAACAATTCAATTTAAATAGCACCTTTTACAACACAGATTGTTCACAAAAAGCAGCTTTACAGGCAATAGAAAAATAAAGACAAAAGGAAAAGAAAAAAAAAGTGTGATTCAACCCAGTGAGCAGCCAAGAGTGAGAGTGGAAAAAAAGAAAAGAAAATCTGCCTGGTGATCTTTTAGAAGACGTGGAGAAACCTCATGCATGCTAACAATTATCATTATTTATCCACATTTCAAGAACATTGGAACAATGGTAAGGTTTAGTTTTTTCACTATTTTTAAAGTTTGTAAAACTACTTTTTCAAATTTGTCCTAGACAGCTTGTCTAATTTTCACCAAAACTGGTTCAGATCATCTTCAGACCATGCTGGCAAAAAGTTATGGAATTCAAGTTGATTAGTCAAACCATTCTTGAATAACGCGCAAATGAATTTTATGAAAAGTGCGCAAAAATGGATGTAAGGTTATATCTCCGAATGGTTTGGTGTATTGAGACCAAACTTGGTGTGAGTTATAAAAAGCATGACCTGAGGGTACCTGCAATGTTTCGACACAGTGCCACTTAGTGGTCAGGAGATATGAAAAATTTATATTTTTGCTTATAACTTTTGAATGGTTTGGCCAAAAATCACAAAACGTATCTCTTTAGATTCAGTGCATCATGCTGAGTCGAACCATACCCAGTCCATTCCCATGTCAGCCATTTTGAATTTTGTCCAAAAAAATGCTATATTTTATGAACGCATTGGCGTATCGTTATGAAACTTGGTATGTGTCTTCGACACCATGCCCCGACAGTACTCAAAAAGTTTGCGGGCGGGTTATTAAGAAATTTTAAAAAATGCTAATAACATTTGATTAAATTGGCCTATTGTAACGAAAGTGATCTCAATATATTCCTTGGGTCATGCCGAGAACATTGATACCAATTATCCCAAAATTTCCCGAACTTCCTGTCCGCCATATTGATAAATGTTGAAAACCTACTTTTTCAAACTCCTCCTAGACCGTTTGTCCGATTTTCACCAAATTTGACTAAGATCATCTTCAGACCATGCTGGGAAAAAGTCATGGATTTCGCATCGATATACAAAACGGTTTTCGTGTAGCGCATCATCGAATTTACTGGAAAGATGCCAAACTGCATTTGAGGTTGTGTCTCTGCAAAGCTTTGCATTACAGCGTTGCATTACATTACTGTACTGGTGCATCTCAAAAAATTTGAATATCATGAAAAAAGTTCGTTTTTTGTTTGTAACTTATTTAAAAAACTGAAAAATGTAAAATAAAACATTTCAAAAGTTTTTTTTGTTTTAATTTTGATGATTAGAGCGTACAGCTCATGAAGTCAAAAATCCAGTATCTCAAAATATTAGAATATTTACTGCAAAGCTTTGACATATTGATACAAATTTTATATTGTCACCTCACACTGACCATGCTACATCAATTTGGTAACAGCGCCACCTTTTGGTCGAGAGTGATAAACAATTCATTAATCATCAATAATGACGATTGTCCTGAGAGATTGTAGTGCCCAGGAACCTGAATGTCTCCACTGACATTATAGTAACTGTCCATGATGGTAAGTGGGGAGAAAGCAGGGGGATTCCTCCTGAAGTCCACTGTCATCTCCACTGTTTTAAGCGTGTTGAGCTCCAGGTTGTTGTGACTGCACCAGACAGCCAGCTCTTTAACCTCCTGTCTGTAAGCAGACTCGCCTCCGTCCTTGATGAGGCCGATGACTGTAGTGTCGTCTGCAAACTTCAGGTGCTTGACAGAGTGGTCTTTAGATGTGCAGTCGTTGGTGTACAGGGAAAAGAGCAGTGGAGAAAGAACACAACCCTGAGGAGCACCTGTGCTGGTGGTGCAGCTGTTGGATGTGAGTTTACCCATTCTCAATACCTGTTGCCTACCTGTTGCAACTTTCACTTCTACCTTGCGTACCTTTGCATCTCAACTTGGAAAAGTGTTAACAATAAGTCCCACTGGCCATTCATTTCTCTGTACCTGACTGTCTTTGAGCAATACTACATCTCCAACTTTTATGTTAGGTCTGTTCTCTGTCCATTTTCTGTGGCTTTGTAGGGTGGACAAATATTCTCCCCGCCATCGCTTCCAAAAGGTATCTGCCAAGCATTGGACTTGCTTCCACTGTTTCTCATGGGGGTGCAACGTATCAAAGTTTCCAGAAGAGGCTGCCAATGCATTCATCTTTTGGGTTAGAATCATTGCTGGGGTAAGAACTGTTGGGTTTTCAGGGTCTGTAGATACTGGCAGTAACGGTCTTGCATTCATGATAGCCATTACCTCTGCCATCAAGGTGTTTAAGACTTCATGAGTGAGTCTACCGGGCCCAGTCTTTAACAACATAGCATCTAAAATACACCTGCTTAACCCAGTTAGTCTTTCCCATGAGCCCCCCATGTGTGATGAATGTGGGGGATTAAACAGCCATGTACACCCCTTCTCTTTCAGGTAATTTTGTAGGTATGGATCATCAGGGTCTATTCTTAGTTCTTTACATGTGCCCACAAAATTTGTTCCCCTGTCAGAACGAAGAAGCTTGGCTGGACCTCGGATATAGAGAGGAACCTCTGTAATGCGTTGATGAAGCTAGATGTCATCATGGATTCGATGAGCTCTATGTGCACAACTCTGGTAGACATGCACGTAAAGATTACTGCCCACCGTTTGCTTTCAGCACTACCTCTTCTAGTGCGTTGTGTGAGGATAGTCCAAGGACCAAAAACATCAAGTCCAACACTGGTGAATGGTGGTTCTTGAGCAAGTCTGTCTTCAGGTAAATCTGACATTTTTGGCACTCTGACCGTCCTCTCAGCTTATGACACGTCACGCATTTATAAATGACTGTAGACACTGCACGTTTGCTACCAACAATCCAAAACGTCCTTGATGCTGTACCTGCTCGTGATAATATCTCACAAGAAGGGTGGAAATGTGATGGGTTCTTGGAAGAATGAGAGGGTGTTTTTCCTTCATGCATACATCGACAAATGATATGCGCCCTCCAATCCTGAGTAAGCCATTTTCATCCACAACTAGACTGAGGCTCTTGAGAGGACTTTGTTTTGAGATTGGTTGTCCTTTCTCTATGCAGTTGTATTCTTCTTTGAATACTTCACGTTGAACAGAACTGATACCCAGGTTTTTAGCCTTCAGAAGTTTTGCAACACTGCATGGATCTCTGTACTGTTGCCATCCTTTGTGACCTGCATTGTTTACTTTTTGGAATGATACAGCAACATGAATCAGTCTGGCCAAAGTATGAATGAGACTCTTCCAACTAGAAAAATGCATGAAGCGATGACAGCTGTTTCTGTGAGGTTTTGGTTAACGAAGTCACAACATCAGGACGAATCTTGTCATCTGTCTCAGGATTTATGAGAGCAAAGTCCTGTTTGTCAAGAATCTCTTCTGCTTGGACTTGTGATAAAAATGGTGGTCCTAAAAGCCTGCTTGTGTGTTGCAACAGGTTTGCTGGAGCAAGTCGTGAAGCATGATCTGCAGGGATTTTCTCAGTTGAGATATAAAACCACTGGTCAGGGTGTGTGGTGTTTCTGATCCAAGAGACCCTGTTCGCCACGTACACATAGAATCTCCTGGTAGTGTTGTGAATGTACCCAAGTACTATTTTGCTGTCAGTGTAGAATTTGACAGTGTTCCATGCAATGTCCATTTCATCTCTGAGCAGATCATACAGTTCAACAGCTAACACAGCTGCACACAATTCTAACTGTGGAATTGTATGTGTTGGTCTTGGCGCCAGCTTGGATTTTCCCATGATAAATGAAAAGAATGCCTCTTCTTGTGTAGGCCTTTTCTTCACAAGAAACTTGAAATGAGAAACGATCAGTTTCCAAGTTCCAAGTCCCAAGCTTTGTTGGACAGGGAGGGAATCTGAACTGAGATCCAGGTCTTTTACAATCTTTGCACGATCTTCTACAGGGAAAGTGTTCATCACTGGTTTGCTGTTGAAGGCGACTTTATGTAGTAACAGGTTATATTCAGCCAACATCTCTCTGGTTCTTGTCAGAATATCCATTGCCTCCTCAGGAGTAGCTACTGAGGCAAGACAGCCATCTACATAAAACTGTCTCTCCACTAGTATTTTGGCTTCACTACCATGTTCTTTCTCACCTTCCAGAGCTGCTTTCCTCATACAGTAGATGGCCACAGCAGGTGACGGGCTGTTACCAAAGACGTGGACTTTCATCCTGTAGTCTATCACATTTTTTCCCATAATGTTGTCCTCATACCACAGGAATCTGAGGTAATCTCGATGTTTTTCCTGAATAACAAAACAGTAGAACATTTGTTGCACGTCCGCTGAGAATCCTATAGGCTCTCTCCTAAAGCAAAGACACCCCTTCAAATTCAGCACTTGAGTCAAACACAACTCTTATCTGATCTGGTTTTGGGGGAGATACCAGTGTTCCTTGTCCTTTTCCAAAAGAAGGAACCACTTCTGCATGGTCATTGACCAGCATCTTTTGCATGAACTCGGTAAAGTGTTTTTTCATGTCTGGTTTCTTTTCTAATGTTTTCTGGAGTGAGCAGAAATGCTTGATTGCTTGATCTCTGTTACTTGGTAAGCGACATCTTGGAGATTGAAATGGTTGAGGCGCCACCAAGCTGTTCCCATCATCTCTGTAAACTGATTGCTTCATGATGTCCAAAAACTGTCTGTCATCCACGGACAGTGTTGGTTTGTCATCATCCCTGGATCTTTGAAACACTGAACAACCCAAACTGTCTGTATTCACAGAAAAGCTGGTATCTTTCAGGCAGGATGAAGTGTGCAGATCCTGATGACATTTTGTAAAACTGATATCTTCCTTCACTTGGATGTTATTTGGGCAAGGACTAAGTATGGATGCGCGACCATTCAGAAGCACATTCGCTTTGAAAACATTCACAACTGATGATTTGTGAACCGTTCCTAAATAGACTTCACCCACAATGACCCATCCTAAGTCGAGTCGTTGAGCAAAAGGACTATTGTGGGGCCCATTTATTTGCTCACGCACCTTGTGTACTCAGTATATCTCATCCTAAGAGCAGCAGGATAGATGCATCCACAGCTGGTATTTTGTCTGCTAACACCTGAAGATGAGGATGGTGCTGCACTACCTCAGGAGAGGGAATCTCTTTTACCTGTCATCAGGTATCATGTCGCATTCTATTAGTGTTGGGAGCTGAATTTGTAGCTTTCCATTCTTAGGCTCAATTACAAAGTTGGTAGCTCTTCTACCTGATATCTCTGTTTCACCCGAACATGTTTTCAATGTGTACGGGCTGGAGTTAGAGTTAATGCCAAAAATGTTGAAAAACTCTGTCTTGGCGAGCGAACGATTGCTCTGTTCGTCAAGCACTGCATACATTGTTACTGCTTCCTCCCTCTTATGAATACAGGCCCCGATCTCACCCATAGGTACTAGCAAAGAGACACAGATTCACATCTTAAAAGCCTGCTCGATTAAACAGGGAAATATGTGAGCAATCTGCACATACATGCATCTACATGCACATATGTGTATGAGTGTGTGTGTGTGTGTCTGAGTGTGTACCTGGTATTTATCACGTTATGGGACCAAATGTCCCCACAAGGATAGTAATAAAATTTTAACTTTGTGGGGACATTTGTGAGGTCCCCATGAGGAAACAGGCTTATAAATCATGCAGAATGAGATTTTTTGAGAAAGTAAAAGTGTGCACAGTCTCCTGTGAGGGCTAGGTTTAGGTGTAGGGCGATAGAAAATACGGTGTGTACAGTATAAAAACCATTACACCTATGGAATGTCCCCATAAAACATGGAAACACAACAATGTAGTTTGGAGCATGTCCACACACCCTTGAGTCCCAAAGTGCAAAGTGCTCTCCCTCATTCATTCACTCACTCACTCACTCACTCACTCTCTCTCTCTCTCTCTCTCTCTCTCTCTCTCTCTCTCTCTCTCAGAAACACACACACACACACACACACACACACACAATCAGATACATCATTGTATTTCTCTTCAGGCTTTTGGCTGTTTTGTTCTCTTTTCACACATTAAAACTACTGACTACCAAATGCCATACACACATAAACTGCCAGATTCTAGCAGCCTTTTGACTCATTTTCACACATATTTAAAAGTCCAAAATGCTGCAGACCACAGCATTGCAAAATAAATCTTTTGGTTATGTGTATTTCTCAGTCGTCATTCTCCACATGCAGTTAAACTCTCACTTCAGAATGCGCTAAACCACTGAAACACCTCATACACAAACTCATTCTACCCAAAATACAACCAGCAAGAATGCTTTGTCACTCATAACTCAATGGTAGCATTATAGAGGATGGTCATTTAGTCACCCTAAGTGACAGCTCATCAAGCACAGGTCAGCACAGATATGGGAACAGCGACTGCATTTGTCCTCTCTAGTGATTCACCTGGGGAAGAATAATGGTGACGTTTCATTTTTTTCTACATGAATAAGTGCAGTTGAGAAAATCTGTGATTTTCATTTTGATTTTCAATCACATTTTGATTGCTTTGAGCAAACAAGTTCAGCACTGTATCAGGACAAGCTTCCCTTAAATCTGAAATTCAGGTATATCTAAAATGCCAAAGGAATGGGAAAATGTCATGGCAGCAGAGCAGTATGTGTGCCTGACAAACGTCTGAGGTCAAACAACACACAGCAAGCACAAACTTACTTCACGGGTCGACAGAATCCCACCAGCAGATGATCTCGGGCTCAAACAACATGCCTATGGACCAAATCAGCACCTAATGTTGCACATACATGGCAAAGGCTGACTAAAGTCTAACCTAACCTCTCTTTACTCTCTTCACTTTAGTTCATGTTTTTAAGTTTTCACTTAAGCCCCGTCCACAAATTTTGCATCGTATCGGCATTTCGTTCAGACGGATTCGTCGTTTTGGGAACCCGAAACCACTATTTTTTAAAACCGGGTCCCAGAGTGGACAAATCTGAAAACGACACCTTTGCGAGTCTGTATGTTTTGTGAAACGATGTCATCACCCCACGTCTTGACCCTAGTCAGACACCGCTACGTCATGTAACAGCAACAGCAACATGAACAAACAATGAACAACAGTATTTTTATTAACTAACATTAACACTGATTAATAAATAGTGTAATAAATGCATTGTATTTCTGTGGCAGAATTACAGTGCCACATACTGGTCTGGCATGGACACTACATCTTTTTGATTTGGTTTCATGCATACACAGATATTTCTTAAGATGTTGTTTATGGGATTTTTTTTTAGAACAAGGGGAAAAAAAAAAAATCGGATAGGGAAAGCTCTGCCTTCGTGTGTACAGGTCCTAAAACGCTTTTAGGGACTCACTCAAAAACAAACATTGCCATAATTTACATATCGTTCCAAACCTGTATGACTTTCATTCTTCTGTGGAACGCAAAATAAGGTGTTTTGACGAATGTTGTCGTAACTGGTGTTGTATGCTTTGTGTTTTTGGAGTAATAAATAGACCAGGGGTGCTCAACCCTGTTCCTAGAGATCTACCTTCCTGTAGAGTTCAGTTCCAACCCTAATCAAACACACCTGAACCAACTAATTAGGATCTGAAAGAGCACTTGATGATTACAGACAGGTGTGTTTGATCAGGGTTGGAACTAAACTCTGCAGGAACAGGGTTGGGCACCCCTGAAATAGACGAACATTAGCTGAAGAGTCTACTCTTCATTTAATCTGATGAAAGATAACACAGCCTTTACCAGGTGTGAATTGGCACTTTTTCGTTTCTGTAAGTTAAATGTAAACTGCAATACAATTAGCATGTGCTTCAAGTTAATCGATGAGACACACAAATGAATCATAACCTCAATTAAAACAAAAACAATGAAACATACATGAAAAAATAAAATTATAAAACAGAGAAAAACTGAGTATAAAAGTGATTTTTAAAGCAAAGATGATATTAGAACTTAATAGAAACCCACCTCTACCATGCAGACATAATGCAGAAAGAACATGAAACTAAGATAAATGCTGCAGTCAGAAAATTAAAGGGGGATACGCACACATATAAACTTGTGTAATTCTACATAGAAAACAAACATAATACTTTATTCACAATATTTAATCAAACAATGTTGAACCCCACTGACTTTCATTGTATGGACAAAACAACAACAACAACAACCAACAAGTAACTGACTAACTTAATAATATCTTTGCTTCACATCTTCACTACACCTGCTCTGTGACGCATTACCTGACAATGAGTTTGGCCATCTTTATGCACTTTTTAAAATTAACTTCTGACCTTCATCTTCTGCCGTTTTGTTGGCATTTTCCCTCTTCTTCTTGTACTTTGCCAAACCAGTGACTCAGCTGTGAGTGTTGCCATCTAGTGGATCCACAAAAGAGTACAATCAATTCCAGACTCATGAACAGAATATAAACTCACAGTGCTGTATTTATGCAAAACAATAAATAAATAAGTAATAATTAAAAAAGCCCTCAAGTATTAAAATTATACATAATCAATAGTCAAAGTCTCTAATCAGACATTTACGTAGGTAAAAGTATTCAAAATAGCCACTTTTAACCACACTGAAGTATTTTATAAAAAAAAAAAGGTGTTTTGGGGCATACTATCATGTCATTCATTCCTGGAGGCCTTTGTTGATATCATAGATCCTCTGCTGTGGCTATTAGCATGTAGTTAAATTCATTACCATCCAATCCATTACCATTTAGCTTTTCAGTTGATAGAGTTAAAAAAAAAAAAAAAGAAAAGAAAGTCAGGCATCACAGCTTTGCATATTTTTAAACAAGCCAAAGGAGAGGAATAACCCATCCTGCTGTTCTGCTGAGGAATGGGTGTGAGAAACATTTACTGAAATACTACAGCATTCAGACACCTTTGGCAAACTAAGCTGATTTTAATTTCACTGAAACTAACTAAATTGGAGAATTGCTATGTGACTGGGGAATGCATTGAAACTTAACATTTTTTAGTTTAAGCAGATGACAGATGCTTACTTTTTAGCTTTAGTAGCTTGTTTATTATAAACCTGTGTAAACCTGCTTCACTCTGAGTTACTTCTGATTTCAGATTTACCTGCACCAAACATCACAGAACAACTGAGATAGATTTACATCCCAACAAGATAGTCTCTTCTTGAACAGAGTCAACTAGTCTCCACCAGATGATTGTGACACTGAGCTGAAATCTGCAGTTCTCCGGCTGACCATCCTCTGTGTAAGGCTCAGGTTTATCTGCAAACGCTGCTCACAGAAGAACCTGTAGATCTGAGCTTCCTCTCTGGAGAGACAAGCCAATTAAAGCACAGAATAGACTGATCCGACAGGCTGCATTTGTGCAGTTCGTTCCCTCTTCTCTGTGCGGCAGCATGAATTTAGAGGGTAGAGGGGGAACAGGGAGAGAAGGGCGACTTTTGTGTCTCCGTAACAGGGGATATTGGCCTGTAATGGCTGAGCCATACTGTTAATTAGGTTCAGGTTGGAGAGAATGGGGCCTGAATTCAGGAGTGTGTGTGTGTGTGCGTGTGTGTGTGTCCAAAAATCAGCTGGAAGCCACATTGTGTTGTGACAGAGAGGGAAATCTGTTGGCCTGTTTCAGAGCTAATTGGAAGGCAGGAAGACAGAATGAAAAAGAGATTTTCCAAATTAGAAAACAGCTGAGATGACACTGGTCATAAATCCAGTGAACATTATGTGAAGGGCAATATCAGCTCTGATGATTCATCATCATTTCAGCATGGAGATGCATAGGGAAATGACAACGTTAGCTTTAAATGCAAGAGCTCATCATCCACACAAAACGAGTTTAATGAACCATTTGTGTTCACTATCAGACTTTCATTTCATTTATTACAATATCTACTAGGAGACGGGTGCAAATCTCACCCTCGAGTCTCCACTGAAACCTAGAAACAGCTGCTGATCTCTCAGCACGACTTACCATTTAACCTCACCGCTAGGGATGCTGGGAAATGTAGGTGGTGAAATACAGGGAGGCAGTTTTCTTGAAATAATCTGTGTCTGAATATGCCTAGTCCTGAACTATACAATAGGCCTAAAACAGTATGGGAAAAATGTAGTATGTCTAAATTCATAATATTCAAAAAACAGTAGGCAAAAAGTATGACCTACTACTTGACTTTACTATCCTATGTGGCCACGGGACAGGATTCGTGAAGCAAAACAGATGCTGGTCTGTCACATGACAATGGCAACATGAGTGTAGTCTGTGCAGATTTCATTCATACTACATGCATTCACACTATATGCAGAAAACAAATACAAAGTCAGTTCTTATTCAAATGTATACATTTGAGGTTTAGTCCCCAGAGGAGGCTATAATAGCTGAAGAAAGCTTCTGTTAGCATCTCCGTTGGTCCTACTGGTGTCGCTAGATGAGGACGGAGTGTTTGGGTTCGGTAGAGCTGCAGCGACGGACAGCTGGTGCCTCTCATCCTTCGCTTCTCCATCTTTTACATCTCCATGTTATTATCTGAAATTGCAGAAGAGCCAAATCATATAGAAGGTCATTATGAAAACATCACAGGCAGCACATAAAGAGTCCATTTACATCAATTACTGTGAGCAGAAGTCAATGACGCATCCCTCACGTAAAACACACACGCAGCTCTGTTTGATGGGATTGAAAGTGCAGATGGACAGCAGCCAAAACCAAACACACAGCTGGGCGATCACATGGGCCAAAGGTGCACTCTTTCTCCACGCCATTAGCTGAAGTGAGCGGTGAGAGCGACTGGACAGTGTCACTGGGAGAGAGAGACAGAGAGACATAATGTCAGTAAAGAGAAGCACATACAATCTCAAATATAGTCACTGTCTCTGAATCAGTGTCTTTGGCACAAACGCAAACTCACCAAACCACTGTAAGGCTCATGACAGTACAGGACTTGCTACAGTCTTCTGTTGTTATTACATTCAGACTAAACCAAAGCCTAACACTACTGTAGTCGAACACGCACACACATTGCATGTGCAAACATTTTTTTGTCATTTTTTTCCAACAAGCCTATAACTCAAGCACCTGCAAAAGTAAACTGTGTGTAAACTGTGTGAGACCAGACAGACAAGAAAGAAAGAGAAAGAAAGAGACAGATGCATAGGGAGACAGAGATGACACTGTGATGTATCTTATTGTCCCACAACACAACAGTTAGACAGGGAACGCATCACTGATCAAGCAGACAGATGCTACGTGTGTGTGTGAGTGTCAAAAATGTTGTCAGCCACTACACAGGCTGCAAGACAGGCAGCCTGCCCTCCTAGGTGAGAGGAGTGTGTGTGTGCGTGTGTGTGTGTGTATTTGGTCAGAAATGTCTCATCCAGTTTTTCTACACAGTGAAGAGCAGCACACTCTCCTGCACCGTGAAGCCTGTAACACACATAAAAAGTCTGAATCTTCTCAGAAACAGAAGAGATCATCTCTGCAGCCATTGCTGCATTCACATCAGTGATCTGATCGCTCTTGTCCAGAATATCTGCTTTTTTTCATGCTCACTGTTTTTAACCAAAAATGTGAATGTTGGAATTAAATAAAGTTGCCTGAGTCTGAATGGCCCCACGCTCTCGGCTGAAAGAGAAAATTGGTGAGCACTTATCTTCACGAGAGAGAGAGAGAGAGAGAGAGAGAAAGAGAGAGAGAGCACGATATTGCTGAGAGCCGCGGGGGCTTTTCAACGAAAGAGCCCGTCACACAGTTTTTCCCCGACACTGAATAAAAAATTGGGTCTGAAATTTCACATTTGCAAAGCAAAGGAGAAAAAGGCCTATTAGAAAGGCGGCTAACAAAATCCTGCCGTCTGATATAGTGTGTATGAAATATGAAATATTCCCACAGCAGACTGAACGGCCTGTGAGAGCTTTAATATTTTCCAGATCTTCACAGAACATTCTGTGCTGTGGTATGAGAGCTCGTACAGCTGGAGGACTCGTAAAACTGTCATCATCCTGAATATTTTAACAAGAGGAAATATCTTACGTAGAATAATAGGACATTTTTTCTGGAATCTGACACAGCGCGCCAGAACTGACCCAAAAGGATTTCCTCAAACCGGATCTCTTGTGACCTGTGTGAAGATGACGAAAAACAGAACGAAATACATGTGTGTGTGTGTGTGTGTGTGTCTTATGTTCACACTGCCGTAGTGCTTAATTCTGATGTAAGATTTGAGTGTGAACTGGGGCCCATTCTTCGTATGTCGCTTATTTCATCCGAGATCAAATGACACATCCAAGATGATGTCATCGCGTTAATCTTGACCTGGCTAATTCGGTTCTTCGAACGCACCTGTTGTTGATGATTAGTATGGCTGGATTGAGTTATCTGTTGGTTTGAAAGGGGCTATGTGTCGATACTCGAAACCATGATCAGCAATGCAGCGATTGGCTGGCGGCAAGACAGCAACGTAATGACATCATATAATTAAAAAAGACGCCTGATGAAAAACTTGACAAATGTCTGGACTTTTATAAGGAAATAGCCAAGCAAACAAAACTACATAAATGTTATAATAGATCAATGAAATGTGCAGTTTTTATTTAGTTTATTTTTTTACATGATTCCAAATTATTTATATTCATGATTTCTGATATTTGTGGAGGCATTACATTTTTTATTTCAATGTAATAATTAGCAATTCATTTTAATTTATCTTTGAAAAAAATTTGTTACGTGACAGCATTAATTAAATTTTCTTAAGGGTCAAGATCTCACGTTATTTGCATCTCATGTGCTCCATATAGCCACTCCCATAATAGCTTTCATCACTCAAATTAATGCATGACTCTACATGACAGCAAGTCTGGGATGAACATCGAAGAACCAAACAATCCAAGATCATGCCAAATTGTCAACAGTCAAATCCATCTAACTGAGTTAGCGACGTACAAAGAAAGGGCCCCTGATCGTTGTCCCGAACTAACTAACCCGCACGAAGCAAAAGAACAATAACAGAAATGGCACACATTATGCTGACTCATTTTTTTTTATTTAATATTGTAAGTAGAAAAATGAGAAAATGGCTCCTTTTTCTTTCTTTCTTTTTTTTTTTCCAAAAAACAAACAAGAAGAATTTAGCTTAATTTTTTGTTTTTTTGTTCAGGGGTAGAAAAATTAATAAACTGCTTGAACATTCAATTTCTACGTGTGGGCGGGAAATAAACGCCCCTCATTTTCGTGCAGCAGAATAATAGTCCTATAAATAAATAAATAAACTTCTGTCAGGACCACTATCTTAAAAATGATAGGCACTTAGCATACAGTTTGGTTTGGCGGTATGGTTCTGTTCTGGGCAAAATCTCCCTGCCCATCCATGCAGCATGTCATGAATGAGCAGGGAGAGCAGCAATAATAACCCCCCCAACACAAACGACAGGCCAGAACCCGCCCAACCAGGACTGACGGCATATCTGAAAGAAGCATGTCCTTCTGGAATAACAGAGAATGGGGCGGCAGGCCCTTAGTGACAAGGGTAGCAGCGAAGCTTCTTCAGAAGCAGCTAAGAAGAGCAGCAAGCCCCTTTAATGCAGTACGTGAAAAATATTAAAGATTCTGAAAACTTACTAGAACTGGCAGCCTATTTTGCAGCAAACATAACGTATGGCCATAAACAACATCTTAAACATATGCTTCTTGCTGTTGCAAAATTAACTGGGTACCAGCACTTGCTGTAACCACCATTAGCTTAAAGCAGTGGTTCTCAAACTTTTTTTTACAGTGGTGTACCCTCTGGGGCATTTAACATTCTTCTGAATACCCCCACTTAGACCGCAGTCACACATTTATCATTAAGGGATATTTTGCCCCCTTAAAGCCTTAAACTGTTTCACAGGTGCATTTTTTAGCTTTTATTGTTTTTAAAGTTTTAAAAATGTACGCTACATTTAAAATGTAAAATGTTCGCTTAATATTACTTTTTGTTGAACTGTTATATAAAATCAACATTTGCAATCCTTTGGGTGTTCAGAGAAAATTGCGTTCTTGCTTGTATTTTAAACATAAAAAAACAATAACTCACACAGGGCATGTTTATGAATCAAAGAGTTTCTTAAATCAATCTCTAGTTTTAGTTTAGTGTCAATATTTGTTCTTTATGCTATTAAGTGCTACAAATCTACTGGAGAAGTTTTGACATGCCCTGACATTTGTGCTTTTTTCAGTATCTTAAAAACATATTAATGGCTAAAGTCTGGTTACACTGTAGTCAGCACAAACTGGGCTACAATAATATGCAAGCAACATTAATGTACATGTTTGTGTTTTTGAGAAAACAACGTTTATGCGTGGTTAGTGAACGTCAATTTTTTTTAAGTTGCTGAAATAAGACCAAGAAACACATACAGAACATTTGTTCACAAGACTTTTGAGAACTGGATGTGGTAGGCTGGAGTCTTTTCTACAAAATGATGTGAAAATCATCTCGTTCAGTCGTTCACAAAAAACAATATACTTATTTAAAATTTCTAAGACGTGTTTTGTGATCGAAAGGGAATATGCGAGGGAGTGACAATGGGCACTGAATATTTAGTGATTCACACCTGAGAGACAAAAGGCCCTCCTCTAATGGCCCATCAATGAGACTGTGACTGTCAGGTAAGAAACAATGAGAGAAGATTCAGAGATTGGGGTTTTAGATTATCTGTATTTTATTTATAACACAGTATAATATAAACATACATTATGAAGGTCAAAGACACATTATTAAGCACACTGATCTAACCACAGAGATGTGAACAGACGTTGTGTAATTCCTGAAAAGTTTTCTGAATTCTGTTCAACAAGTAACACAAGTAAATCATACCTGATTTTTAAGTGCTTGCAAAACTCATGATTTTTGTTCAAAGTTGTTCAAACAGTTAGTGTGAGAGAGATCGAGTTAGAGAGAGTGAGAGAGTGAGTCAGACTGAGTGTGTGTGTGTGTGTGTGAGTGTGAGAGAGAGTGACTGAGTGAATGAGGTGGTTTTCTCTGTGATTCCTGTCAAATCCAGCCAATCGTCATTTCCTCAAGGTTAAACCCATCAGATCACAGAGCAGTTCAGCAACGAACGGCAATGAGGCACTGCTGCCCTCAGCAGTCTGATAACAGCTGTGCTTCATTTCACAGACCTCCACAGACACGCGCCAGGAAACCGCCATGCGCTTTAACACAGGCGCGACTGCCCCGCTAAAGGTTAGACCTGGGTGAATTTCCTTCATCTGCTTTAACCAAAAGCCATGCTGTTCGCCGGCTAAAGTAGCGTATCCGTGTTTACTGTGTTAACCCTGCACTCCTGTGTAATGCAACCTTGACTCCAACCCTAAGCCTGGGAACATACAGTGGGATCTTTTGTCAAGTGTTCAATATGATGTGCCAGAAAAATCTGGGGAACATAGAACCCTGGGATCATAGGAAGAACTCACAGTGCTAGCATTCCCCAGCAGCAGAAGACAGCATCCATATTACACCTTATTAAATGATTAATTTCAGTCCAGTACAGTGAAGAGCAGCTCGCTGCTCCATTAGCATACACAAACACACTCTAATAGGCTAATAACAATGCTAACACGCTTCTCTGAAGACTGTAGAGAGAAGGGTTCTCTACTGTTAGCGTGCCGTGTTAGCCATAAGATTTTACTCTCTCTGCAGCCACGCTGTCTCTGCTGTCATCTCATAATATAATGGGCATCAAAGCTTCTTCTGCACAGGCTAACCTAGTTCTTGCATAATTTTCAAGCAATCGCTAACAGTTCTCACCCACTTAACAATGAGGAATATGCCGAACGGCGAGGTTTCTTTCTTTCCGGGACAGACAGAACAGACTGGACTGGATCCGACAGGGTTTGAATTAATGCATTTGTTCCCTGTACACTCTTAAAAATAAAGGTTCTTTATTGACATTGATGGTTCCATGAAGAACCTTGAACATTCATGGATCCTTTCAAATGCAGAAAATTGTCTTTATAGTGGAAAAGTTCTTTTAAATTTTCGTTGTAAATGAGAACATTTCAGTAAATTTCAGTTCTTTTAAGAACTGTTGACTGAAAGGTTTTTTGGAAAACCAAAAATGGTTCTTCTATGGCAGTGTTTCTCAATCCTGGTCCTGGGCACCCCCCAACACTGCACATTTTTTGTGTGTAACCCTAACCCTATCCCTAATCAGACACCCTAACCTAACCTACACTACCGTTCAAAAGTTTGGGGTCAGTAAGACTTGTAATAGTCTTTAAAGAAGTCTCTTATGCTCATCAAGGCTGCATTTATTTGATTAAAAATATAGAAAAAAAACAGTAATATTGTAAAATGTTTTTACAATATAAAACAATGTTTTTTATTTTAACATACTTTAAAATAGAATTTATTCCTGTGATGAAAAGCTGAATTTTTATCAGCTGTTACTCCAGTCTTAAGTGTCACATGATCCTTCAGAAATCATTCTAATATGCGGATTTATTATTAGAATGATCAATGTTGGATAATATCAACAGTTGTGCTGCCAAATATTTTTTGGAACCTGTGATTTTTTTTTTCAGGATTCTTTCATGAATAACAAGTTTAAAAAGTACAGTGTTTATTCAAAATATAAATATTTTATAACAATGTAAATTATTTATTATTAACTTTTAATGAACTTTTAATTATTAACTTAATACATCCTTGGTGAATAAAAGTATTAATTTCTTAAAAAAAAAAAAAGAAAAGAAACAATAAAAATGTACTGACCCCAAACTTTTGAACGGTAGTGTATCTTTCATTGCATCTCATTCATTAAGACAAAGCGACGGCTAGTTGTGTGCCTTCACACTAGAGTTTACAGTTCGTCAAATACAAGTATGCTGCGCATCCATTCAGAACTGAAAAATACAATTATAATAATATTTAAATAAATTATAATAACACTCCATTTTATTGTCAGTAACGGCGTTGTAATGGGGGAAACAGTAATTCATTTGATTACTCGTTACTGAAAAAAATTAACGCCGTTTATTTATAATGTTGTTATTCCCATCACTGTCACAACAAAAGTGTGACTGTTTGCATTACGTGGTCACTATTGTTTTGTCTCTTCTTACAGATTGTTTGATATGTACTGAGTTTTTTTTATTATAAGTGTTTTAATCTTAAATCACAGCAGCGTCCATTTATGAGAATGAATGTATGCTGTTAGCCAGTCATAGCAGTGGGCGTTTACTTCCTTTCCTAGTATTTTAGTGTAAGACCAAACAACTATTAAAATAAAGCAATACAACTAAAAATCTAAATATTTATTTTAGCCCTTTTTTTTTTTTTTTTAATTGGAAAAACCAGGAAAACCTGTAAAAAAAATAAATAAATAAATAAATAAATAAATAAAAAAATAAAAATCTTTATCAAGCAAATATTGCACAACTGGAAAAGTCCAGGGCATTTGAATATTGTAGTGGGCAGTGGGAGTCTGAGAGGATGAGAATCGCTGGACTAGAGTAATGTAGTATGACGGTCATACGGTCAAATCTCAGGCTCTTTAACCGCTAATAAATGCACTGAAGGTCAGTTTAAAGCAAATCCAAATTGGCTACTTTGGAATTAAATATCACATTTCTTACTTCGTGAAATATATCACAAAGTGCGACTATATTGGATTTATTTATTTATTTTAGAGAACATTGGACCACCAGTATGTTATTATTTTAACTCACCAGTTAAGTGTTTCATACACGTCAGTTCAACCCTTCGGATCCATGGCACACTCCGCTGGCCATGTGTCACACAGCGATGATTCTGACAGATTCATATCGCAAACAGCGTGGGCTCAAAGTGTGGGGCCTCCTAGAACGAAGCCATCTGTTCTGATTATGAGGACCCTGAAGGAGGCGACTGTGTTGACTGTAGTACTGCCCTAATGGAATTACAGAGCACCATAATCCAGTCAGGCTGCCGGAGGGTCATCCACAATTCTCCTCTCTCAGGACCCCTATTTACCTTTATCCGAATATGCCACCTGTCAGCTCCTGCAGCAGAGAGAAACACTGCACCATTCCACTTTTAGTATACAACCAAATGTATTTAATCAGTTCTGCAATACAGGCTTTCTGATTATAAGAGTCACAGTGAAGGTTAGTGAATCCTGTTTGTACAGTGTTTGATTATGCTGCTTAGAAGCTATCTGAAAAGCTGCTATTGAAATACACTCAGTGGGCGACATCTGCATTAACTTTCCTGGTTTGTCAACAGCCCATTATTATTCTGTGTATTCATCTTTTAAGGCTTGCAAAACATTTAAAACATGACACACGTTGTGTTTACATGTTTTATGGGGACATTCCATAGGCGTAATGGTTTTTATACTGTACAAACCCTATTTTCTATCGCCCTACACCTAAACCTAGCCCTCACAGGAGACTGTGCACACTTTTACTTTCTCAAAAAACTCATTCTGCATGATTTATAAGCCTGTTTCCTCATGGGGACCTCACAAATGTCCCCACAAGGTCAACATTTACTGGTATTACTATCCTTGTGGAGACATTTGGTCCCCATAACGTGATAAATACCAGGTGCACACACACACACACACACACACACACACACCTGTGTCAACATCACAAATCATTTCTCTTTCAAATCTGGAAATTAAATTTATTGCTTGAAAAGCCTATGATGATGAAATCAAAGATGAATGTATGCAGAAGAATTCTATTGGAAAAGCAAATGAAACTTGTGAAAAATTGTTCTCTTTTAGTTCTGAGAGCAAGATGAGGTTCTTCTCTAGGTCATTTGTGAGGCTGCATCTATAGAAATCTAAGAAAATATAAAAAAAAATTGCAGACATTTGGGTTAAAGAAGGTGAAAATAAAAATCTTTGGCATTATTTTATCTTTGTTATTAAAAAATAAAAACAAAGAAGAAAGATACAACATTACAAATACACATAATATGCAAGTAGGTGTATTTAGCAGTAGCATTCAATAAACTGAATAAACAAATATAAACACTTTATGCACTTCGCTGTATAAATTATACATTGATTCTTATTACAGCAACTGTATTAAAGATCTACACTCAGCAGTGAGTGTGTTTTGTTGTTTTATTAACATTAATGGGATAGTCCACCCAAAAATGAAAAATCTGCAATTTACTCACTCTCAAGTTGTTTTAAACCTGAATGAGTTTCTTTCTTTTGTTTCATAGTATTTTTTTCCTACTTTCAAAGTCAGTAGGGACCAGCAACTGTTTGATTACCCACTTTCTTTGTGTGTGTGTGTGTATGTTTAGCGCAAGAAAGAAATTAATACAGTTCTACCAGAAAGACTCAGGAGGTGATAAGACTTGAATGTATTTATCTGACAAAACCAAGATATAAAAAAATAGAATTCTTTGGCGTAGGCCCCATCCATAGCTTGAATCTGTTGTAGATTCCTGCTATCACTGCTGAAGATGAAGGCAGGGGCGGAGCCTAACCCCCTGCATGGGCAGGGCCAACCTGGTGGTGGTGGGGAGGATGGAGGGGAACATCACGTCAGTATCTGAAAACACAAGGAAGGGTGAGTAGAGAGCTTATATATTCCTTGTGTCGAGTGATGATTGGCTAGATCTAACTGTAATGTGTGATGTAGCATTAAGTCTTCCTAGTAGAACTTGTGCTAAAGCTTCCATTTTTGGGACAACATGAGAGTGAGTAAATAATGGCAGAAATAAAAATTTTTGGATCTCTTTAATGACAAGTGGCAGCATGTTTAGTACTATTAGTCTGTTGTCGCTTTAGGAGCTGCACTCACCTAATATACAGGCATGCGTCTGTTTTTCTCTCACGTGTTTACTTTCACTTTAGACACAACCAGCTGGGTTTATATGTAAACCCTGTGTGTTTTTAACAGTATTAATGCAATCAGACGTCAAAGATAACTTAGTCCAGTAATCAGGTGCCGTTTGACAGTTTTTTCAGTGTGCGCATGCTTCAAGTGTACACACTCAGACAAAGTGCATGTCAGAACAGCACGTGAATAAAATGTTTAAACGGCAAGGCATGCAAATAATGTACTTTTCTGATTGCAAAGTGCAGTGTCCCATGAGTGTAACGCTACCGCTGAGTTAACATTTGATGTGAATGTATGGCGTGTTGTATAGTACATTGAGACGCAGGTGCCAGAACTGCCAAAACTGATAGAATGTGCGCTGTAGCAAGATACTACCATGTTTCTTCAAAAGCAGATCACGGAGACGTTTTAATTGTCCATGATCGTGATGTCACACACCCCTATGTACATGTCACTCAAGTGCTTTTAAACTACAAGGGTAGATAGGCTTCCGGCTTCGCTACTGTTCGGACGCTCTTGCTTACTGCTCTGCGCTTTGCTCTCTGTTTATGTACTTTTCTAAAATATTAACTTCAGCAGATCAGCACAGTGCTCAAACAACACATTCTTTGGTACCAACAAAACTAAAAACTTTGAGATTGGAATAATACTACAAAAAAGAAGACTCTTTGCCTCCCACTGCCAGCAGCTTACATTCCGGAAACGGGAAAACACACCTGCCAAACGAGAAAGAAAATGCCTCTAAAATCTACTTGCTCCATGAACTGCCACAGACTTCTACAAAGGATTGCGGTTCTTGAAACAAAGTTACTCGCTGGACTTCCAAAACAGTTGGAACACTCAAATTTGAGGACTTGTGACTTGACTTGACATAATAAAGGAAGACTTGCGACTCGACTTAGACTTGACTCGAGACTTGACTTGGACTTGAGCCCTGTGATTTGGCAAGTCTTTATGGCTTACCTCATATATTTAATAAAAAAAAAACAAACACGGAAAAAAAAAAAAACGTTCTGATCAGTAGGCTGGTTACTGAAGCATATGATCACACTGGTATGATTAGCGCAGCTTTTGGCACTGAGCCAAAGACACTAAGTTAGCGCTTCTTAGTATTTTCATCCACATAATGTTTAAGATATTTAATCTTTTAGACATTTAAAATGCACATAATCACTATAAACCACTTATAATAATAGAAGAACAAACTTATAATAAATGAAGAATAAACACTGATGTATATTGAAACAGCAGTAGCCTAATAATAGGCTAAACCTTTCACACATAATTAGATTTTTTTTTTCACGTCGAAAGCTTGTATGTAGCCTACATATAAAGTTCACTCTATTCTTCCTGTTTACCAGCCACTAACTTTCATGTCTTTCAGAAGAAATGGATGAATTCACGTGTTGTATATCGACAGCTTACTACATGGTAGCGCACATATAGCTCCTAAACCAAGCCATCAACTGTGATCATTATACCTTGTTTAAAACACAAAATACATTTACTTACATATATTTATCTGAATAGCTACAGTTTTACAGTGAATAATTTTGCATGCCTCATTTCTTAAACCCTGAGCGGTGTGGTGCCAGACATTTTCGGTTTGGCTACTTGTGGCCAAGAGACATTTAACTTGTAAACTCGAGATATTAACTCATCCCCTAAAATTATAACAATAATAACATTTTATTTTGAATAAAGAATAACAAAGACTAAGATTATAACTCATATTACACTCAGTCATCTCCGTGACAGCATGAAGTTAAAATAGTTTGTTATTATGAATATTTGTTGAAGGAATAGCCTATATAAGAACATAAAATAGTATAGAACTATAATAAAACACATCCAGTCCATCTTTTAAATCTGTCACGAGTCTGGTCCTGATCTTCGGTCCACTCGCCACCTGAGGTCGCCTTGCCATTACACGGACTGTTGCACTACATCCCGGACTACCTTTCCCATGCTCCACCTCACTTACCGCACTCACAGCTGCAGCCAATCACGAACAGCATAAATACGAGGCCCTTCTCATTATTCTGGGCAGAGTATTGTACAGCGTTTAGCACTCGTCTTGTGTTAGCTGCATTATGGAGCCCTTTCCGAGTTCCCATGTCTAGTTATTTCTTGTAATCTAGTTTTGTCATTCGTGTCTTTACCCTAGCTTTATTGGATTCTTGCCCGTCGTGGATTTACCCTTTGTCTCGTTGTCACGGACTCTGTTACCCCTCGTGTGAACTCAAGCCTGCCTGTTTGGATTACCCGTTTTCCCGTTTTCCCCGCCATGGATCGACCCTCGCCTGTGTCACGGAATACTCTTGTGTCTGCTGTCTGTATAACTGTTTGCCAGCGTTCGACCCAGCCTGCCTATGACCATGTTTCTGTCTAATGTCAATAAAAGCTTGCATATGGATCCGCCCGTTCCTCACCTCGTTCCCTCCGTAACAAAATCCATTCACTGATGGTTTCTTATTTTTTATTTAACATTTGTATATATTATAACCAGTGGTGTAGTGGTGCCTGAAGTGCTATTTATTCCCTGACCGTTGATAAAATGGGTCAGGCTTTCCCTGTATTAGAGCTGTTTAAACTTACTATTTGAACGCATTCATTTACTGGATCCTTGGACTGAAAAGTTTACAGGGGTTCGCCGGTTTTAGAAATCTCTGATCGTAAAAACATGCTTCTTTTTATTTGTAAAGTATTGTTTTCTTTAATGTACTGATTCAAATCAGTAATCAATAATAATTATTATTTTACCACTCTGCGCGCCTTCCCGACATGCTCTCGCGTATGAACAGGCAGCATCTGGGGTGCGGGCGCATCAGGCGCAATCATCAAACATATTTCAAAGCAAGCCGGCACCACGGCACCATGGGTGTTTTTAGTGAATAGTTGCATTTATTCACACATGACTAGATGTGGTGGACTGTCATGATTTTGGCTAATGCAGGACACAACTGAATGATGCACATCACTACACCACTGATTATAACTATTCTTATATATTTACTTTTCCGCTTCATTTCATGTATCTCTTTGCTCAGTAATTAACATTCTGTATCAACGTATCAGTTTAGGAGTTATAAATATTTTGTAAATATTATAAATGATACCCATCAATCATGTCAATAAAGCTGTGTCTTTTTCTGTAGACCTAATTTTATGTCAGTAGGTGGCGATAAATGAGTGTCTGTACTACGTATTAGCAAGTTATTAAATAACTGACTCAGCTGATCCATTAAAATCACTGAACCATTAACAAATGAAACATGGGAATTAAAATAAATTATTCATTCACTTAGGCCTATATTTCTTCACAAACAATGATTCATTCCTCAATGAAACACCACTAATTATTTTTTCTTTATAATTATACTTACTATAGACTATTATTGATACTAAATTTACTGTAGTAATTAATACAGAAACACTAATTTGGGCAAACAGCACTAATGACTTGTTTACGACTTGATGCTTAAAGTGGAGGACTTGCAACTCGACTTGGACTTGCCTGTCTTGACTCGGGACTTGACTTGAGACTTGAATGCAAAAACTCGAGACTTACTTGTGACTTGGTCCCACCTCTGCCCTCAGCATACAGCCAGTGAGTCCCGTGAATCTAGTGAATCTCAACAGTTTATACCAAGTGTAGAGGAGCAAGCCAAAACTGATCAAAACACTAATCGATGGCACAAACAGTGAGACCCAAAGGCACTCGAGACATCAGATTGTCACGAGTATCTCATATTGCTGCCATGGCCTCCTTCACCCCAGATACAGCTATGACAAGGCTTGCAAACACTGGTATTATATCACCCCCTATACTGCTTTAGAACAGATTTGAAGAATTAATAAATGTGGGTGAGGAATCCCCAAATGTCACTGAACATGGATCGTATCAGCCAGCAGCTAACATCACTACTAACAGGTGCTCAAGGTCGAACAGACAGCGGCATTCAGCTCAGAGCGCAGCCGAGCCCAGGACTCTGATATTTGGTGACTCCATTATCAGAAACATCAGTAGCAGGACTATAACTACATGCTGCTTTTTCCAAGCAACTGTCTCTGATGTGAACCAGGAACTTTCTAATGAAGCACTAGACTGCAAATCGAATCATCATCCATGTGGGGAAGAATGATATTCAGAAAGAGCAGTCAGAACTCCTTAAGAAGGATTTCAGTGAACTCCTTGAAACACTTTGAAGACTTGAAGCTCAGTCATTCGTCAGTGGACCACTCCCAGCAAGGGGAACTAACATGTTTTCATGATTGCTTGGGCTGAATACATGGCTACAAAGAACCTGCAGTTTAAAAGGAGTCAACTTCATCGACAGCTTCAGTCTTTTCTGGGGCCATAGACAACTGTTTAAACTAGATGGCCTCCCAAACAAACTTGGTGCAAGAGTGCTAAAGGACAATATCTTCTACTCCCTCCATCATCCTTCATTAGTGTGTGCCAATCCACTCAAACTGAATGGCACACACACACCTGGACAAAGTATGAGTGACCACAGGACTTTACATCAGCCTCTGTGTCATTATGTGGTTGACACATCCCACAAGGACAACACCACGCAGCCACAAAAACCACTGCTCATGGATACCATCCCGACTGAGCCTTGTCCACAGAGCTCATCACAGACAGATTGTGACGTATCAGAACAGCTCCAAGACTCAGCACCTAAAGATGACTTCTCACAGAAAATGGAGGAACTTGTTTATGCTGGAACCAGACTCTCTTTCCCACTCTTTTGCTGCAAGCCCTCAGATATCAACCACAGCCACCAAAGCCTGTGGGCCCAGCTCGCCCCCCTCCTCCTGGAGAGCTCTCCGGCCGTGTCAAACTAAGATTGCTGTGGGAACAAAAAATAATGCCATCAAGTTTTAAACGTTCGCTCACTAAAAAATATATCATTTCTGATCCATGACTTAATAACCACAAACAACCTAGATTTTATGTTTTTAAAAGAAACATGGCTAGAAGACAGCTGGAGTGCAACAGTGCTCAATGAAACAGCCCCTCCTAACTTTACTTTCATGAGTTTCTGCAGAGCTGTTAGGGTTAGGGTTGTGGAGGTGTAGCTGCTCTATTTAAAGATGTCTATCAATGCAAGCAAGTGTCATTTGGTCAGTACTTGTCTTTTGAATATGTCCATATGCTCTATGCATTCTCTGTATCATTATTTAAAGGCCTTCAAAATACTCTCCAGCCTTTGTTGAAGAGTTTACAGAACTGTTATCAATGATTTCCCCAGAGTTTGACTGTTTTGCTATTTCAGGGAATTTTAATATTCACATAGATAATGCAGAAATCAATACTACAAAACAAATTCTAACTGTTTTAAACACTTTTGACCCGATTCAGCATGTACATAGACCCACACACAATTGTGGACACACTCTAGATTTACTCATCAGTAAGGGTCTAAACATTTCATCCATTGTTATTAAGGACATAGCACTATCTGGTCACTTCTGTATTTTATTTTATTTTATTTCACTTTGATATATTGATCTCTGCTACCACTTAATCTAGATCCGTCTCTGTCAGAAAGAGATGGATTAACAAAAACACTAGTGTGCTATTAGGCTATATCTTTATCAGCAAGCATTTCTGCAGACTGTTGATCTTCTCCTGGAGTCCTTTAACTCGAAAGTTAAGAATGTTATTGATGACGTTGCACCAGTGAAATTCAGTAAGACGACTGGCAGACAAAAAGCACCTTGGAGAAAATCAACAGCAGTACAGAGTATGAAAAGACAATGCAGAAAAGCTGAGCGGATGTGGCGGAAGACGAAACTTGAAAATCACTATAGCATCTATAAAGACAGCCTTCATGCTTTCAATGTGGAACTAGCTACAGCAAGACAGAAGTTCTTCTCAAACCTTATGAACAGTAACTTAAACAACACTTGCACTCTTTTTGCTACCGTTGAGAGACTAACAAACCCCCCAAGTCAGATTCCCAGTGAAATGCTCTCCGACAGCAAATGCAATGAGTTTGCTTCCTTCTTTTTAGAGAAGATAAATAATATCAGAAAGATGATTAGCACATCCTCAAGTTATGCAGAGGTCAGACAGATTCGACCGCAATTTCAAAATGAAGTTACTAGGTCTGTTTTTGAATCAATTGATAGCAAAATTTGAGAAGAAATATTACAACACCTTAAATCGTCAACCTGCAACTTTGACACACTTCCTGTAATGGTCTTCGCACTGGCCTCTCCAAGAAGACCATTAGACAGCTCATAGAACACTGCTGCCAGGATTCTGACTAGAACCAGAAAATCTGAGCATATCACACCAGTCCTTAGATCCTTAAACTGGCTTCCAGTTATTTTTAGGATTAATTTTGAAGTACTTCTACTCATAAATCACTCAATGACCTCAATGATACATTGCAGATATGCTCACTGAATATAAACCCAACAGACCACTCAGATCATTAGGATCGAGTCCGTTAGAAATACACAGCGTTCGCACAAGCAAGGGGAATCCGAAACAACACAAACCAAGGGGAATCCGAATCCAAAATAGTTGGAATCAGCTTCCAGAAGAGATCAGATGTGCTGAAACATTAGCCACATTAAAATCAAAACTCATCTGTTTAGTTGTGCGTTTACTGAATGAGCACTGTGCTACGTCCGAACTGACTGCACTGTATTTTATGTATAATATTTTTTATTCTTAACTGTTTTAATTCATTTTAAATCCATTTTTAAATCATTTTAAATGTTCTTAAATTCCTTGTTTTTATTGTTGTGATTATTTTTTTTATGATTATTGTAATTCCATTTATGTACAGCACTTTGAATTACCATTGTGTATGAAATGTGCTATATAATTAAACTTGCCTTACCTTGCCTTACAAGTAGTTTCCAGGTCTGCATTTGGCTGCTGGGACAGGATGAACCGTGTCAGCTGAGACCTCAAATTTCTGTTTCTGATTCTCTTCAAGTGTTCTTTCTTTCCATCTCTCTCTCTGGCACCCACCTTCTGTAAATCAGAATCACAGATTTTATTGGCAAGTGTGCTCACACACAAGGAACAATGCAGATTCACACACGTGTATAACGTTATCATGTTACAGTTTATCCCTGCTGGTAAATTTAATGTAAATTACAACCACTCATCATCTAGATTAAATATTTCTCACAATTCTGCTATCACAGACTGTTTTCAGCAGTTTCTGAATAATGAACTGTGGATGAACATTGTCTAAGAGCTCATATCTTGTGTTCAGTGTGAATTTGTGTCTTTCACTCCTCCAGTTCAGCGGCTTTTTGAAAGAGACAATGAAGTCGCATCCAGTCCACCTGGAACCGTCATTGTCGCTTCCATCTAATGAAAAGCAGAAATCAATAGCTGGGATTTATGGGGAGGAAATCAAATGTCTCTTTGTTGGGCTGACGGAGGGAATGTATGTCTTAGAGCAGGACTCTAATGGAGCCATTTTGAGAGCACACTGACACACCACTGAGCCTGGAAATGCCTCGTTTGTGTCTGTCCTCAGGAGAGATAAAGACAGAGAGAACAAGACATCACCATTCCAGACTCTGGAGAGTTACAGATGTGTGTGGCAAGACAGAAAGTAAGAATAACTGCACAATGAACACATAAAATGACCATGTCAACTCTGATACTGCACCCAATAAAAGATCAAGTATGACTGATTTTTTCAGAAAAAATATATATAAATAATAAGGCTCCAGACCAACTAAAATGGTCACATTTGCGACCAAAAATATTAATTTGCAAATGATAGATACATTTATAAATATAAATTTACATGTTATGACTTAAAAATTTGCACTCAGTGCCTTTTTCTGCTTTTTTGCGATCACATCTTTTGTTACGTTTACGTAATAAGCAAATACGGAAATCAGTCCTCATCTCTGCCGCACACCTGTTAATAAAAAGCAGGCTCCAGTTGAGGCAGCATGAGAAAGACTGGAAATGACAGAGACGTGCAAAGTGCAGAAAGACGATAGGTGTGTTCGACTTAACGCAGCGCTGCGCAGCTCGATCAAATTCTGACTTGAAGCAGTGCATGCCGGTTAGAAATTTTGTCCGACTTGAGGCGGCGCCGACGCCTCGTGACTGTCACGTGTGGCATCAAAGTACCGCGATAGCGATTCGAGAGCAGCGACTGACTCAGCCGGCGCAGTTTGTTCAGAGCGGCTGCAGGAGCTCTGATGATCACATGGCTGTTTCACGATTGGCCAGATTCACCGCATGACAACGGTCATGTGTGTTTTGGGTTTATTCTAACATCCTAAAGTCCGATAATGCTGACAAATCTGTGTTTTTAGAACAATAAAAGTGTTTTTACTGTAGTCGCAATGTTATATTGAGTCAGATTTATCATAAAACACTGATAAAAGCATAAATAACCCCACTTTATTAGTATTTAAATAGTATATGTTTATGTTGATTATTATTCTTGTTCAGATGGCGCTGTATTAAGCAGTATATGAAACGTGTTTCTGTTGCTCATGAAAACGCTTTTGAAAAGTCTGTGTATTTGATAAATATTGCATTTAATTCACTTCTTCTGTGATAGAGCATGCAAATACCGCGAGAGCGTCACTAACGAGAGCAGAAAGTGTCCGACTTGACGCCTCCGTTTTTAACTCCGCCCCCGACTGCTCCCGGCTACTCTCGTTGATCGCCGTCTGTAGCCGTAGATGAAGTCGAACACACCTAGAGGCTGCGTTCGAAACCGCATACTTCCCTACTATATAGTAGGCAAAAAACAGTAGCCGAGCGAATAAGTATGTATGAATCTTCAGTATTCATAAAAGAGTAGGCGAGAATTAGTAAGCGAGTGCACTCATTCTCGCGAGATTCGGACGTACGTATACTTAATTTGCGTTCTAATATGCCTACTTACCTACTATATAGTAGGAAGAAAGAGTACGTGAAGAAAGAAGTACGTTCGAAACCACTGATCTATATAATGACTGGATCGCTCATTGAAGTCACCGGAAGTGTTCGATCCGCCATCTTACTATTCCCTACCGGCAGAGAGCACCATTGACTCACAGCTAACTCGCTGACCCAAAATCACCCGATTTTAAGCGTATCAGTCACACAGGACTAGTTTTTATGATATGTGTATGTAAATTAATTTTTACTTAAAATTTTATCTGCCGTATTTATCGTCTTTTGGAGCAGGATAAGTGATGTTTGGAAATCGTTCAGGTGGGTGTGTCAGCTGCGCACTTAACGACACAGTTCTGATCTAACACAAAATATATTTCTTAAGGTAAGAAATTATGCAGGAAATAGTTAACATGAACATATATCTGGAATTAGTATCTGAAATTGATTCGAATATACAATAAATAATACAGTACTAGCCTGTTATATTGCTCTGTGTTGTATTGAAATTCAAATCTTGGAAATAAAGTTTGATGTCTTTAAATCCATATCAAATGTAATTAGTCAGCCTTATTTCTCCAAGTTATGATGTGCATATTTTAATGTCCCTAAGTGAGCAACATCTATTTCAAACTCTTAAAAATCGCGCAAATTCTATTATATTAAGTGCCTTAAATTACATTTATCTGACTATAACACTACCTGATTTTGCTCAATTTCGTCAATGAAAATATTCTGAAACAAAGTCACAACTAAGCCGCATCTCTATTCAAACACAGATGTGTTCCGTTTATGAATGAACGGGCGTTTTTAAATGAGTCATTAATTCAATTACACATTCGTAAAGAGTCGCTTCATTCCTGAATAAATGATTCAGTGGTAAAATCAATGACTTAACGGCATCTGCTGACAGTTTTAGTTTCATTTTTAACGTTTCATTTTCATTTTATCTTTTTAGTCATTTAAATCATTTAATATTCCTATATTTAAAATGTTATATTTAACATTTTTGCATTATTAACGTTTATTATTAACATTTATCTCAACATGAATGTTATGTAGGCTGAATTAAACGTTTAAATCATTACCTGCTTCAAAATGATGTTAACGAAATCATTGTTGAAACGTGCATTTAGCCTGTAACATTACGAATAAAAACACTGTAACAAAGCAGCATAAACAATTATTAACTGTACAAGGCTAATTATATGTATACAAAGCATAAATCTAAAAAAAGTTTTCAGAATGAGCATTTTGTCATTTGTAAACATGGTGAACGTCCGATGTTTATCATGTTCCTCTGCTGTTCGCTACTGTAATGTATATGAACGTAACTTTTTAATAAGCAGAGGGAATTCCGGACATTAAACAATAACCGTTTACATGCTTAGGACGTTTGCGTTGTGAGATTGTACAGTGAGACGTCAGATATGAAAACGCTGACTTGTTGGGTGATGTTTTCTCATTAAAGTCGTATTATTTCCTATTCATTCAGTCACTTCTATGACGTCACGAGCTATCCAGTTCTCTATTATAGATCAGGGCCCGTATCCCTAAAGAATTTTTGTGCAAAAAGTGGCTCCTAGCGGCCAAATTCTAAGAAAATTCTCAGAGTCATGACGTTTTCTTAGAATTTCCCCTAAAAGTGACACGAAAATCCCAGTTAATATAAAAGCTATTCCTCAAGATTCCTAGCGCTTAAAAGGGCTCCTAAGGCGAGATCTGCTAAGAGCAGGGAAGAGGACTTTTAGTGGCTTAGGAGTTCCCCTAAGCAGCTGCACAAAATGGCCAACAGAGGAGGCAGGAAAGGTGTCCTGCAAACACTGGATGACAGGGAATTATTGAGACCGTACAGATTGGATCGTGCATTTTCTGTGTTTGTAGGATATTTGTTAACAAGC
Source organism: Labeo catla (assembly GCA_012976165.1). NCBI lineage: Eukaryota > Metazoa > Chordata > Actinopteri > Cypriniformes > Cyprinidae > Labeo > Labeo catla. The sequence continues at coordinate 70,020 of VONZ01000331.1, read as the reverse complement.
CTTCATAAATAGACCAGCCAGCAATCACAGACATTGATAAAAGCTGAGCCGTGTTACCCTCGTTAAGACCACACTGAGTTGTAACGTTGTAATTTTTACTTCATTAAGGACAGCCCCTTGAGATAGGCCATCTTGTTTTCAATGGGGTCCATATGGGAGTGAAAGTACAAAATATGCCAGCTAGGATATTAATATGAGCAAATAAGACACAAATCATTATTTGAACAGGGTGTAATGAGCTTAAGTTTTCACATATTTTAGATTCTAATGTTAGGCTATAACCCCTACAGCTTACTATTCATTTTCCAGATATTTTCTTGAATGTGAAATATTATTTACAATTACAGTCTGCATAAGATTAGAGTGTATAATTATGTTTATTGATTTGAGGGTACATCCTTTGCTCATTATCACCAAAAGTTCATTTTCATCAAACTTGTAGGATCAACCAATCACGGCTTTTGAAATGATGACTCATACCTAGCAACGGGGTCAACCACACCTCCTCACTAAGATAGGATTTTCCATCCATTCCTTGCTCAGAGTTCACTGAAAATGTTCTGGAATCACTTCTAAGCTAAAACTCCTGGCAAGGAATTTTTAGGTTAAGTTAGGAGCTCTCTGAGAGGATTCTCAGAATCTTTAGGGATACGGGCCCAGTGTTCGAAACCTAAAAGAGTAGGCGAGGAATCCCCGGATGTCCTACTGCTTCAGCCCAGATTCTGGAGTGTTCATCGATGGATACTATTCAATCCCAGGAGTCCAGGGGAGAGCAATACGTCATCATCGAACGTGATTGAGAACCGCGACAAGGGTGTTTACAAATGTGAGTATTACAAACCAAAACACGGTTCCGTGTGTTAAAATCGTATTTGCTGACCTACTAAACTGTATATTTAGGTGCAAAGACTAGACAGTAACGTTATAGTATATTGTAATTTTGCTGTAAAAACACGTTTAATTGTGTATAGCAAACAGTAGAGCTCCAGTAAGCACACATACATCAACAAAGTGGATTTACATAAGCCATATACATCTTCCATTACTAAATGTTTATTAACAACTAAGAGAATTGCAGATGAGCACATCACAACATGAAACAGACATCTGAGTGAGTGATGTACGTTATGTGTGCTTATTATGGAGAAATCACTGCTGTCAGCACTGCTTTAGTTGAATGCAAATAGTGTAAATAAACACATCTACATAAAGTAACTAAACATGAGTTCATCTGTTTCATTTGTCCATTACTGTTGATAAATTGAGGAGCATTTGTGTTGGATAAAAAGCCAGTTAACAAATCAGCAACTACCTCAAAATGTAAATGCAGAATTGAATCACAGAGGTAACTGAATCATGTCTGGATGTTACAGGGACAGACGAGACACACGTGTGTTTATCCGGTGAAGAGTGACTGATGAAGGAATGCTGCCATCAAAGGCTTTCAGTGAGTATACATTACATAAATTAATAAAACATCTTTTAAATCTTAAGTTGTACTTTATTTTATTTATTGTAACATCAAACAGAGTTATTACAGCACTTTTGATTTGTGATTTCTGTGCATTTTCTGCAGATCTTTTGTGATGGAGCAGGTGACGGCAGCATTTGTGGGATGAAAGGAAGACCTGAAACAAAAATATAAAGTAAGATCATTTTGTTACTTTAATACAGAAATCAAAAAAAATTAAATTATTGTAAAAAAAAAAAAAAGTTAAAATGAATGCTTTCGTATTATATTTGTGCTTCTTTGTATGATCTGAAATGTCTGCAGACATCCACAGCAGCATCCTGGAAATGGTCTGGTGCCATGGATGAGATCCTCCATCACTCCACCTGCCATTACTGCCTCATCTGGGCCAGATGTTGCTGTGGCCTCTTCATCCTCAGTAAGCTCAGAGCCAGTGAGAGCATCTAGAAAAAGACTAAAAGACATTGAGGATGTGATTCTGTTCTGCCGGTTTCTGTTCATACAGTATTAGTCAATAGAGGCTGACTTTCAGACGTTCCAAAAGCATCAACAAATAAAGTCATGAAACTTTTATCCAAAGTGACTTACAGTGCTCTTATTACAGGGACCCCCAATCCCCTGAAGAAAAGAGCCTTGCTCAGGTAGTTGCGAAGCAGCAACCTTCTGCTTACCAGTTCAGCGGTTTAGCCCACTACAAAAGTAATAGAGCTGCAACAACAATTAGCATGTGAGTGTAAACATAAAATGAAATTTGTTAAGAAATGGAGTGCTGACAACATGAATTGTAAAATGTTTTACTCTGTTTAAATGTTTCACAGGTAGTCGAGCAGACACGATGATAGCCAGATTGTCCCGCACATGTTCTCCTGCTCTTGCCTCAGGGTTGTGGGGTTCAGTGATGCGTCTTCATGGTCTTTCTCATCCTCTGGCTCAACGACATCCCCACTGAGAAGAGTGAGATTGTGAAGCACAGCACAGCAGCAGAATTGGCACAGCTGCATTGAGATGGCAATAGGCTGTGGGGTTCACCAACTGTAAACACGATTGTTAGATCAATAAGTTTGAATAAAGCTCTGTTTCATCTGTTGTTGACTTGTATATTTATGTATTTATTATGATGCTTTTATTCCTTCTTTTACTCATTTATTCAGGTTTCCTATTGTTGTCAGTAAATAAAATATAAATATTTTGTTAACTAATGCATTAATTCATTGCTTAACTGAAAATTGATGGATTCAAATCAGCTGCATTTGTCAAGTGTATATTCATGCATAGCTATGTCAAAAAAAAAAGTTAGATAATTAATTATTAGTTAGCATGTATCTTTATTATTGTGTGTAAATGTTGGGGTGGGCTAGCAATGCAGTTCATTATGGTGTTATCTTAATTTTTAAGTAGTAATACTTAATTTTTCAAATGTAAAATCAACAGCCTCCAAATGCGAGATGTTCCAGCAGCTGCCTGATGTCTCCTGTGTGCAGACAATGCAAACGTGGAGGTGTATTTTAACCGTACTTGGTAGGTAGGGTTGTTGAGTTACTGATGCTATGAGGTGTTAATGCACCTGTCACTCTTTTCATTATTATTATTATTATTATAATTATATTATTATTATTGCTGAACTTATAATTACATATAAGATCTGGAAAATATGGTTGTACCTAACAATGGACAACTGTAATGACAAACAAACAGAAAACAAATACCATGCATTCATCATGGTATGAGATTATATACACAGAAAAAAACAACAACAACATAATAACAAGGTTAAATATCTGAATAATTCTCTACGGTGCTTTTTTTAGAAGCCTGATGGATGAAACAACAGTTAAATTCAACAAGAAAAAAAGAAAAGAAAACAACGGAGATTTAAACCACTTAAGCCAATTTTACACATAAAATGAAGAAATTAACTACATATTAAAGTGAACGATTTCATCTTATAAGTTTTATTATAAAATTGGATCACGTTATTAACAATATATTTTAAAGTAAAAGAAAAAGGGTTATACTACAATCACAATAAAATGTTAAATTGTTTCTTTAACAAGACCACAAAATTAGCAAATTATCAACATCAAAATATTTACGGATAGATCAAACCTGATCAAATCTTTTAAATTGTTGCGCTTGTTATGAGCTGGTAGATCACATGATAACGTAAACGTGGCGGATGACGTCCGAATTACATTCATACTAAACGAGATTTGGCTGTAAAGTACGTACTCTTTTAGCGCTCGTTAAGTAAGTACTTATTGAAATTAAGTACCTACTCATAGAGTATGCGGTTTCGAACGCAGCCACTGTCTATTTTGTGCACAACTTAACCCTTGTGCGGTCTTCATTTTGGGTTGTACACTCATGGTCTTTGGGGTCTCTAGAGACCCCACGCAACAAAATTTAATTTTGTAACAAAATAATAGTTTTTTTTTAAAACAAAATTAATTTTTCTGTTCATTAATGTTTTTACTACATTTGTGCCATTTTCTGAGAATTTATTATAATTTTTAAAATTTATATAAATTAATAAATAAATATTTTTTTTAATAGGTTTTTATACAAAAACAGCTTTTTGTGTAAAATTTACTTTATAAAAGACCCACATTTTGAACTTTCATTCATGGGTATAACATGGATCATTTGACATGGTTTGGTGTAAGATTTTTGCCCATTTTTTGGAAAATGCCTTTTTAAAAATAAAAAATTATCATTTTTACCAGTAGATGGCTGCAGAGCTCCACTATTTACTATGTGCTATTTTACTAACTGAAAGACATCTTTTTACAAGTTTTTCAGTGGGAAAGGAAAGGACGTGGCATGCGGCCAAGTATGGTGACCCATACTCGGAATTTGTGCTCTGCATTTAACCCATCCAAGTGCACACACACAGTATTGAGTAGTGAACAAACACCCGATTCCCTAACCATTAGGCCACAGCTTTTTGATTTTTGGATTTTATCTACATATTATGAAATCACAATAATAACAATAAAAATTACTTTTTGTCAAAGTAGTGGATGAATTGATAAATTTTGAATGGATGAATTTTGAATCGACATTTTGTTGGTTTGATTCTAATCATAATGTAACTATTGAAAAACTGATTTTCTTCAGTACAAAAAATATTAAACTTTGACAAAAAGTAATTTTTATTGTTATAATTGTGATTTCATTATATGTAGATATCAATCCAGCTGAAAAAACTTGTAAAAAGATGTCTTTCAGTTAGTCAAATAGCACATAGTGGAGCTCTGCAGCCATCTACTGGCAAAAATTATAATTTTTTATTTTTTAAAACAGCATTTTCCAAAAAATGGGCAAAAATCTTACACCAGATCATGTCAAATTATCCATGTTATCCCCATGAATGAAAGTTCAAAATGTGGGTCTTTTATAAAGTGAATTTTACACAAAAAGCTGTTTTTGTATAAAAACCTAATAAAAAAAAAATGTATTTATTAATTTATATAAATTTAAAAAAATATAATAAATCCTCCAAAAACTGCACAAATGTAGTAAAAACATTAATAAACAGGAAAATAATATTTGTTTAAAAAAAAAAAACTATTACTTTGTTACAAAATTAAATTTTGTTGCGTGGGGTCTCTAGAGACCCCAAAGACCATGAGTGTGACTGTTTTTTTAACACTAACATAACATCAAGATATCATTCCAATTTTTTTTTTTATTTGTAGATCTAGAAAGTGCTGACAGTTTCAAGTTACAAAGTCTCATGTCATTTCGACAAAGAGAACATGTTTTAAAAATTTACCAAAAGTCATTTGCGGGTCAAAAAGACCCCGAAGACCGCACTACAACAGGTAAATCTGTCAGCTGTGTGGACATTAACAATGTTGCCAACAATTCTTTTTTATAATCAATAAAACTAATCTGGCTTTTTAACCTGTTGTCTAACATGATAAGAAAAAATACAAGGAGACCAAAATAATGGCTGTGTTGCTAAAATAATTGTGGTTCACAATGTTGGCACAGATTCTGTTCAATAAACAGTTCTTTGTGACTGTATATATGTTTCTTTTAGGAGCCAAATGCTCCTAAAATTATTATTATATATTTTTTTTGTCTGGATCCCTGAATAAATAACATGATTTCACAAGATCTTGAAAAATAAGCAATAATTCAATTAAATGCCATAAGGTCATACAGTCTCTAAAAACTATTTCTAGGTGCTTCTCTATAAAAAATTAAACACAACCTAAATATCGGTGCATCTTACATCTTATTTGTTTTTGTTCTGCTAACAGATATAATTACCCAAAGTACTAAAAAACAGAATCTTTAAATATGTCTGCCATTTTACATATGATGTACATTTGTGCACATGTTGACTTCATATTAAAACCAACTCATGCAGCTCAAGCTTGCGTTAAATAATACGCAGTGCATAATTACTGGCTGAATTGTGTATGTGTGAGTGGAGCAGGTGATGTTCAGGCCTGATCTCACACTGTCACACAGCACAGCAGAGATGAATCACTTGTGTGCTAAATTCACCATTTAGAAATGGCCAATCAATCATGGAAGCCGATGAAATGTTAATGGTTCAAAATTGTTTTTGTGGGCAGTTGATGTAGTTCCTTGTTTTCAGCTCAGTGGGTGCTGAAACCCCTCACAGGGATTTTATTAGCACATAAGCCTCTTGCCTCAGTTGGCCAGTTCCTTGGCTGAAAAATGTCTGCACAAAAAATGACCAAGGTGGAAATGGATCCCGTTTAACCATGGCCATCTCACTAAATAGGAGCACATAAAGCACACTCGATAAATGAGATCCAACAAGATTTCGTTAAATACAAATAGAATTTCCAGCAATTGCAATGTCTCTCCATATATATGTGGTGCTTGGCTATATATATATATACAGCCAATGGAAATCAGGCTAAATCAGACAGCAGCCACAAACAGCACAACTAGAGATGGGTCACATTTGACAATGTCAGTCTGAGAGCAGGAAACAGAAAATGTAACTCAGGAAGGACATGTGGCAACATAAGAAAGCCATTAGGACATCTGGATGCAGTCGGACAGGCTCGTGTAGGGCGACTCCAGTCATCACTTCAGATCGGAACAGGAATGACAGTGAAGAGACATCAGAGACATCATGTGTCAAAGGTTGGGGATATTGTTTGTGGGACAACCTGAGGTCACATTATAATTTTGCAAGACAAGAACTTCCTGAGATCAGTGTGTGAAGAGAAACCTGATCCTAGTGAACAGACTTTTTTTCACATTATGACAGTAGTAAAGAATGGGTTGGTGTGTCCAGACCTTTGACTGCCGAATGAGTCTCTCCTCCAGATATGAGGCAGAGTGCCCAGGATCTGGCCAGCTCTCAGTGGGGACGGGGACGAGGACAAAGTCTGATGGGTGTCAGAGCGGATCATCTCCTGGGGTTCATATGGCCCTTTAATTGTATTGACAACTCACAGTATGAGGGAGCACTGAAGTCAAGCGCTTTGTGTTTCTGAAGAGTCTCTTCGACCTTTTTGCTCTCTCTCTGCTGATCTTAATTGACAGAGAAAGGTAAAATAGAAAGAAATCATCACCTCATATTGGACTAAGAAAACAGAAGTGACATCACTTGACAAAGCTGTAAGATCTGAAGGCTAACACAGCCCTTACAAAAAAGAAGTTTATTCAAGTGTGCTATTAGTATACTTCTTTTAAACTAAAAATAGGAAAGTATACTTCTTGTCTACTTTTTATGTACTTCTCAGAAATATACTTAAAATGACATTTAAGTATACTTGACTTATACTTAGGCAAGGCAAGTTTATTTATATAGCACATTTCATACACAGAGGTAATTCAAAGTGCTTTACATAAAAGGAAGTAGAACAATCATAAAAACAATGATCACAACAATAAAACAAAAAATGTAAAATGTAAAAACTGATTGATTGACAGTTAAAAACAGAAAATGATTATACATAATTCAATCAGTTCGGACGAAGCACAGTGCTCATTCAGTAAATGCACAGCTAAACAGATGAGTTTTGAATCTAGATTTAAATGTAGCTAATGTTTTAGCACATTTGATCTCTTCTGGAAGCTGGTTCCAACTGCGGGCAGCATAATAGCTAAAAGCGGATTCCCCTTGTTTTGTGTGAACTCCTGGTATTTCTAACGGACTCGATCCTAATGATCTGAGTGGTCTGTTAGGTTTATATTCAGTGAGCATGTCTGCAATGTATTTAGGTCCTAGGCCATTGAGTGATTTATAAATGAGTAAAAGTACTTTAAAATCAGTTCTAAATATAACTGGAAGCCAGTGTAGGGACCTGAGGACTGGTGTGATATGCTCAGATTTTCTGGCTCTAGTCAGAATCCTGGCAGCAGCGTTCTGGATAAGCTGCAGCTGTCTAATGGTTTTCTTGGTAAGGCCAGTGAGGAGACCATTACAATAATCCACCCTGCTTGTGATAAAGGCATGAACAAGTTTCTCCAAGTCTTGACTGGAAACAAAACATCTAATTCTTGCAATGTTTTTGAGATGATAGTATGCTGATTTAGTTACTGCTTTGACATGACTACTGAAACTAAGGTCTGACTCCAGAATCACACCAAGATTCCTGACTTGGTTTTTAGTTGTTTGACCCCTAGCATCAAGGTATGCATTCACCTTAAGAACTTCCTCTTTGGTTCCGAATGCAATGACTTCAGTTTTCTCCTTGTTTAACTGAAGGAAGTTCTGGCACATCCAACTGTTAATTTCATCAATGCATTGGCAGAGGGAATCAATGGGGCTGTAGTCATTTGGCGATAAGGCTAGGTAAATCTGGGTATCATCAGCATAGCTGTGATAGGCAATTTGGTTCTTTCTCATTATTTGACTTAGTGGGAGCATATACAGGCTAAACAAGAGCGGCGCAGGAATTGAGCCTTGAGGGACTCCACGTCATGGACGTCCACTTAGACTTATGCTCTCCTATACTCACATAATAACCTCTCCCTTCTATGTATGACCTGAACCAATTGAGAGCCATCCCAGAAAGCCCGACCCAGTTTTCCAGTCTCTCTAGAAGAATGTTACGATCGACAGTGTCAAATGCAGCACTAAGATCTAGTAGTACCAGCACTGATATTTTGCCAGAATCAGAATTTAGGCGAATATCATTTATTATCTTAACGAGCGCCGTCTCTGTACTGTGATGCGGTCAGAAACCAGATTGAAAATTGTTCAGGTATCCATTTGAGTTTAAGTAGTTGTTCAACTGATTGAAAACTACCTTTTCAATAATCTTGCCTATAAAAGGAAGATTAGATATTGGTCTATAGTTGCTCAATATGGTGTTATCAAGATTGCTCTTTTTCAGAAGGGGCTTAACAACTGCAGTTTTCAGGGAGTTTGGAAAAGTCCCAGAAAGAAGTGAGGTGTTCACCACTTCTAAGAGATCTGCTTCTAAACAGTTAAACACACTTTTGAAAAAAGATGTGGGAAGTGTGTCAAGGTTGCAGGTTGAGGATTTAAGGTGCTGTACTATTTCTTCCAAAGTTTTGCTATCAATTGCTTCAAAAACAGACAAAGTGACTGCTTTTTGAAATTGCGGTTGTATCTGTGTGACCTCTGCATAACTTGAGGATGTGCTAATCACCTTTCTGATATTAATGATCTTCTCTGAAAAGAAGGAGGCAAAGTCATTGCATTTGCTGTCAGAGAGCATTTCACTGGGAATCTGACTTGGGGGGTTTGTTAGTCTCAGTAGCAAAAAGAGTGCGAGTGTTGTTTAGGTTACGGTTTATAAGGTTTGAGAAGAACTTCTGTCTTGCTGTAGCTAGTTCCACATTGAAAGCATGAAGGCTGTCTTTATTGATGCTATAGTGAATTTCAAGTTTCGTCTTCCGCCACATCCGCTCAGCTTTTCTGCATTGTCTTTTCATACTCTGTACTGCTGTTAATTTTCTCCAACATGATTTTTGTCTGCCAGTCGTCTTACTGACTTTCACTGGTGCAGTGTCATCAATGACATTCTTAACTTTTGAGTTAAAGGACTCCAGGAGAAGATCAACAGAGTCTGCAGAAATGCTTGGCATTGAAGATATAGCCTTCATAAACAGCACACTAGTGTTTTCGTTAATACATCTCTTTCTGACAGAGACGGATCTGGATTCAGTGGTAGCAGAGATCTATATATCAAAGAAAATACAGAAGTGATCAGATAGTGCTACGTCCTTAATGACAATGGATGAAATGTTTAGACCCTTACTAATGAGTAAATCTAGAGTGTGTCCACGATTGTGTGTGGGTCCATGCACGTGCTGAATCAGGTCAAAAGTGTTTAAAACGGTTATTATTTCTTTTGTGGTTTTGATTTCTGCATTTTCTATGTGAAAATTAAAATCCCCTGCAATAGCAAAACAGTCAAACTCTGAGGAAATCATTGATAACAGTTCTGTGAACTCTTCAACAAAGGCTGGAGAGTATTTTGGAGGCCTGTAAATAATGATAAATAAAATTCGTGGAGCACCTTTCAGCGCAATCCCTAGATATTCAAAAGACAAGTACTGACCAAATGACACTTGCTTACATTGATAGACATCTTTAAATAGAGCAGCTACACCTCCACCTCTCCTAACAGCTCTGCAGACACTCATGAAAGTAAAGTTAGGAGGGGCTGTTTCATTGAGGACTGTTGCACTGCAGCTGTCTTCAAGCCATGTTTCATTTAGAAACATAAAATCCAGGTTGTATGTGGTTATTAAGTCATTGATCAGAAATGATTTATTTTTTAGTGAGCGAATGTTTAAAAATGCTAACTTGATGCCATTACTTTTTGTCTCTAGAGCAGTCTTAGTTTGATACCTAATAGGCCGCAGATTAGATGGGTCAGCTGTACGGCTTGAGAAGGCCTTAGACTTTCTATCACGTGATAAAACAGAGATAGAGAAAGCTACAGGCACACTGGGTTCCTGCTTGTTATGTAAACATTCCTGAGTGTTGCTGCTATCGTAGCGGGCACCCGACACATATCACTGAGAGTTGTTATCAGTTGTTTTTGGTTCACCTACAGCAGATGGAGGAGGGTTTGGGCCCTGGCGTTGTGGCAGCGGCCGGAGAGCTCTCGAAGGAGGAGGAGGGCGAGCTGGGCCCACAGGCTTTGGTGGTTGTGGTGCCCGCCGTTTTTTAGTTGATATCTGGGGGCTTGCAGCAAAAGAGTGGGAGAGTCTGGTTCCAGCATATACCAGTTCCTCCATTTTCTGTGAGAAGCTTAGAAGTGGAGATGCTGTAGAGAGGGATAATGTGTCTGGTGAGCGGGGCTCTGGCTCTGGTGTTTCCGGTGACTGAAATATGTTGCCCTGGCTTTCCTGGCTGTTTACCAGAAAGACGTCCTTCGGCGCTGAGTCTTGGAGCTGTTGTAGTACGTCACAGTCTGTCTGTGATGAGCTCTGTGGGCAGGGCTCAGCCGGGATGGCGTCCATGAGCAGCGCTTGTTCTGGCTGTGTGGTGTTGTCAGTGTCCTTGTGGGATGTGTCAACCACATAATGACACAGAGGCTGATGTAAAGTCCTGTGGTCACTCATACTTTGTCCAGGTGTGTGAGTGCCATTCATGTAGGGTGGACTGGCACACTCTACTGAAGGATGATGGAGTGAAAAATAGATGTTGTCCTTTAGCACTCTTGCACCAAGTTTGTTTGGGTGGAGGCCATCCAGTTTAAACAGTTGTCTATGGTCCCAGAAAAGACTGAAGTTGTCAATGAAGTTGACTCCTTTTAGACTGCAGGTTCTTCGTAGCCATGTATTCAGCCTGAGCAACCATGAAAACATGTTAGTTCCCCTTGCTGGGAGTGGTCCACTGATGAACGGCTGAACTTCAAGTCTTCGATGTGTTTCGATGAGTTCACTGAAATCCTTCTTCAGGAGTTCTGACTGCTCTTTCCGAATATCATTCTTCCCCACATGGATGATGATTCGATTTGCAGTCTTGTGCTTCATTAGGATGTTCCGAAGTTCCCTGTTCACATCAGAGACGGTTGCTTGAGGAAAACAGGATGTAGTTGTAGTACTGCTACTGATATTTCTGATAATGAAGTCACCAAATATCAGAGTCCTGGGCTCGGCTGCGCTCTGAGCTGAATGCCGCTGTCTGTTCGACCTTGAGCGCCTGTTAGTAGCGATGTTAGCTGCTGGCTCATACGATCCATGTTCAATCACATTTGGGGATTCTTCACCCACATTCATTAGTGCTTCAAATCTGTTCTCAAGCTGTATAGGAGGTGGTAAAATACCAGTTTTTGCAAGCCTTGTCATAGCCATATCTGTGGTAGAGGATGCTACCGCAGCAATACGAGACACTCGTGACAATCTGATGTCTCGAGTGCCTTTGGGTCTCGCTCCCTGTTTGTGCGATTAGTGTGTCGATCAGTTACGGCTTGTTCCTCTACACTTATAAACTATTGAGATTCTCTAGGTTCACGGGACTCACCGGCTGTATGCTGAGGGGGTCCGTGACGACGGTCTGCTGAGTGTTCCGCCTGTTTTGGAAGTCCAGCAAGTAACTTTGTTTCAAGAACCACAATCCTTTGTAGAAGTCTGTGGCAGTTTGTGCAGCAAGGAGATTCCAGAAGAGGCTGAAGAGGCATTTTCTTTCTCGTCTGTTGAAAGTAGGCAGCTGTGTTTTCCCGTCTTCGGAATGTAAACTGTTGGCAGTGGAAGGCAAAGAGTCTCCTTTTTCGTAGTATTATTCCAGTTACGAAAAGTTTTTAATTTAGTGTTTGTGCCAAAAATGTGTTGTTTGAGCACTGTGCTGATCTGCTGAGGTTAAAATCTTAGAAAAGTCTGAGAAAAGTATATAAACAGGGAGCAAAGCGTGGAGCAGTAAGCAAAAGCGTCTGAACAGTAGCAAAGCCGGAAGCCGGAAGCTTAGAAAAACTCTACATATATTTGAGCTATACTTGTGCTCCTAGAATCTGTGTTTTCATTGTTATATAGTAATGGGCGCTATTACACATCTTCTGTACAGAATTTCCAAATAACACAAGTGAAGAAGAAACTGAAACAACAGATGCTTCCACATGTAATCTAACAGGATCATCAGACATAAAACAGCAGGAAAACTTTGTCAAGCTTTGGGATGTTGATCAACTCCATCTACGTTTTGATTATATTGTTCTGAATAGTCTTTTTGTCGTGTGTTGTTGGGAGGAAAAACTCAAAGGAGCCAGGAGATCAAAGAAACAGCGTTTTAATAAATCCCAAAGCATTAACAAGACAAAAACAACCACATAATACAACAGTGACAGGACAAAGAAACTGAGGAAACATAGGGCTATAAATACTAAACTGGTATTGGAGCACTGGAGTGCGCTATCAGTATACCTAAGTTCACTTTTACTATAATTGCAGTACAAGCTAAAAACATTGATGTAAACTAGTTGTGTACTCAAAGTTTACTACTGTTATACTTAAAGTATACTTAAAAGTATACTTTTACATACTAGAAAGTGGGCCAATTAAGTCCCAAGGAGTATTGAAATAGAACATTTAAAAGTATACTACTAGTACACTGATATTTGTATACTTATTACATAAAGTACACTTAAAAATATATACTTGACCTTTACTTAAGTATACTTTATGAAATAAACTTGAAGTACACTTCTCTTTGGTAAGGGAGGACAAATCCATTTACTGCTTGCTAGGAAACAAACTGAAAGCTAAAGAGATACAGGGCCAGTCAAAGGCATCGACACACCAGCTCATCCCTTTCTATTCATATGAAATCTGAAAAATAGAAAAAAGTCATCGCAAGTGACCAAAAATGTTTAACGTAATCCACAGTCTCCGATGTGTCTTTAGATTCTGGACATTCATCAACTTCTAACTTCTTCTAACTTCTAGTGAAGGAGGAAACATTCGTGATTGTGCATTTCCTTAATGAGCCCCTTCAACACAATCATTTTCTTTTCCAGTTTTGCAAAGAAGTTCATATATCATCTACAAACCCCATTTCAAACATTTAAGCAAAAGCCTTCAGGTCCAAACCTTTGCTTAGTGCCGTATGTGAACATGCTGAGAAATATCTCAATGCTTTATACATGTCGACTCAGGCCTTCCACCACGAGACACAGGAATCGCTCACGGAGGGGGGTACGACAGAGCTGGCGCGCTAAAGTTGGTTATCGCTCATTACCCAGCATGCGCACTGAGGCCTGGTGGGCTAGCGATGCAAACTGACGAGTGGCAGACAGAGCAGCATCCCTCCAAACCCCTCGACTCATTCTGTAATGTCAGACCGTGCCAATCACACAGACCGAAACCTTCACTCTTCTCCCCATCCTCCAGACAGTCTTTCACTCAAGGTGCTTCACAAAGCGAGAGACAGTACGAGAGCGATGAGAAGTCAAAGCTTTTAGAGAGCAGTGGACACGGGCAGCTGCGTTTCGTGGGAAATACAGACGCCGTACACTGCCCTTACAGTCAACCACCTGCCTTCACGGCAGCTCTGCACATGCATCAGGAGAAAGGTTCATCTTAACACTCATGGAGCAAAAACAGCTTTCTACATCGATATCATATATCATGCAGTCAGTCACATTTATGGCACAGAAAACCAAAGTAAATTGACTGAATGTGAGCAGAAGTTCATAGCAACGCAGTTGCCGTCAGCTGGTGGTGATGTATACGTACTGCATTCACTATCTAATGACATCTAATGGCGCTGGCCATTTTCTAGAAAGTATGAACTCTCCAGTCTGAAATATTCTTAAAAAGGGGAATCTGGGAGCCTGTGCATCCATTACTGTCTGACTGGCTTGAGCATTTGCAAGCCTTTGAGTCATATGCATACATGGGGTTAGCAGAACGCTGACATTAGCATGACGTTAATGGGGCTGTCAGTAGGTGTTCTCGTCTCAGAGTGGCCTGTTTCTGTTCATATCAGTCTGACATAGTAATTGCCTTCGGCTGACACAAATGTCCAGATCGAAGTGCAATCAAAACCGCAGCACATTTTTGGCGAATGGTTGGTGTTTATGAATCATTTACCTCTGAGTAAATGCTGAGGGATTTCAGTGTGCAGCAGATCATAATTTCACACAGTCGGTGATACGCAAAAGAACAGTTTGAAAGTCAAAGCTAATGTCAGTGATGGAGCTTTATTTGTCTTTATGTTCCTATCTATCATTTGCTCAGTTTCCTGTGTACCGATATATTTTATGTTATTGTACGTGGTTAGATATGTTAAATCTTCTAGTGTGGAGCAAAAATTAGAACATTTAGGATGATTTTAACATTTAAAAACACCTGGTACTATTATAGGCCTATATTATAGCTGCCAAATCTCTCTTTACATTTGAAAAGAGCACAGCAATGAGGTAGTGAGTGTGTGATTTTGTCTTCCACACCATTTACAATAGTATACAATAACATGTCCGTCCCAATCTCTCTCTCTCTCTCGACACCAAACGTTGCTACACAAATGCTTTTATAACTGCTAACTCTATCAAACCTCTCATGCATATCAGAAATCTAGTCCATTTAAAGCAGACAGACAGATTTGCCATTCAGTGAACTGACATTGCCCATTTAAAACACTGAAGTCAAAGCCGTCCACAGCACTGACACTTAGCCCATTTTAAACAGGCACCTAGCTAAAGCAGAAGCTAGCACATTTCTTAGTGAATCCTATGATCCATAGCCAGGTCTTTATCTCTTATTACTGCCTGTCTCTGCAGACATCAACATCTGAGCGGTCAACCCCTCCCGTCCTCCGCCTACTGCTCGAATCCAGCTAATAGAGCTGCTGTCCCAGGCCACGCTTCCCTAAACCACACCATTCACGCAGTATTGCCTATTAACAGTTACAGCATATAGGAGAAAGACGTGTGTTCACTCAAACCCAAAGCAATGTGCTATAGTTGAAACAGACTCAAACAGGATGAAATGTAAAAAAAAAAAAGAAAGAAAAAGGTCTTGTTTAAAAAAAATGGAGCAAAGGCTAGATCCAGAAAAAAATAGGTTTAAAAGGGAAAGTAGGTCAAGCTAAATAAAACTCAACAGTAAGTTTTACCACTCACCTGTGTAAATCTGACCCCTGACAGTCACATGAAGCAACCGACTATGGTTTGTAGCAACCATGTTTTTGCTTTATGATCTGCTAACCATTGTGATGATGCACAGTGTCTCTGTTTTGTGCAGCTGTGAGTGTGTGTGTGTGTGTGTGTGTGTGTGTGTACATGTTTAGTCCTGGCTGTGTAAAATAATCTAGAGCTCCAGCTAGTGTGCAAATGAAAGCCAAGGTTCACTGATTCTCTCTCTTTCTCTTTCTCTCTCTCTCTCTCTCTCCTCTAGTAAAAACATAATTTTCTAGGTTTTTCATGTTTTATTTTTTGAAGAGTCTGGTCCTTTATGCTACTTAAAGAAGGTTTCAAAGACACTCTTGTACCTCATTTTTTTTTAGTTACATAAGCACTAGGCTTGCTGCAGTAGTTGGTGTTACACAGTGTTTAGTCCACAGTTCTAAACTGTAAGCGCCATACAGCCAGGGTTGCCAGAGTTGCCAGGTCTGCGTGACAAAACTAGCTCAATGGCCAGTCAAAACGCAAAATATGTATTTTCTATTCAAAAGTGCTCATTCAAAAGCGATTTCAATACCCTGCATATTGATAGTGCAAAAATGATATACAGTATTAATATATTTGCAGGAGCCGGTGAGAGTGCACTGCAAAAATGCTTTTCTTACTTAGATTTTTTGTCTGGTTTCCAACCAAAATATCTAAAAATTCTTAAATCAAGCAGGATTTTCTAGACAAGCAAAAAATATTGTCTTGTTTTCAGATAAAAGACATCAAATTTAAGTAAGTTTTTGCTGAGAACAAGCAAAATAATCTGCCAATGGGGTAAGCAAAATAATCTTATTTCAAGCAGAAAACAAGATTATTTTGCTTACCCCATTGGCAGATTATTTTTCTTGTTTCAAGCAAAAACCCACTTAATTTTGACTTTTTTTCTGAAAACAAGACAATAATTTTCACTTGTCTAGAAAATCCTTCTTGATTTAAGAATTTTTAGATATTTTGGCTGGAAACAAGACAAAAATCGCAATAAGAAAAGCATTTTTGCAGTGTGGACACCAAAATTAAGGGAGTGGGACGATAATGGTCAGAAAACAGTCCCGTGCAGGGCTCTATCATGTACACACACAACTAACTATAGCTTATATTTTTTACTCTGTAATATAGATACTAAAACTATTGTGGTGTAAGCCCACTGATTTGTCTCAATGAATTAATTGTTAGTATCTGTATTTGTTCAGAGAACTGTACCAGGTCCTCTCCACCTCTCCCTGCTTTCATACAGGGATTTCCTCCAGAACCGAACATGAACTTCTCCATCTTTTATGGTTCAGATCCACAGCCAAACACTGAGGTCCATCATTTACGGATTTTTTTTTATCAGTGAGGAAAAAATCTGAAGGCCGTCCGTCATTTTGACACATTACACTGAGGGTGATCAATTGTAACTTGTAACTGTAATTTCCACCCCTGTCCAGTTGGTGGCGGGTGCGCTCCAGTGTGGCAGCAGAGCACTGCATCCAGAAAAAAATGAAACTGTCATGAATCTTTTGCTATGCATTTTATTGTGCACAGGCGAGTACTTAGTCTAAGCTACAGCGATCTATCACGTCACATTAAAGAATGCCATAATGGTATTTATTGTTTGAATTTCCTAATGAAATTGACAGAATTTAAAATCTGGGACTATGTTTCATATCAAAAGTAACAAAGCACAGAGCTTTTGTGATTTATTTGATGGGAGGCACACTATGTAGCCTACTGTTCATTCATCACCTAAAAAACAGCATACACCAAAAGATTGATTGGGATTTAAGAATCAATATTAGTTCATAAAAATGAGAATCTATTAAAATAGAGAAATCAAGGTTTTTTTTTTTTGTAGTCTCTGCTGTCACTGCGGGAGTGGTGTTAAACATTAAAAGTGACGCAGTCTCTGATTGTCGGTTGTCTTCAGAATGCCTAAGCCTATATCATCCTGTAGGTTCATGATTAAAAATGAAAATGTGAAACAAAATAAAAGCAATTAAATGTGCTATTGTAATTAAAATATGAAAACTAAAATTACAGGAATTAATAGATTATGACAGAATTTTTACGACCCTGTCCGTCAAAAACAATGTTCAAGTCTAATGCTATATACGACTAAATGTATATATATTTTCACACAATTGAGCTCCCACTTGTGGTCTGAAATGCTGTGGTGACATCACAGTAAACTGCAAAATCTGAAAGTGCCAAAGATGACCCAAATCACCTTAAATCGCCCTATTTTACACCATATTTCCATCATGCATTTCAACACTCATCATCCTAAGTGTAGGGTATCAGAGTGAATCAGACAATGGAAGATTTGATCAGAACATTTGGTTGAAACCAAAGAGCCAAATTCCACAAAGAGGCCCAGGATCACGTCATAAATCTGTCCAAATCTGTCCAGGACACCCTGGCGCCAGCCAGCCTGAAGTAAGCCTAACCAACTTTCACAGCTTTGAACAACTTGCAACATTAAAACAAAAGAACACAATTATTTGATAATCCCAACTCAGAAAGGAGATTGTCAATTTTGGGGCAAGAAACCCAAGACCATTGGTCAAAGATACAGCACATCAGGACCATCACATGAGGAAACTTTGTTGGGTGGTGCTCCCCCACCCAAGACAAGAACCAGACTGAAATTCCTTCAGAATTCTTTTGTTCCTCAGAACATGCCCCTAGTTCACAGAATGGCAGAGAGACTGTCCCTTTTACCTAAATATGCACCAAAATTATGCATAAAAGGACTTATGAATGAACATCAGACCATTGCATAACTCCCTACTATGTATGTTACCCACATATTTGTCTATTATGTTCTAATCACTCGTTGTGTATGTCCTTTTAATAACTATCGAATAGCTTAAGGGTTTATATTCATGTTTGGTATGTATGAGTTTGAAAATTCATGCTTTGAACGTTTCTACAGATCAATTCTTTGTCAAAAGCATTGTATTCATGTTATAGAAATCATGGCCAAATTATACTCTGCAAGAGCAGGAAAATTCTGACCATGTGACTGATAAGATAACATGCTGATTTATGTTTTGGGAGGAGAAACATAGCAATATCCCGAGTTAAGACAACATCTAATTGGTCATTTTGGGATGTGTCCAAAGCTGAGTTTAAAACCACAGGACCCCATAAAATTTTGGTTTTTAGTTTGTGCTTTGTGCCATCGCTCCTAGCCATGCTCTTAGCCATCATTTTTGCCGCTGCTTTTTGCGTTCTTTGAACGTTTCCTGGCTTGCACGCCAGCCACTCCTCTAAAACGAAAACATGAGGAGATCGTCACATTTCTTTCTTTCACTTTAATCTTTTTCTTTCCGTTGAGAGTTTCGTGTTCTAAGTTGAGTTTTGCCGCCAAGCCGTGTCACAGACTTCGTGCCCGCCTGAAAACTTCAACCAGCGTACACGACTTCATCCTCCAGCCAACGCCCAAGACATCACTTCCAACGACCACGAACTTCCAGCCAATCAGCAATCTGGGGAAACCCCCTTTCTGCAATGATGTCATCGAAAGGAATCCCTTAACACAAAGGCAAGTACAAACCTCCAGATTCTAGCTGAACTGGTGCATTTAATATAAAGTTTAATAGCCTCATTGAGAAACTCAATGCGAAGGTTAATCAAATGATTGATGGTTATTCAGGTCTAAGCTCTGGCATATACGTATGCTATAAACTTGGGATTTCATATGTTCACTCTTCTAAACTCATTCTTTTCTCATCTCTCTTTCTTTCTGCAACTTGTATGAATGTGTGAATGCGCGTCTATGTGTTAGATTAGTTTATATGTCTTAGGTTTATCCAATAAATTCTTATTCGCATTGAAAAGAGAAGTATCTTGTGTTTTGTGCTTATAAATTAATGTCTTAAACTGCCGACCTTGTTACCGTGCTAATAAATAGTGCTTTCACTATATTTTGGATAGTAATATCCATTGCAGAGTTGAGGTTGTACGGCTCGTTCAGTGAATCGCTTGACCTCTGTAATCCCTTACATAAGACATACAGACAATAAGACATTTCAGTTTCTCCCTGACCCTCAGGAATCCCAGGAAAAGAGGTGAAAATAAGATGAAAAATAACAAAAGAAATAAAAAAGGATTAAAAATGAATACATAGTCTGGAAAAGTGTGATCGCACATAGGGTAACTGTTGCTTTTGCTAAAGATCTATAAAAAAAAGCAGCATTCTGTGAAGAGAGAGGAGGGGGATGAATGCGTGTAAAAGAGAGAAAAAGCTATCAGTCAGGTTGGATGTGGAGTGTTAATGGTTTGCTGATTGCTGTGCAGTAACCAGCTGTTAGCAGGTAATTGCGGCTGAAGTGTGTAAAAGCCCTGACGCCCCACACGCAATTCAGATTCCATCAGCGCACGCACACCCACACGCACGCTTGATCCAACACTCACCGCTGCAATATCTGTCGTATTACAACAGCAAGAGCTACCGTTACAACTATATGACTGCTTACTCTGTTTTTGTCTCATAAAAAATCATAAATAAAGTGCATTTTCAGTGTGATGTTAGGCTAAAGTTTTCATTGTGAACCCTGAAAGGCTGATGGAAAAGCTGACCTTAACATGAGATGCGGAAACCTCATAGATAGACAGAGGGGTTTGTAGAGAGATGCACTTTCTCTCTCTGTGTGAACCGTGAGGGTTGCCAGGCGACAGGGTTGCCTGGGAGCATGACTTTGATGGACAGTCACGGTGTAACAGATTGGAGCCCCTGCCGTTCACAGCTTCACTGCAGCCGCACAGACGCTGCAACAAAATGGCCGCCACCGGAGCCACTGCTGATCAATGACTGAGGAAGGCAGTTAAACAAACTAGAGCTCGAAGAGACCCAGAGACTTCAAACCCTGCGGCCAAAAGCAACGCAGCCACCCACACGCACACTTGCTCACGTACATATGCCCACATTCATCTCAAAAGCCTGTTATTGCTGCTGGCAGCTCTCAACAGGAGAGTGATCAAGTCACATGAAGTTCAAAGAAACTTCATCTTGTGTGGGACAAAATGGAATAAAAACATTCTCAAATGCATTAACTTCACATACTACAAATTGAGGAAAAAGACTTGCAAGTGTGCACATTTATAAGCGTAAAATACTTTTTTTTGCTTTACATTTTACAAATTCGTACAATCCTTATTTTTTATCTTACAGTTTTTGCATTTACATTTATTCATTTAGCAGACAATTTTATCCAAAGCGATCTACGGTACAAATGAGGAGCATCTCAGAAAGTCAATTGTAACCAGATTAAGGTACATTTTACAAAACATTCACAGTGGTGTTATTTTAATGACTACAGAAATGTACACATATACGCACATATCATATCTTTCTATATGAGGTATCCAGATGAGTTATTTGTATTGAGAGCTGTTTGGAATGTCCTTCCCTAATATGCAATTAAGATGAAGGTTCAGCGGTACTTTACTCTGAACCTGATATGAAGCCTGTACAGCTAGACCTTAATGTTTCAGGATCTGTTAAGCAGTGACTGTGCTGGTATTACACAATTACTGATCACTGAATAAACCATCATAAAAAATCACGCAGCCACCAACAAACCGACATGCACAAGCTGCATTCGTAAGCACAACAATAAACACAAAAAGACATCATAACCGTCATAACCACTGGACTCTGTTTGGGTTTGGGTTTTCGCTGTTCCCAGCTTAGTTTATCTGCTGTCACTGTTGATCATTTGATTTCACCATTATGTTCAGGTGTGTGTCCTTATCTCCTCTACTTAAGTTCAGCTCTCTTTGGCTACGTCTACTTTAATCCAGATACATTTGAAAATGGCATTTTCATTTCAACATGCTCTCCGTCCACAATAGCTTTTTTAAATGTTTTCTAAAACTCACTCTTCCAAACTGTAATGTAGGAAAACACTAAATCTACCTTGCTGCTCCTGCATAAAACCTTACAAAAGGGTCACTGAGATGATGCAGACATAATAGATTATCTATCGGTACAATATGCATTGTGTGAGTAAACACACGTCATCTCTTTCAAATACCTCTGTTTTCACAGTCCAAACGGCAATGAAAACAATGTTTTCAAATTCATCCACTTTGGAGAGAGTTTTCAAAAAGCTTCATTTTCGCCAGCAAAAACACCATCTCAGTGTGGACCGAAGGCCAAAACGGAGAGAAAACAATGTGTTTTCAAACAAGAACGTATTAGTGTAGGCAAGGCCTTTGTCTTTGATTGTCAGGTCTTGTCTGAGTTTACGTTGTGTTGGACCCCATAACTGTGTTTGAACTTCCCGTGTGGGTTATTAATGGACTGTTATTCTTCATCTTCTTCGTCGTGCGTTTGTGTTTACGTGTGTTTCATCTGCCTAGTTTGGAATTAATTTGTGGATTATTATTAAAATTATGTTGGAACTTCACACCTTGCTGACAATAACTGAACATTAAACACAAACGAGTCTTTCCCTTTAATCTCTTTAATCAGAAGCACATTAAATAACACTAATTTCAACATTCACTCACTATTAAAAATCCACTATACCAGGGGCGGCGACTGTCGGTCCTGGAGAGCCGCAGCCCTGCGTAGTTTTGCTTCAACCCTAATCAAACACACCTGAACAAGCTAATCAAGGTCTGAAGGGTTACTAAAAAGCAACAGGCAGGTGAATTTTAATTAGGGCTAGAGCCGAACTCTGCAGGGCTGCGGCTCTCCAGGACCAGAGTTCGCCACCCCTGCACTATACTGTTTCAATTGTCAGCCAAAAAACAGTGCCTATTTTACATCATTCGGTGGACTTGCCGACTGCTGACTGACTGCTGACAAAAAAGAAAGATTTGCGTACAGCCAACAAGGACAAAAAGTTAGCGAGTTGTGTGAGTTGTTAACTAGCATAAAGGCGATGACTTTATGATCACATCAGTACTGACGCTGTCAGGCAGATAAATCGGTGTGGCTTTGAAATGCCAGTGTCATCACGACCGCATCAGTCTCACATCAGACCACCGCTTTGTTTGCCTAAAATGTCATGACCCCAGATAAAAGCACCATTGTTTGCTATTTGAGATACAAGCATCAGTACACAAGTTAATTAGAAATTAGTAATGAAGAGAAGTCGCTGGTGTGTGTAAGGCAGTAATTGATACGGTGTCCATACAAGCATGCACTCTATGTTTGTGTTAGGATAACACTTGTATAAGCCAGTGCCTGTTGTCTTTTATCTGTATAGAAGAGTGTGTTCTTTCTGTGTGGGAGTAATCTTTCTTTGCAGATTTAAAAAGAAAAGAGAATCAGTTTGAATAGTTTAATCTTCAGGCATTCTCACACCTATTTAGACTGGAGCATTTGATTCTGAAACTGCTGTTTTCTCTCTTAGTTCTGTTTGTTTAGCCATGTTTGAAGACTGAAATCAAACTCAGACCCAGTTATTATAATCTCTACCCTTTTTTCCCCCTGTAGTATAAGGGCACATTTACTCTCTCTCACACACACACTCACAGAGTCACACACACACACACACACACACACAGACAGAATAGTGAGGACATGCTGACATACAGGTCTCGTCAGCTGTTGGCGGGTGAAGGTGTGACAGAGGCTGTTCTTGACAATCTTTCACACACAAACAATATCTGACTGTCAAAATGACAACAAGCTGCGCTTCATTATCGAATCTGCAAGAGGAAGTGTTACGGTGTTACAAAGAGCGTGTGTTTGGGTGAATTCAGTTAAATGAATAATTTAACAGCATTTATAGAACAATGTTTACACTGAAAAACAAAATACTTCACTTCATCCCTCCTTTTCTTTTAAAGAACCTAAATCAGAGTTACCAGAATTGTGGCAGAAATTAAAAGTGGAAATGTGAAGCTTATATATTCATATATTTATTTATTTAGTTATTTATTTTTTTGAACTGTAAAGGGTTCACAACATTATTATATTGCAACAAAGTTGTGAAACTGTATTTGACTTTACATAGGTCTGTGTAAAATTACACAAATTAACATATATATTGTTTAGGTTTTGTGGCTAAATCATTACAGTATTGTAACATTTACAGATAGGCCCCTTTATGTCCATTGTATGTGATACACAGTAACACAATTTTTTTTTTTTTTATTTATTTCAATAGGACAATAGGAAGAGAGGAGAGAATGGAAACTGGATTAGAATGTTCCAGACAGTATAT
Organism: Labeo catla; assembly: GCA_012976165.1. Lineage (NCBI taxonomy): Eukaryota > Metazoa > Chordata > Actinopteri > Cypriniformes > Cyprinidae > Labeo > Labeo catla. Next base: position 46,297 of record VONZ01000331.1, on the reverse strand, counting down.
ACCACAGTTGATCTACTTCAAACTTCAATGAATTCACGTCTCACGTTACATGTCTCATTCACATGATGTACACGCCACAATGACTCAACAAAAACTCTATTTATGCAGAACACAGCAAGTTCATAAGTCATAAACATCAAACACTCATGTTTGCTCACTGACCAAAATTATAAACACAACACTTTTGTTTTTGCCCCCATTTTTCATGAGCTGAAGATCTAAGACTTTTTCTATGTACACAAAAGGCCTATTTCTCGAAAATATTGTTCACAAATCTGTCTAAATCTGTGTTAGTGAGCACTTCTCCTTTGCTGAGATAATCCATCCACCTCACAGGTGTGAGATATCAAGATGCAGATTAGACAGCATGATTATTGCACAGGTGTGCCTTAGGCTGGACACAATAAAAGACCACTCTAAAATGTGTAGTTTTATCACACAGCACAATGCCACAGATGTCGTAAGTTTTGAGGGACATCAAAATTGGCATGCTGACTGCAGGAATGTCCACCAGAGATGTTGCCCGTGAATCGAATGTTCATTTCTGTACCATAAGCCGTCTCCAAAGGCGTTTCAGAGAATTTGGCAGTACATCCAACCGGCCTCACAACCGCAGACCAATTGGCAATTGGCAGACCACGTGTAACCACACCAGCCCAGGACCTCCACATCCAGCATCTTCACCTCCAAGATCGTCTGAGACCAGCCACCCAAGCAGCTGCTGCAACAATCGGTTTGCATAACCGAAGAATTTCTGCACAAACTGTCAGAAACGTCTCAGGGAAGCTCATCTGCGTGCTTGTCATCCTCATTGGGTCTCGACCTGACTGCAGTTCGTTGTCGTAACCGACTTGAGTGGGCAAATGCTCACATTGGATGATGTCTGGCACTTTGGAGAGGTGTTCTCTTCACGGATGAACCCCGGTTTTCACTGTACAGGGCAGATGGCAGACAGCGTGTATGGCGTCGTGTGGGTGAGCGGTTTGCTGATGTCAACGTTGTGGACATCACATCTAGTGGCCCATGGTGGTGGTGGGGTTATGGTATGGGCAGGTGTATGTTATGGACAACGAACACAGGTGCATTTTATTGATGGTATTTTGAATGCACAGAGATACCGTGATGAGATCCTGAGGCCCATTGTTGTGCCATTCATCCACGACCATCACCTCATGTTGCAGCATGATAATGCACGGCCCCATGTTGCAAGGATCTGTACACAATTCCTGGAAGCTGAAAACATCCCAGTTCTTGCATGGCCAGCATACTCACCAGACATGTCACCCATTGAGCATGTTTGGGATGCTCTGGATCGGCGTATACGACAGCGTGTTCCAGTTCCTGTCAATATCCAGCAACTTCGCACAGCCATTGAAGAGGAGTGGACCAACATTCCACAGGCCACAATCAACAACCTGATCAACTCTATGTGAAGGACATGTGTGTTCACACCAGATACTGACTGGTTTTCAGACCCCCCCCAATACAGTAAAACTGCACATTTTAGAGTGGCCTTTTATTGTGGCCAGCCTAAGGCACAGCTGTGCAATAATCATGCTGTCTAATCTGCATCTTGATATGCCACACCTGTGAGGTGGATGAATTATCTCGGCTATATATATATATATATATATATATATATATATATATTAGTGATTTAACAATATGATCAATATTCTGATATTGCAGTCTTCTTTTTGTGACTAAGTGATAAGGACTTTTTTAGCAATCATGGAAATGAATTCAAATAAATATTCTTGATGCGGTCGGAATGATCAAAATGAGATGTCTGACTTACAGCGCCGTCCATTATTTGCCAGTTGGTAGGTGGAAATTTCTAAGTTCTGATTTGTCTGAAACGCACCATTAACCCCTAAAGGGCAATCAAGAGGGGCAGAAGGGTGGAAGATTGATCGACAGCTGGTTCAGGAGCAATTGTAATGAAAAGGTCCACCTCCATAAACACTCATTAATGGTGTGTGTGTATGACCTAAACTGTCCACTCAGATGAAGGAAGCACAGTGTTCTTCCTTGTTTGTGCAGGACGGATTTTTTTCCAAAATATGCTAATGAAGTTACTGAAGCATTACATCTTTCTGCAGTTATTGACATATTTGAATGTGTGTATGTTTGTTGTAATTATTGAAGGATTGGGTCAATGTTACAACCACGTTCAAAATAAGCACAGAATTCAGAGATGGGAAATTCAGCCCAAAGCTGGGGTGTGAGAAAAGTAATCTAGAGACTGCTCTTATTCACAGCAAATTAATAGGGCTTTTTTTATCTGTGCACCAAAGGAGAGCAAGTGAGTGAGCGAGAGCAGGTGAGAGGTGATTATCTGAAACATCTAATGGAGGATTCTCATTTCACTGTGGAAGTAACCATAGCAACAGAAAACAGACACAGAGACAAAATGGCAGTTTCAAGCAGGACAACAGGTTTACTGTGTGACGCGAATACTACCTATTCTTTTAAAAAACAGCACGAGGAACAGTATGCAGTGATAAACATTTCCCATCATTGCTGTCACGTGAATGACACATTATTTCATGTTGTCTGAATTCATAGCAGTTATTCATGTTCTGTTCTATTCTACAGAAAGTGTAAAAGAATAATGCTAGCGGATGAATGATACAGATACTGCTGTGTAAATGAACAGGTACTCAGAGCTCGTATGCTTTGAGTAACTACTTTGGCAACAATCACAAACTCAAAGCACAACAATCATCAAAAGCACAAAGCTAAATGTTTACAGTCAAGTACATTTACACATACCAAACGAGGCACTGGTGAACATGATGTTAAACATGAACAGGAAATAAGAACACAGAAAATATACAGTGACCCCTTGTGGTCTCCAAATGAACAAACACAACAACTTGTATTTCTTAAACGTGCAACAACTCATTGATCATTTTTCCAGGGGGAATGTATGGTAACAGATGTGACGGTAGATAAACATCATCAGGAAAAGATCTGTCCTATGTGTACATGGTGAAACATTTTACAATGGAAATGGTCAAAAACAGCTTTAAAAGGCATCACACAACCACCTCTCCAGTCTAAGACATCGTCTGAAATAGGCCTAGTGTTTTTATTGAGTGAAAACAGTGTCATAACCTCCAATACAACAGATCCACAAATGCAGACAGCAAGTCCACATTCTCAAATCCGTGCACCACAGGAATGCACAAATAGACAGCTTTTTGCTTACAATACGCAAAAGTAAGTGTCATTTAAAGCACAAACAAGTACTGAGCTGTGTTGGTCTTCTTTCTTGAGAGGTCTATCTGAAGCCCTGAGAACATATAACATTACAGTACTGGTCAAAAGTTTAGAAAAATTAAGATTTTTAAATGTTTTAATAGAAATCTCATCAATTAAGGCTGCATTTATTTACTTGAGAAACACAGTAAAGCAGAAATTTGTTTGGTTTTGAAGTAAATTTGGCACTTTCTGCTTTGCCCTCATGCTGTCTTGGCTTTCTGTATTGCACCTGAAATGGATTAGATGCAATATTTGTCAAATAAACATGTTTTAGACTTTTAAAGTACAGCAAAATAAACACTTTTCATTCAATACTTTGTGGACTGCTTAATGGAGTGCCTGTATGTACATGAATAGAGTTCGACTTAAGGGATGTACTATTTAAATACTAATAATGTGAGGTCTACATTTTTTACTTTGATAAACATGACAAAAATATCATTAAGATTACATGTTTGTACTGTCATAAAAAGACAGTTTTGTGAGCAAAAGAGAAACTGCAGATGTCAGAATAAACATAACTGTTGTTATTTGGTGAGTCTGACCAATCATGAAATACAGCATGAACTGAAACATAAGTTAGCAGGCTAATGTTAGCAAACTGCTGCAAGCACCAACACGACGCTAAACAGTGGCATTCAAAATACTGTACCAATCTCACATGTCAAAACCAGTCAAAAAGCATTCCTGATCATGCTAACGCTGATTGAACGCTGATTCCTGATCATGCTAACGCTGAATTCTGTACAGATCTTCTGTACAGAATTTCCAAAACACAAGCAAAGATGAATCCAAAAAAAAAGGGGTCTCATATATAAAACTATACGTAGTTTCCATCCTAAAATGTACGCACGCACAAAAGCTAGATTCTGCATACGCACAAATGTTTTCAGATTTAAAAAAACATGCGTACGCCAGAACCTGCGTAAAAATCCCTTTATAAATCCCGGTCAAGGGAAAATTGTAGGTGTGTTCGACTTCATCTACGGCTACAGACGGCGATCAACGAGAGTAGCAGAGAGCAGTCGGGGGCGGAGTTAAAAACGGAGGCGTCAAGTCGGACACTTGTTACTCTAGTTAGTGAAGCTCTCGCGGTGTTTGCATGCTCTATCACAGATGAAGTGAATTAAATGCAATATTTATCAAATACACCGACTTTTCAAAAGCGTTTTCATGAGCAACAGAAACACGTTTCATTTACTCCTTAATACAGCGCCATCTGAACAAGAATAATGATAAACAAATATATGCTATTTAAATACTAATAAAGTGGGGTTATTTATGCTTTTATCAGTGTTTTATGATAGATCTGACTCAATATAACATTGCGACTACAGTAAAAACACTTTTATTGTTCTAAAAACACAGATTTGTCAGCATTATCGGACTTGAGGATGTTAGAATAAACCCAAAACACACGTGATCGTTGTCATGCGGTGAATCTGGCCAATCGTGAAACAGCCATGTGATCATCAGAGCTCCTGCAGCCGCTCTGAAGAAACTGCGCCGGCTGAGTCTCGAATCGCTATCGCGGTACTTTGATGCCACACGTGACAGTCACGAGGCGTCGGCGCCGCCTCAAGTCGGACAAAATTTATAACCGGCATGCACTGCTTCAAGTCAGAATTTGATCGAGCTGCGCAGCGCTGCGTTAAGTCGAACACACCTTTCATCTGCATATCATTTCAATGCACATTCCCAATCATGTGACACCGTGTTTAACACCGTCAAAGGTACAAGACATAGGGAAATATGAGACACAGAGTATTATTCCATTTGTGCCATACACATTAATTTTTATTGCTAAAAATTTTCCAGTATCCTTGTTATGTTTGATAATAAATATGAAAATATCCATAAAAACAAAACTGTTTAAAATAGATCTCAGATATATTTTAGAATAAAGTTGGTCTTTCTTTTACAGTGGCCAAATATTATTTTGATTGTTTTAAACAATTCAAATCCATTTATTAGATTTATGCAAACAGATTTATGCAGTTATGCTGATAAGGTGAACATCTATTTTTAGTGGGAAAAGGCCTATATTGATTGCAGTGTAAATTTGTCTGACTCGGCACATTACCTGAAAGTATTTTAGAAAGGAAATGTGCAAACCTTACCGTTTTCTTCGAGTTGTATCCTTCAAATACAGTGGTATATTTTATAATGTTGTGGAGATCTCTTTACATGACATCAGCACCTCCGTGCAGCTGCAGTTGTACAGTAAGCTGTAACTGTTGGAACTATTAAAACCAGAGAACATTCGACCACCAAATCCAGCAGTGTCCGCCGTAACATCGAAGTGCGCATCGCATTGTTCTTGCTAAAAATATTTTCTCATGAGATCTACAGTTTAGTTTAAATATGAATTATTGTGCACCTATAGCACTACACGCTGTTATTAACACATAGCATGCCACAGAAAAAGTGACTGAACGCATTCACTATGTCTGAATTAATATATTTTTTGTTTATCTTCTGACTTTCTACAAAAATTACGTTTTGTCATTTCAGTGCTTATCTCTATTAATGAGAGTGGAATAGCTATTTAATGTAAATGCATATCGAAATGAAAACAGAGTTTAAAATCGTTTACTTCATTACTTTTCTTACTCCAAAAGAGTTCATACTCATGGTCTAGAATGTCCGTACGGTGCGTTTAATTTACGTTACATTTAATTTAATTTTAAGTTTATTTTTTATAAATCCGGATATGTGAGTGGAAAATTGGTTACACATATTTATATGCCCATTTTGTGCGTACGCAGCGTTTATAAATGAGACCCCTGATACTCCCACGTGTAATCTAACACGATCGTCAAAGATAAAACAGCATGAAAACTGTGTAACGTTATAACACAACGTAGTCAAGACAGGCCGGGTCGATATCCAAACAAACAGTGTAAGCCAGGGCAAAAACAAAAGCGTAATCCAGAAAACAGACTGAAAGCCAAAATACCAGAGAGCAGTCCAAAAGTGGCAAATAAACAAGGCTATGAAACTAGGCAAAAAACTATGGCAATGACGCTAGACAAAACTATGGCAAAGAAACAAGGAAAACTATGACAATGAAACTAAACCGTGGAATTAACAAAACAAAGCAATGAAAATAGAGAAAACGCTTAGTAGAGTCCACACAGGCAAAACAATACTTCGCGGAGTCCTGTTTGGTATAGGCCTCCTTAAATGGCCACCAAACAGGAAGTAACCAAAGAAGCAGCAGAGTGAGCGGTAACAGACAGTCCATGAGCAAGGGCTCCCTCTGTTGGCGTGGCATTACAGAATCCCCCCTTCTAGGAGTGACTCCTGGTGCTCAAAACAACAGTCCAGTAGGGTGGGGGAACAGAGGCAAAACAGGGGGTGGGATGGAGGGCCAGGTCCGTGCAGAGGTAGTGGGCCTGGATCGTGGAGCAGGGACAGACAGTGAAGCACTGGAGGACCCGGACCGTGGATCAGTGGCAGACAGTGGAACCCTGGAGGACCTGGATCGTGGAGCTGTTGCAGACAGTGGAACCTTGGAGGACCTGGGCCGTGGGACAGTGGTAGACATTGAAACCTTGGAGGACCTGAGTAATGGCAGACAGTGTAACACTGAAACAGAAGTCCACCATGTTTGATTCGGAGGAGCCTGGAGCCATGGTGGAGCAGGGAAAACAGGCAGCCATGGCGGGGCAGGCAGAGCAGGTAGAGCAGGGAGAACAGGGAGCCATGGCGAGGCAGGCAGAACAGGGAGCCATGCCGGGACAGACAGAGCAGGCAGAGCAGACAGGAGCAAAGATATCCACAGTGGAACTAGTGACATCCATAGCAGAGCGGAGAGTTCATAGACGATTTCCTTGGCCTCCTTGGCTTCCTTGGCTGTGATATGACTCGGGAACAACAGCAGTGACTTGACTTGGCTCATGAAGATCTGCTGTAACTTGGCTTGGCTCATGAAGATCAACTGTGGCTTGGCTTGGCTTGGGGAAGACAGCAGCAACTTGACTTGGCTCATGAAGATCTGCTGTAACTTGGCTTGGTTCATGGAAATCAGCTGTGGTTTGGCATAACATAGACAACCCAGCTGTAACCCGACTTGACTCCGAAGTAACAGCTGTAACTTGATGTGGCTCAGGAATCACAGCTGTCACTTGACTTGGCACTGAAAGTGCAGCCATGACTTGATTTGCTTTGGGTGTGGCAGACATGGGATGAGATTCAGATGAGATGATTTTGGACTGATGAGGCCCGGGCGTGGCAGCCATCTTGGCCGGGGACTCAGACGGGGTGGCCATCTTGTGAACAGGCTTGGGAATGGCGGCCATCTTGTGAACAGGCTTGGGGATGGCGGCCATCTTGTGGATTGGCTCTGGGATGGCAGCCATCTTGTGGACTGGCTCTGGGACGGCAGGCATGGCGTGAGCAGGCCCTGGAGCAGAAAACGTGACGTGAGCAGGCCTTAGAGCAGAAGACATGACGTGAGCAGGCTATGGCTTGGCAGACTTGGCATGGGAAGGCTGTGGCTTGGTGGACATGACTTTAGCAGACTTTGGCTTGGCAAGCTTGGCATGAGGAGGCTCTGGCATGATGATTACAATACAGGACATAACATATGAGTTCTTTGGTGTGGCAGACACTGGAGGATGGCAAGGTTTATCATCAGCAATCCCCACAGTGATTGCAGAGCCACTCAGGAGTAACACAAAGTCAATATAGCGTACCAGTGACCAGTGGCGTTGATAACCAGGCATTTTATTAGAAATGTCTTTACACAAACCAAAGTAAAAAAATGTCTTTGAGAAAACTCTCCTTGAAGTCCACCAAGTGGCACAGTTCACAGAAATCCATAACATATTGCTCAATGGGCCGGTTACCTTGACGGAGCTGAACAAGGCGTGATGCTGGATCCATGGTTATCTGTGTACAAAAGCCGCTGGATCTTTGGTAGGCGAAGTATTCTGTAACGGTACTCTTGGGAAGCGTGATAGATCCAGGTGCGAGCTTTATTAACACAACGTAGTCAAGACAGGCCGGGTCGATATCCAAACAAACAGTGTAAGCCAGGGCAAAATAAAAGCGTAATCCAGAAAACAGACTGAACGTCAAAATACCAGAGAGCAGTCCAAAAGTGGCAAATAAACAAGGCTATGAAACTAGACAAAAAACTATGGCAATGATGCTAGACAAAACTATGGCAAAGAAACAAGGAAAACTATGACAATGAAACTAAACCGTGGAATTAACAAAACAAGGCAATGAAAATAGAGAAAACGCTTAGTAGAGTCCACACAGGCAAAACAATACTTCGCAGAGTCAACAGAGGGAGCCCTTGCTCATGGACTGTCTGTTACCGCTCACTCTGCTGCTTCTTTGGTTACTTCCTGTTTGGTGGCCATTTAAGGAGGCCTATACCAAACAGGAAGTAACCAAAGAAGCAGCAGAGTGAGCGGTAACAGACAGTCCATGAGCAAGGGCTCCCTCTGTTGGCGTGGCATTACAAAGAGGTAATAATGACTGTCAAGCTTTGGGGTGTTGATCGACTTCATTTATATTTTGATTATCATTCTGAATCCAATTCATAGTCTTTTTTCAGCTTTTTGTTCAAAATGTTTCTTTCTTTCTTTCTTTCTTTCTTTCTTTCATTTTTTTTATTAGTGAAACTTACCCACATTCAGATGTTTATAAAAAAAAAAAAAAGAATCCATGAAGCTAGAATAAAATGTTTTTGTTTACAGGCAGATACCCTGTTCTTTCTTTTGTTCTTTTGTATGTTCAGTTATTAATATAACAAAATATATACAAATTAATACTTAAATAGGGACACAGTAGTATACTTAAAGTATTATGTAAAGTTCACTTAAAGAAAACTTACGAGTATACTTGCAGTATAAAACTACTAAACTAGTAGTTTACTGAGACTATACTTCAAAGTGTACTAAAAATGCTACAAGTATTTAATTAGTAAAGTATCAGTATACCTATAAGTTCACTTTTAGTATAGTTGCAGTACAAACTAAAAACATAGATGTAAACTAGTTGTGTACTTAAAGTTTACTACAGTTATACTTAAAACTATACTTTTATATACTAGAAAGTGGGCCAATTTAGTCCCAAGAAGTACTGAAATAGTACACTTGCATGTATACTACTAGTACACTGATTTTTGTAAACTTTTTTTTGGTAATTTCTGTAATTTTTTTTTCCAGGACAAAATGTCAAGTCAAGTCAATTCACCTTTATTCATATAGTGTTTTTAACAATACAGATTGTGTCAAAGCAGCTTTACAGTATTAAATAGGAAAATAGTGTCAATAATGCAAAAGAACAACAGTAAACATTCAATTTCGTTTAAAGGCAATTCATTATTGAATTCAGTGATGTCATCATCCAGTTCAGTTCAAATAGTATCTGTGCAATCAGGTTGATGATATCGCTGGAAATTAAGTGTCCCCAACTAAGCAAGCCAGAGGCGGCAGGGACAAGAAACCAAAACTCCATCGGTGACAGAAATAGAGAGAGAGGGGAAAAAAAAAACCTTGGTTGAGTCAGGGGGCCAGTTCTCCTCTGGCCAGATGAACCAGCAGTTTAATTCCAGGTTGCAGCAAAAAAAATCTGTACATTGTCTCTAATTTTCTATGTTTTCTTAGCCATCAATTTTACAGGTTTTTCCATGACATGTGGGAACTCTGTATCACTGTCATGCTAGATATTTTTGGATAAAAGCGTCTGCCAACTGCATCAAATTGCTTCTGTCTTAGACACCTAGACAGTAGGTTAGGCCCTAAATGCAGGAGTACATGTTATACATAAAGTCCAGATCTATTCTATATACACACTATGATATGACAAATGTATTTTAACTGATGGCACTTGAGTTTTTATATTCATTATCTGCTCATTATTAATAATCTTTGTTTTGTTTTTACTGTACTGATTTTCTATTGTGAAATGAAAGAAATCAAAAACTGTGTGAACCTATAACAGACAAACATGCTCTCTCTATTATCTTGTCTGATGGCACTTTTATCTACAGCAGTAAGAAGAATCTGACAATAACATTTTTTTTGGCCCATCATCCTAATGGTCAATAAACTGAAAGGTCAGTCATTTCAGACCCAGATATTGCTCACGACGGTGGAGAGAATGGTCTGAATGCGGGCCGAGAGATTGGTTAGCAAATTGCAATACAGAGCTTTACAGAGTCCCGTCAAGTGCTATAAGCTTTGATGGTGGAAAATTTGGGGACAAAACATTTCATCCATTTACTGCAGGGCCATCTCCTTCACACTCTGGAAGAGCACTGTAGCTGTGTAAAGGTCAGATATAGAGAGTCTCTCGAAAAGCACTTCAAAACTGTGCTGATATCCTTCACGTCAAAAATGTGAACCTTTCCTGACACATGCTAATCACTCATAATGCTAGCATACTTTTAGCACTGTGAGCTCAAAGGTTTTGATTAGAAGGTGTTTGGATGTTTTTGTTTATGTGAGTTTCGGATGACAATGTCAGCTGATTCATGTTGCTCAAACAGCAGAGTATGGAACTAGCAGCGCCGATTGCCAATGCATGAACTAAAAAGATGAAAGTCTATAGCTTGAATACAATGTGAGTCACTTTGGATAAAAGTATCTGCCAAACGTATAAATGTTCTTGACAACAAACAGTGAAAGTGTCCAATCGGGACTTCCAGTTTTATTTATTGCACCTATACCATATGAGATTTCCACGTTGGTGGCAGATGACATTTCACCATGTTGTGTAGAAAAACAAAGTGCCACACAGTTACAGTGTATTCTTTCAACAATGTATGTGACAATAATTCAAACGTATTTTAGATATTATTTTATATTAGTAAACATATCAAGTACAATGAATTGAAAGTTGACTGTCTTCATATTTCTCCTTTTATAAAACTTTTTGACTCAAATATCCATTACCTAGCTAAATTTATATGTGTTTGACTTGACAGCGGCACTGTGCAGACCAATCTTGTCATGACATCAAAGTGCCGCGAGGGCAATTTGAAATCATATGTAGCCATGGTCTCTCAGCTCCGTGAAGTTGGCACCCCATAAAAAGAAATAATCACCAAAACTATGCCATTCGTTTGTGCTATGTTTGTGCTGATTTGTGCCGCAGAAACGACCGTTTGTGCTGGTTTGGTGTTTGAGATATTAAACATTATTTTTTTTATCACTCTCCACCCCAGTTTGTCTAAATCACACAAAACTGGTGTCACTCGACATATTAATCATTATTTTTTTGACCGTGTGACCTCACTTTCCACTCAATGTTGCGCAAATCGCTCCAAAATGGCGCAGTTCGTTCGTGCTCAATTTGTGCCGGTTTGTGCCGTTGAAATGAACGTCAAATATATTTCCCCTTCTTAGAAAAAACAAAAACAATTCAGGGCAGTGACGTCACTCTCCACCCCGTGCTGTCCAAATCTCTCCAAACGGGTGCCGTTCGTCTGTGCTCGATTTGTGCCCCTTTGTGCCGTTAAAAGAAACCTTGTAAATATGACCGCTGCTTAAATATAATGAAAACAAAACTTTTTACGGACAGTGACATCACTCTCCACCCCATACAATCTAAATCATTCCAAAATGTTGCTATTCGTTTTTGCTCAATTTGTGCCTGTTTGTGACGTTCAAATTTACATTGTATCTATTTCCCGTCCTCAGAAATAACAAATGCAAAACGGGGCAGTGACGTCACTCTCCACCACATGCCGTCCAAATTTCAGTCATCTCCCAGTTTTCACTAACTTCATATTTCGAGCTGACTAAATTTACTTTTCAAGGCAGCATGAACACTAACTTTAACAAAAAAAGAATCGTTTCAATTCGTTAGTTCTCGATTTGTGCCGTTAGATTATTAAACATCGATTCTCCATGAAGATTCCTTATAGCCCAATTCAAGGCGCTCCCCACACCAAATGCCGTGTTTACTTGTGCTCCACTTGCGCAGAATCTCAGGTTGTAACTAAAATTCTTCTATTTAAAGGGAGAAAAAAACAGAAGCACTCAATATTCCATTATCTATAGGCTATGTAGATTAACTGTAATTGCATGGTATGACTGTATTTAATAGCTAATATGTTAAAGTTTTTCTGTCCCCCTTACAAGTGATTATTTACCGCACTGCATTAGAAAACCAAAAAGGACATAACGGACTGTGGAAAAAGGGCTCGTAGATGAAATAGCCTTAAGCTATAGGCTACTGAATGTGTACATGCCAGGACAATTTACCGGTCACTACAAAAAAGACTACAAGAAATTGATAGATACTGCTGTAGCTACATATCAACGAGGTAAAACTTTTTATTAATATTTTGCAATCAAAAACTCAAATGAGCGTGGTATGCAAATTTTAACACATTCAGCTATGATAGAAATGCAAGTCAATCCAGATATTTAATTTTATTTGATGTTGTGAGTGCACACAAATAAAAGTGGACCATTTGCAGTTCCGAATGATGTGTTATTCTTACCTTTAAGAGCAAAAACGACGGCGTAGGGCTATTTTAAGTTCCCATTTGATATTAATGAAAAAATTGCAAGCGATCTTGCCGGCGCCTCCATGTCAGCGTGCTGTAGCGTCCACTCTCCGCACAATCGATTATACGCTAATAGCGCATATTTATCTACGTTAAATGTTTAAATTAATATTGTGAAATGCATTAAGTGTTTTATATCTATAGATTTTAGTTTAGGCAAGTCGTGTTGATTTGATAAGGCTAGAACATAGGCTATGATCAACTCACTGCTGGCGGCTTGGTTGGCAAAAAAAAGAAAAAAAAAAAGAATTTAACAAACATAAAATGTTCCAAATATATTTCTAAATTAACTTAAGAAAAGAAAAGAAATACAGCCACTTTGCCATTAAAAATATTAACGAATATTCGTAGGGAATCGTAGTTTAATATTCTAATGGCACAAATCGGGCACAAACGAAAGGCACCGGTTTGGAGAGATCAGGGGTGCGTTTCCCGTATAACGACGTAACTCGCTGATTAAACTCCATAGTACGATGCATTGTTGTGGAAACGAACTAGCTAGTTATGACTGTTTTCCGAACGGGGTCGCATCTCTGTGGTTTGAACCACATTAGTTCAACAATGTAGGGCCGCTGTTAATGACGTCACCGAGTAATAACTTATGTTATTTAAGTGATTAAAGATCTCTAAAATGCAGCTATATTAAACATGACACCCGATGACTAATGTACTATTTTTGTTCCCTGTCATTTCGCTTTATTTGACTTTGGATTCATCGCGGGTTCCCTCTTACGTCATACTCCGGGGTTCCCGTAGGCATTTATGAGCATGCGCACTACTCAAAAACAGCGATTGCAGAGGAAGCTTAAAAATACATAGATTAAAATGCATTTATATTTAGATCGAGTGAAATATATAGATTGTACTGCATGTTAGCTTGCTTACTGAGCCCATTGAGACTGACGTCACTGACCCGAATTGTTTTTGTTATTTCTAAGCAGGGGAAATATATTTGACGTTCATTTCAACGCACAAACCGACACGAATCGAGCACTAACGAATGACACCAGTTTTGTGTGATTTAGACAAACTGGGGTGGAGAGTGACAAAAAAATAATGTTTAATATCTCAAACACCAAACCAGCACAAACGTTTGTTTTTGGGACACTAATCAGCACAAACGTAGCACAAATGAATGGCATAGTGTTGGTGATTATTTATTTTTATGGGGTGCCAACTTCATGGAGGTTCTGCACACTATAGACTTGTTTGAGATGAGCAAAATCTGCGCAGAACCGATCACCGCGAGATGCATGCCGGTAAGAAATAGGCTCGTTTGAGATGCGCCTCGCCTCGCCTGAAATGTAGGTGAGAGTAGGGGCTGCAGTGAGGGGAGGAGTGAAATAAGTGCAGTCAAGACGGACAGTTCTGACCTCTCGAAGTAGAACAGATACATACGAGATCAAAGGCGGATATTGAGTTATCACACTCATGTGCTGTGTTGCTGATAAACATGATATAATTTCAGCTCTGTTGTTTTTATATGAAACTAAATATAATGAACAAGACTCTCAAAGTGCTTGCTATTTAATTCTGTACGAAAGGCGTATTTATCATCCATTTTTACTTTAATACAAACGTGTATTTTAGATTTTTATAGAAATATGACAACAATCACATCTCATGCAGAAATCGCACTGGCATAGTGTTTGGGAATATTCATGCATAATTTAAACACATAACCACATGATATTAGAACAAAAAATAAAACATTTTAGAAAAAAACGGCAACATCACGGTTGTCTGAATCAATGAGCATTAAGCTGTGTCGTCAGCCAGGCGTTTCCCGTCGTGCTTTTGGTCAGCGCAGTCGGTGGAGAGCTACTGCGCCGGACTGCTCATTCCGACACAGTCGCCTCGCCGTCGTGAGAGTTTTTTGGCACACGTCAGCATGACATCAGAGCAAGGCGGACGTAACTCGGACACATTTCTAACCGGCCTGCATCTTGTGGTGATCACCGGTGATCGATTCTGCACAGAATTTGCTCATCTTAAACGAGCCTAATGTGTTCGAGTTACGTCCGCCTTGCTCTGATGTCATGCTGACGTGTGCCAAAAATCTTTCGCGACGGCGAGGCGACTGTGTCGGAATGAGCAGTCGGGCGCAGTAGCTCTCCACCGACTGCGCTGACCAAAAGCACGATGGGAAACGACTGGCTGACGACACAGCTTAATGCTCATTGGTTCAGACAACCCGTGATGTTGCCGTTCTTTTCAAAAATGTTTTGTTTTTAATCTAATATCATGTGGTTATGTTTATATTATGCATGAACATTCCCAAACACTATGCCAGTGCGATCTCTGCGTGAGATATGTGATTGTTGTCATATTTCTATAAAAATCTAAAATTACACGTTTAAATTAAAGTAAAAATGGATGATAAATACGCCATTCGTAGCCTATGGAATTAAATAGCAAGCACGTTGAGTATCTTGTTCATATTTACTTTAATCTAAAAACTGAAATTATATCATGTTTATCAGCAACACAGCACGTGAGTGTGATAACGCGATATCCGCCTTTGATCTCGTAGGTATCTGATCTACTTCGAGAGGTCAGAACTGTCCGTCTTGACTGCACTTATTTCACTCCTCCCCTCACTGCAGCCCCTACTCTCACCTACATTTCAGGCGAGGCGAGGCGCATCTCAAACGGGCCTTTTATCTCTCTTGATACTTGATGTCATACACTGATCGGTCTGTGGCCAGTAGGTGTTCCATCGGTATCTGAAGCTTTGTGAAGATCTGAAGATCTGCTAAGTTGTTGTGTCTTAACATAAAATAATTTTGCCAGTGGTGCTATTGCCTTATTGACTGCTATCTGTAACTCGAAAGGTGACACATAATTCGCTTGGAAATTACAGCCAGTCATTATTATTAGTGTAACTGTTCATTCATAAACATGATGTTTGCTTATGTTGCTGTCTCACATGATGCTGGGCTGTGTGTGTTCTGGCATGATGTCAGCCAAGGGGTGTGGCTTCTGGTGGTTCTGCGCCCACCCACGAGGAGGGGCTGAGATTGAATGTTGTGTTCACAGTGATTGAAAATCCTGCATAGTGCAGTTTTAACTGTACAGTAGTTGGATTACTGACATCAAACTAGCACACAGTTAGGCCTGGTAAAGTACATTGAACAGCTCTTCGCAATTCCTAAATGACTCATCATGTACACTATTAATTTTCATATAAACATATGTAATTATTTTTAAAAGAATATTGGTTGTGATGACAGAAAGGGAAAGATTACTGTGGTCACATTGAGGATACTACCATGCATAGGTGGGCTGGGTGAGGGATAGCCTTCCCCTGGCCACGGGTCAGAAATTCATGGAAGCAGAAAAGCCACCAAACTAGACAAAAATACCCTTGAACAACCAAAATAAATTTATTACAGATGTTGTGAATAAAATGAAAATGAAATAAAAAGTGTTGATTGCGGCGTAAATTTTAGATTTGCTGATATTTCATATTGACGTTTTTACAGTGTTGCACATTATAACTAATCACACACAATTCTTTCTAGCTTATGAATGCAGTGGTCAATCAAAGGCATTCAGATGAGTCATTTTTTCTGTGTGTGCTCACTATATTCTAAATCCTCTCATCATAAACAACACATTGCAGATGTACCTGAAACCCAGGATAAACACTTTAATAAAGGGTTCTAAATGAACAGATCAAGTTGAATGGACACAGTAGCATATCACTACACTTTGGTCTAGGTTTGTAAGGAGGATTTGTGACAGCCAGTGTATGCTAATACAGAAAGTCAGATCCTTCAAAAAATAAATAAAAATAAAAATACAACAAATAAATAAAACAAAATACTATTAAATAAAATAGGCATAAAGGTATAAGTAATTACATGACAGAAAAGAGAGAGAGAGAAAAAAAATCTACTACCAGGATTGTTTTAATTTCCATTTTACTCATATTATCCAGGGACTGAAGACACACTAAGGTACCTGAATCCAGAGAACGATGTGTTGTAACATCAAGTTTACATTGTTGGCTCACCGTTCGATCATCCAAGGTCAACTCAGGAAATGTGCATCAACGGGAAATAAAAAAATACATTGCTCACTTTCATTTAATTTTGGACAGTGCTGAATTGGAATTGTTTCAACTGACAGTATATTTAATCTTTTGATTTTATTTTATTTTTGTATTTCTTACAAAATTGAAATGCAATTTATTTGCAGAGGTAATTTAAAGTTAAGAGGCCATTCAAATTTTCAAGTTTGAGTTTGGTTGAGTAATCCTTAAATAAACATCATAGAAATAAACAGCAACTCATCATGAAACCTGGAGAATCAAACCCAGGGAACATACTGTTCCTGCAGACAATAATATGCAGAAATGCATAAAAGCATATTGATATAAGAATAATGATTACATAGTGTATGAACAATACTGTGTACATATTCCTCAGCTGTCACTAAGAGTGATGAGAGCAATCAGACTAATATTCTGATGTACCTGCTGCAGGGCAGATGTGTTTCCTATCAGGGTTTTGAGGCAGTAGACTACACTGGTTCTGGATTTAACTGGATTTTATTCATGCCTGCCCTCAGCCAGTATTTAATATACAGTTTTCCTGACATTTTGTGCCTGACTGCAGGCATGACCGAGATTTGCTTAACAATATTAAGCAAATGTCCAGTGCAACAGTTTAAGTGTCACTTGTGCTTTTCACCTCTCTCAGCTTTGACAAAGTCCAATGAAATTCTGTCATTGTGAGGGAATGGAAAAAAAAAAAAAAAAGCATGGGAAAAATAGATCAATATTTAATTTTCTCTGCTGGTGATATGTTCAGCGTCTAATCAGCAGGGACTGGGAAGATGACATCAGGATTGTCAATTAGATGACAGTGTTCTGTTCATCGCTCCTCTTGATCAGTCACGCTCGCATCGCATTACCCCTGAGGTCAAATCCAGGGTTCAAAGGTCAAATGTAACTATCCTGTTAGATAGGCCATTTACTGTGAAGTCTTGGAGTTTCTCACTGGTCTGGGATCAGATGTGATGATGAACTAGGACTTTCTCAGCTTTCTCAATAATGTGAGACCCAGGAAATCGGACCTGAGAACTGAGAACGTAGTCTTCATCTTCTCAATGTTTTAGTTCGGCCCAATTAGACTGAAAGAAAACTCATTCAGTTTCTGATTTACATATCGGAAAATGATAGATGAAGGAAAACAATGATTTCAGATGAATTTGAGGAAGTTTAATTCATAGTACCTCTGTGAGCATCATCAGTCTGACATATGGAAGCTGATCTGACCACAAATTCTTAGAGATTTATCTCTACAGGGAAACACCACTGGTTGGACACTAGGTGGTGCTATGGGGTCATTTTGTTGTGCAATAGGCCACAAAATAACTCAAAGCATGTTGATTTCAAACTTCAAAACTGTTGATTTCAAAAATTGAAAATCGCATTTTTAACTATGCCAGGATCAGATTTAGAATGATGATTAAAACATAGATGGAGTTAATCGCTTCCATCAACACCCCCAAAGCTTCACAGTCCTAAAAACATTTGCTGGATCGATGTCTCATTCAGTAACGTCGTCTTTGATTGTGTCATTTCACATATGCGTCTGCTTACATATGTGATCGCTTGTTTCTTTTTCTTTTTTGCCGTGTTTTGATCCAGATGCTCTGTACTCTTTCTGAAGATGTGTAATAGTGCCTTCTACTACGTAACATTAAAAACACAGAAAGCCAGAAAACACTGTCAATGGCAGGGAGAGTTAATCTACTAAAGAAATTATGATATGGTTTAAAATAACCTAGTCATAGTTAATTTAGAATAGAGAATAGAATAGAATAGAATAGAATAGAATAGAGCCTGTTAAGTAACTTTGATTTGGACATTTTTAATGTTTCATTCTCTCTTCTCCTTCTCTGTATTGGGTTGCTTGATTCTTAGATTTGCCAACATTTATTTTCCCCTCCTACACCTTCATTTGCTTTGTGTTTTTTCACTTGTGCTGATTGGTCCTATCAAACAAATCCTTCTTTTTTCTTCCTTTTGTCCATCCGTCTCTCTTTCAGTCACAGTAAGTGGGCACTTTTTCTCTCAAACACTTGTGCACTGCACAGCTGTCCACAACTTAGTGGAGACTGAAAGGTGGAACATGGCAGACACACCGTTTCCTTTAGACCTTCCTCTCCTCCACATTACTGATGACTAGAATCTCAGGTCCATTCTGGTGACATAATGAGGCGCAGAAGAATATCAGCGTGAAAATTTGACTGAGGGCTATAAACGCCCTTGTCCAACACGCACAAACAGCTTTAGGAACTGCCTAATGACTTTTGTACCCATGAGTCACATCTGGAGTTATTCCCTTTTAGATCCTAAATCCAGAGACTGACGCTCATCTCCTACGGGAGCTCGACTTAACAATCCCTTACATTGTCACCAATGACGAAACGGCCTGTGGCTCAGTCTGTTAGCACTGTGATTTTATGCTTCTTGTGCTGTTCGTGAGGGTTCTGGATCACTGATTTCCCAAAGGCAGATGAGGTCATGGTCCAGTTACTTTTGAATAAGCACAGCCAATCACAGCAGCAATAATGTTTTTGATGTTAACAGTCAGAACATAAAGATACAACTAGAATTTTTGACATTAAATTAAAATGTGATATTATTTTCCTTACTAAGTGGAAAAAAAAAATATTAATATAAAGTAAAATAATATTAACTAGTAGCCAACTATCCATGATCCAATCAAATCCCAGTAAATAAAATCTAGTCCTGCAGTGCATTTACTTCCGGCTGATTGTTTCGTTATGAACGTGTTTCATACATCATTAAAATATAGTATTTGAATAAATGCTTTCATGTGTTAATGATGTGTTGTCTTTTCAAGAAAGAATGACAATTTGTACTGAAGAAAAACTGCACAGAAGTGATGACCCACGAATAGGGCTCTTAAATGATCTGTGGATGCAATGCAATGTGTGCTGTGCGTTTCACCGACCAGCACAGCAGAACACGGTCCAGCATCCACTCTAAATCAACACACCCGACATTTACAGGAGAGTGCTTGAAATGTCAGTGTTGCTGTTCAGCAGGTGTTTCTGTCTCACTTGAGTCTCCAGGGAACATGGGAGGGATGAGAGTGGATAAGGAATGCTTGATGAATGAAACAGTTGTTCTTTCTTCATATTGTGCCCGCAGAAACAAAAGACGTGGAAAGGTTCAAATAATGTCCATAATCAGTAGTCACGTTTTTAATGTGCATGTGTATTAATCAGAACAGTGTTTAATAAGAATGTGTAGACATCTGTGAGGATGCTGGAGCCTTTCCTAGTCTCTCTGGCCATAGGGCAGGGAAACACCCTGGATGAATGGCCAGGACAAACAATACTCATACATTCACTCACACAATCACACCTGTAGGTCATTTACGGTCTCCAACTCCAACAATGCTGTCCTGCATTATCTTTGGGTTATGGGGGAAACCAGAGCACCTGGAGGAAACCCCAGCCAAATCAGGGACCTTCATACTGTAAGGCGACCCACACAATTGTAGTGTTTGGGCCAATCAGACACACAATTGTTCATTTGATTTACTAAATCAATTATTCATTAAATTAACAAATAATCACAGACCCCCTCACCCAATCCACAACACTGGCTGCCGGGATATCTCCAATGGCCATGGCAACCAGAATACCTCGGCCAGATCAGATAAACTTTACGACCTACAAGTATGTAGAGAGAATCTTCCCCTACTTAAATCTCTCTAATACAAAAACATACTGCTATAGGAAATGAATACTTTTATTCATTCACAGACAAACCTTTCTTTGATCTTCCTATTGCACATAGCCCCAGTTCATTGTGTATAGTATTACTGCCTTGTAATTTTGTGTTTTTCATTATGCACTCTTATATGCATTTGTTATGATAGATCTCTAGTGTAGTATAACTTACCTATGCCATGTTTGGTCTCTTTGAATTTGTATTTTGATAATCTAAATAATGGTGTATAATATATGTTGATACCTTTGCAACATATTAGTGTTTTAAAAATCCTTAGTAGTTTTGCATCAACACCCAATCGAATTACATATGCAAAATACCATGCTCACAGACAAAGAGTAGTAAACTTTCCCTCCAAAGGTGAAAGTTACCATTGGTTCTTGGGCCTCCTGGAGGCACAGCCTCCAGAGACTTTAAAACCATCACATGAGACTCTCTTCTGTCTCGCTCTCTTCTCCAAAATCTTCCGATTGCTGCCCGTGTGGAGGAACCCACGGGGAGCCTGAGCCGGCACAGGGCGGGCCCGAGGATGAGGAGGATAAGCTAGAACTTGTCAGGACTTCTCTAAGTTGCACCAGGCCTTGCGGCCTTGTCTTTCCATTCCCCAAAGATCATAGGATTTCAGCTGGGTCCCTCTCAGCTCTTGGTTCTTCTTCACTTTTCACATGGGAAGAAACTCTCAGTCACCATCGAGTCAGAACATCTTTGGAGTTCATCACTCTTCAGACCCGGAAGAACGTGATTGCGATTCCAAAACCACCACTGCTCCAAACCATCAAGACTTTCACCCGAGACCTCATTCGGACACTTGTTCATCGACCAAGGCAATGCAAGTATCGTACATTTAACTAAACAGAACAGAGGTTTAGTATAAGCTGTAGACAGCACTGATGGTTTCACTCAGGTGGTTAACTGACTCTTTTCATAGCTACATTCTCCTGTCTCTCTAACTGCTTCTCACTGACCCTTCCCCTATGTATGAGTGATTTCATGTTTGTTTGTTTAGATTAGTTATGTGTTAGTCCTTCGTTAATAAAACTCTTGTGCACAAATTACGAGAGTTTTGATTCTGATTCTGCCTTGCAAAATTAATGTCCCTTTACGATTCCGATTCGAGATACATGCTCTAATGCAATAGTACTTTAAGAAAGTTATTTTCTGTGGCCAAGAAAATATCATTTCTCAGAGTTGATATAAAAATTTTACTGAATGTTCGCTGGACGAACAGATTAGTTGACGGAAATTTAATTCTGCTACAGTTACTACTGGCAGCTGATATAAATAATTGTAATTAATCATAATTAATTGTAATTATTTATATACATTTCCCTTTGAGCTAAATTGCAACACAGTTTCCCATGAAGATGTTTTTGTTGTTGTTATTATTATGTAAATAGGAAATTTTAGATATGGTATTTTTATACTCACACTGCCTAATATTCACAATACTTTTGGACACAAATGACATTAAATTTACAATCATATTTAGCATGACACATGCCATAAAACAAATGCTGATGTCCCAGATGCGGCCCATGGGCCGCCTGTTAAGTGCTCCTGCTCTAGGTGATGACTTGCCCTTTAAAAAACAGCCAGTAAGCTCATAATTATCTATCTGTCAACGTTTATGTTTAAAAAAATGTGTATGTATGTGTTAATGGATGGGACTTTGTGACAAATGACCTTTCCTTTCCTTCATCAGAACTTTGCAACACTGTCCAACACACACAGCAGAGGAGAATCACTTATAAGTATTTTATTAGTTAAGCTTCAGGCTGTTTGAGTGAGAGAGAGTCACAGAGAGATAGAGATGGGAGAAAGATGATCAGATGGGGTTTGGCGTAGAGTGAAACAAAGGATGGAGAGAAAGACTCCATTTCTCAGTATTATTTACTTCTTTTGCTCTTCTGCATGTCAAACAGGCTGAGAGGAGAGACACAAATAAAAGGAAAAGAACAGCCTCTGGGTCTGAGCGCTGAGCTCACCGTGGCTCTGTGAGCCTGGAGATGACCTTTAAGGCCACACAAACAGAGGGTGACTCAAAGTGGCGGCAGATTTAGTGTGTGTGTGTGTGTGTAGCTACACATCAGCCTACATTCTGTTCTGTAATTGTTGATCTCTTTCTTTCTGTTTCTATAAGGACCCTGTCTTGAAGGGCTTTATGCTCTATTAAAAAACATAAAAAAAGGAGCTTATTTCTATTTTTTATTTATTTTTGTTTGCACTGTTTTACTTCATGAAGACACATTTAAGAATCATATATGAATAAAAACATAATAGAAATTTTAGCGTGTAAACATTTACATCTTTAAAAAATGTTTTATGTCTTAATGTCCAAATGTGTCATGAAACAGTTCTTTACATTGGTTTCTTTCTCTCTCTCTCTCTCTCTCTGTTTGCGCATGTGCGAGTGAGTGGGAAGAGTGCTGAGCACAGAGAGTGTGAGTGGCCGTGTAAGGTACGAGTGTTTTTTTTTGTTTTTTTTCCTCGATTTCTTTTCTTTCTTTCTTTTTTTCCCTTAGTACTTTAAGTGTTTTTTTGTAATTAGTGGTGAAGCAGGTCAAGTCAAGTCAAGTCAAGTCACCTTTATTTATATACCGCCTTTAACAATACAGAATTGTGACAAGGCGGCTGTACAGTATTAAATAGGAAACAGTACATCAACAATGCCAAAGGCAACAGTAAACACTCACTTTTTAGGTAAAGGTAGTTAGTTAATCAAAAACAATAAAATAAAATGTAATATTTTGTTAAGAGAAAGTGTCCCCAACTAAGCAAGCCAGAGGCGACAGCGGCAAGGAACCAAAACTCCATCGGTGACAAATGGAGAAAAAAACCTTGGGAGAAACCAGACTCAGTCGGGGGGCCAGTTCTCCTCTGGCCAAAGTTCCTGTGGTCTTGAAGGTGAAGGTGAAGTGCTAGTGTTTAAACTGGGAGCATGGCGTCCCCGGGGATGGAGAGTTTTAGTTCCCTAACTAGACGACACGCGGCCAAAATTGATCCAACAGTTGGAGTGGAGGAATGTAGTTTAGGCACGTTAATTGGTTGTGAGAACTTTTTATCAGCCTCAAGGATGAATAGTTCTGTTGTTATCTTTGTAAAGACGATTGAATTAGCAAACCAACTTGTGGAAACAGGTGTAGATATTAATGGTATTTTCACTCAGGTGCTTCCTCTTTCTGGCCCGTCTAAACGCGTAACGTTATCAAATGTGCCTCCATTTATAAAAATGAGGTTTTAGCAGAAATGCTATCACAATATGGCAAATTAGTCTCAACCATAAAGATTGATTCCAATTGGGAGCAAGTCTTCCCTACTGAAACATGTGATGTCTTTCCGGAGAACAGATGTTGATAGACACGAATTTGGGTGGATCTGTACTTGAATTGGAGGATTATTCTTTTAAAGTGCCGCAAAAAAGGAAGTCAATGAAACGACACGCTAGCAAGTTGATGAAACAAGCTGATGTTTGGGAGACCAGTTAGACTGATAGTGAAGGTGAGGAGCCTCATGGGTAGTTTGCCTGAGAGTGGGTTGTCTAGTCGGGTATATACTGTAGATGACATCAAGCATTTTCTAAAAGTGACTAAAATGTGAGAAGAGTTAGAATTTAAGAGTTTTTTTTTTCAGACATTCCACAATTCATTGAGAAAGTTAAACAGTCTGAAAATAACTTTTCTGACCAGGAAGTTTTTCGTTTGAAAAAAATTCTAACCAAGTTAAATGCTCAGTCAGAACAAAGTGAAAGTACTCAGAATGGCTAAAAGTCATTATTCTTTTTTGGCTTTGCTTTGCTTATTGTTTTGGGGGGTGTCTCTTTTCCTACTTATGGGAGTAGTAAATTTTGCCTCATTAAGTATTAATGGTGCAAGAGAAAGTAGGAAAAGAGTACAGATTTTTGAAATAATGAGACAGAAAAAGATAGATGTTTTATTTCTGCAAGAGACTCACAGTGATTTGGGAAATGAGTTTTGATGGGCTATCAGTTCCAGTGTTGGGCAGTAACGCATTACTTTGTAACACCTTACTGTAATTTGATTATTTTTTTTTAGTAACGGAGTAATTTAACGCGTTATGATTTCCAAATTAGTAATTAGAGTATAACTACAAGCATGCGTTACATCATTGCCGACAGAATGCGATAGATTATAAAAAGAGTGTTGGCGGGGCGGGGGCGCGAGCGGGCAGAGACTCATGTGTGTGCAGGATGCGATAGAATAAAATGATTTGCGGCACTCCCGCAAAATATAACTGTCTAAACATAAAATATCTAAAACAATTTAATTGCTATTCATGTATTGCACAATAGCAACAAGAACAACTATATAAAACAAAAACAATTAACAGGCGTAAGCATAGGCAGAGTTTCTACTCACCGCTCGAAATGCCGTGCTTTTAGTTAAAATAACAGCAGTTTGTGAATGTTGATGCTTTAATAACAAATATTTTATCGGAACGTTTATGTTGGGATGGTAGGCAACACACAAGTTCACTATTTCACGTAAATTTTGTGGATGTACAGAAAAAAAGTAACGTAATGATTAATGTAACTAATTACTTTTGAAATAAAGTAATCAGAACAGTAATTTGATTACTTTTCAAATGAGTAATCAGTAATCAGTAATTTAATTACATTTTCAGAG
This sequence comes from Labeo catla, assembly GCA_012976165.1. Lineage (NCBI taxonomy): Eukaryota > Metazoa > Chordata > Actinopteri > Cypriniformes > Cyprinidae > Labeo > Labeo catla. The sequence continues at coordinate 21,069 of VONZ01000331.1, read as the reverse complement.
TAACTTGCCTGATCAGTTCTGAGTCATCTTACTTCAGTTAGTGGTGGTGTTGCCATATTGTTTTTAAAGGGTTTTATACCTGCACATTTTAAAGCTGAAGAAATAATTAAAGGTAGACAATTAAAAGTCAAAGCCTCTTATCAGAATAGTTTTTCATTTGTATTGATTTGTGTTTATGTCCCGAATACTGCTGTTGATAGAATGTTATATTTAAACACTCTGTGTAAAGTGTCAAATGATTGTGATTCTGAAGATTTTTTACTGTTGGGTGGAGATTTTAACTGTACTGAAAATGTGATAGACAGAAATCATATAGAGCCACAAGAGATTAGTTCAGTTAATGAAATCTTTTTGATATCTGGAGGAATTTTCATTTTACACAAAGACAATATACTTGGGTACATGTATATGATAATCAGCTATCTTTAGCAAGGTTAGATAGATTTTATGGTTTCAAGCATCAAATGAATTTTTTTAAAGAGTGTGTAATTTTTCCAGTTGGTTTATCTGGTCACAGTTTGGTGAAATGTGAGATGTTCTTTAACTGTGCAAAACCAAAAAGTGCCTATTGGCACTTTAATAATATATTGTTAGGTGATAATCATTTTAACGATGTTTTAAGGCATTTTGGGTAAATGTACAATCAACAAAGTCTTCTTTTCAAAATTTACAGCAGTGGTGGGAGTTGGCTAAAGTTCAAACTAAACAACTTTGTCAACAATATACTCACAACATCACAAAAGACAAGATTAGGACAATAAGAAAACTAGAAGATGATTTAGTTAAACTTCAAGTGTCTTTGGAGTGTAAAACAAATGAAACTGATATAGAGTCTTTTAGGAAAAAGAAAGCTTCCTTGACTGAATTAATAGCTCTAACTACACAAGGTGCTATTATTAGATCTTGCTTTCAAAGTATTGAGTCTATGGACGCACCTTCAAAAAAAAAACCTAGAAAAAAAGAATGGGCAGAACAGACATATTCATGCTCTACGTTCAGAAACAGGAATCCTCTTACTGAATCCTGCAGATATTAGAAAGAGAGCAGTCAAATTTTATGAGGATTTGTATAAAAATGAATTGTTGGATACACAGTTTTTAAATTGTGTTTTTTTTTTTTTTGAAAATTTGCCGCAGGTTTCTGAAGAGGTTAATAAAGCACTTAGTAAAGCATTGACTATGGAGGAATTAGAGAAGGCTCTGAAGAGCATTGAGAATGGGAAAACGCCAGGAATTGATGGTTTCTCAATTAAATTTTATAAGACTTTTTGGACAGAGTTAGGTCCAGATTTGCTGGCAGTTCTCAACCAGAGTTTATCTGATGGACAGTTACCCAAAAGCTGTCGTAGAGCAATTATTACTCTGCTCCCCAAAAAAGGAGATTTAAATGAAATTAAGAATTGGAGGCCCATTAGTCTTTTATGCAATGATTATAAATTACTATCGAAAGCCTTGGGGAATAGATTAGGAGATGTTCTAAATCAAATTATTCATTCAGATCAAACATACTGTGTAGAAGAATTACTGATAATATTTTTTTTATAAGAGATGTTTTGGATAATTACAAGGGTTTATTAGATTTTGGCTTAATTTCGATCAATCAGGAAAAGGCTTTCGATAGGGTCGAGCACAATTATTTATGGAATGTTTTAGCAGCTTTTGGTTTTAGTTCTGATTTTATATCTATGATTAAAGTTATGTATTGTGACGTTGAGAGTATATTGAAGATAAATGTTGACTTATGCTCTCCTTTTAAGGTTTTAAGAGGAGTTAGACAAGGTTGTGCTCTTTCTGGCATGTTGTACACCTTGGCTATAGAACCTCTTTTAAATAAGTTAAGAGTTGATATGGGTGGATTACAGATTTTAAATTGTACTGAAGCTGTCAAATTATCATCTTATGCTGACGATGTGGTGGTGTTAATTAGTAATCAAAATGATGTGGATGTGGTGTTACAAATATTGGAAGATTTTAAAAATGTCTCCTCTGCAAAAGTGAACTGGCAAAAAAGTAAAGCTATAATTGTTGGGAATTGGTTACATGGTGAACCCATTTTACCAGCTGGTCTGAAATGGACCAGGGATAGTTTTAAATATTTGGGTGTCTTTTTAGGTAATGAGGATGCTATTAAGAAAAACTTTGAAGGCGCTTTTGAAAAGGTGAAAGGGTGCCTAGATAAGTGGAATTTTTTATCCCCAAAGATGTCGTATAAAGGACGACTTTTAGTTATAAATAATTTAGTCGCCTCTACTCTTTGGCATCGTTTAAGTTGTATAGATCCCCCAGCAGATCTTTTAATCAAAGATTCAGTCATGTTTAGTGGCCTTTTTTTTTTGACAGGTTGCACTGGGTACCAAAAAGTGTATTGAACCTCCCTAAAGAAGAAGGAGGGCTTGGACTGGTGCATCTGCAAAGTCGGACAGCTGCTTTCAGAATTCAGTTCATACAAAGACTCTTGACAGGCTCAGAGAGTGTGAGTGCAGTTGAAGTTGTTATTGGATTACTCATTGGGGTTTATTAATCCAGATTGTACTGATCCTTTTCCTGACTTATATTTAACTCCTATAATGGACAATTGTGGAGGCCGTGTCTTAGAGGTTAACAATTTGATTGTGATGTGCTCAGATGTTTCTTCTGGAAAGGTCTGTTACAAAATTTGTGTAAAAATGTTTAATAAGAAGGCCTTGGATAAGAAAACTGATACACCTTGGTGTGAGATGCTTCATTTAAAAGAGAGTGAAAAACATGAGTGGAGAGTATTGTATAAGTCACCATTATCTAAGAGATTTGGAGATTTGCAATGGAGGTTGTTACATGGTGCTATTGCAGTGAACGCTTTTGTCTCTGTAATTAACCCCGATGTTGATCAAAATTGTTCTTTTTGTTTACTAAAAAAGAAACTGTCTTCCATGCATTCATGTAGTGTTCTAGGTTGACACCCTTATTTGTTGTTCTAGATAAGATTTTTAATTGTTTCAATGAGTGCTTTTCAGTGAAGGTGTTTATCGGTGGTTTTAAATATTCGCCGTGTCATAAATATTAGTGTCAGTTATTTAAATGAAGTTCCAAACGTAGGTTTGGGAGGAGCCTAATCATTCAGTCCTGTCAATCATCATTACGAGCCTATATAAGCAGCTCTCATTGGACCATCCCAGCTTCAGCTCTTCTGGCATACGACCCCGCCCTGTCCCGTGAACAGCCTCCCAGCCCGATGAACTCCTGCACTTCTTCAACTAACAATGCTATGCAAAGTCAAGAGTAATCCGGCTCCACTTTAAGCTTTCAACAAGGGAAATCAAGCTCGTCAACGACGTCCCGCAGATTTGCACAGCCACCTCCATCAAACGTGCTTCTCCCACCCGGGTATCGTAAGTTAGGCATCTGCTCACTACAGCCGCTACAGTTCATAACATTATCCAAATTACAGCTAAACCGCTTTCATCCTTAAAATCTACCGCTCTTAAAATAGGAATGCAGACAGTTGAATGTTTGAGGCATGCTCGCCGCATCAAACATCCATTTCCCACGAAAACAATCAGAAATTCAGCTTTGCTTACCTTAAGCAAAGCTCAGAGCGATTTCACTTTACATCCCGAAAGCGTTTATAATCATCTCATTCTTAAGCGATATTCCTAAATGCATAATCTTGTTGCATAACTTACAAATCGTACACGTGTAATAGCTCAGTGTCATGCGCTCCTATTCTACAGCATACGGTAATGATAGACACGTCATCTGAACAAACGATCCAATCCAACGCGCTTCCACTGTTAAACAGCATCCGATTGGTCTCCACATATAATCCCACTCTCTCCATCATAGATCGAGCTCCCTTTGGTCGGATTACTGTTGTTTTTCAAATTACGTTTTTAATTTTGAATCTTCATCGCGGCCTAACCAGATCCCGGAAGTCTCTGCTTAAGTCAAATATGTCACCCACTCTATAAACATTGCTTAAGATCTATACATCGCTTTATATTGTGAATAGGTTTGTTTGATTTGAGATGAACCGCTTTAAAATTGCGATTATTATGCCTTATATTTTGTGAAGTTATGATCTAAAACATTCCACAAAGCATACTGGGTTTACCGTTTACATTCATGTACATGGCATTTTCGTAAAGTCTTTGATCTCCAACTAAATCAAATTTACTCTGTGCATTTCACTAATTGTAATCCATTATCATGTTTTTTCAGATCTACATTAACTAAAGTGGTAATTCCCCTTTTCATCCCATGAAAATGAAGCCCTTCAATATGTTAGCAAAGTTTAAAGGCATTGCTAAGAATGACTGGACCACTCCCTGTTCACGACTTTGCTCCCACTATTTTACCTTGCTTCACCCAAAACACACCCATCTTCACTCGTCTCCATTTTCTTCCTCCTCAGTTGTCTCCGAGGTGGCCCCTGGCGTGAGGCTGCCTCCGCAACAAGGAATCACTCTGGCTGCTCCTTGGTGTATCTCTTTCTCTTTTCTTCCTAGAACCTTTCTTCCAGAAGTGCCCTAGCATGAAGCTGCCTCCGCAAAAAGAACTGCTCTGGCTGCTGCTTTGCATAGCTATTTCCTTTCTTTCTACAACCTTTCTTTCACAGGTGTCCTAGCGTGAGGCTGCCCCCGCAAAGATCTTCACAGCCTCTCACATAGCAGCCCCAACCCATACTGCTGCTGTGGAACCTCCATGTTCTAACCTTGTTATTTTAAAAAGTCTGAACATGTTCCACTGGATTTGGCCCATATGTCAGCACTAAAAATATTGCAGAACTTTGTAAACCAAGCCCATCTTGGTTACCCAGTATGATACCCCAGTATGATTCAGTTTCAGCTATCAGTATGGTTCTTTAAACTATGCATTGTGAACACAAATGGCTCCAAGCCTACTTCATGTACGCAAAATCCAATTTAGCAGGTCATCAAATGCTTCTGTTCAAACTGATTATTCCTCATGGCTGCCTTTCCTGGCAGATTTCTACAAAGTACGTTGGCAACTTACATTTTCGTGTCAAGCCCACAGCAAGATATTTAACAATTTTATTAAACCACTGTATGAATATTTGCACATGGATGTCTCAAATGCTTTCATCCCTTAGTAAATCAGCAAGCAGAATAAGCGCTACCACAGTTCTCTGTCATGTGTGTAAACGATCTTCTTTTGCACGTTTCTGAAGATGGTCTGCTCAGTTCAGGCCAACTAAAAGTCAGCCATGTGCTGTGATGCTACACATTTTGGCTCATGAAGTAGGATACTTTAAACGGCTTGTATCATCAGTACTTGATGTCTCACCCGTTTCATTAGCACATTACATTTCTTCATTACTCCATTTTACAGCAGCTTTATGATTAAATTTTGTTACTTATCTGCCTAAGCAGAGATTTCTCCCTGGGCTCCTTGTGTCCACTACCCTGTGGTCGAAAGAATGGCCTCCTAAGCATTTCCTTCAATTACATGGAGTGCACCGTAATCTATTGTCTCAACAAATGCAGATCAAGTTCTGCCGAACTAAAACAGTTCCTCAGTTGGTTAGTCTAGTCTTCTGTCTGCATTATAATTAAAGCAGAACTTATAACAGGAGTTAAACTGCTGTTTCTATTTCCCCCTTTCAGAAATTTTGGTGACTGGCTCCATATTAAATCTGCCTTTGCAGTAATTTTTTTTTTTAAACTAAACTTTGGTCAGCAGTGCCCTTCTATTAATTAATAACCCATACACCTCCCTCCTTTTAATACATCCAAAAATTTCTACCCAGTCATCTGGATTCTTATTTGCCATTTCTCAGCAACAGCAGGATTCCCGTTGGGCTGTTGCAATCATCGCAATACCGCGCTATTGACGATCCAACTGCAGAGGATTGCAAGAACTGCAGCAACCGCTATATTTGTGTGTTTTTTTCTTTTTCTGTAAGGTCATGCCCTTCTTGTTCTACGCCTATACATGAGTTAATGATTATGTGTACCATGCTGATTTCTACAGAGGTTATGTAGATTTATTCTTAAGCCCAAACAGACAGTGAAGGAAAGAGAAATTGACTGAGCGTTTTACTGTCTTCAGTAGAGCTGCTCATAGCTAAACTAAACTTGATAAAACTCTGCACAGTCATTGCATGCAGTCGAGTCTTCACTGATCAGAATTTAACTAAGCAGAACTTGGAATCATCTCCTTGACAAATTGGCATCGTTAATTCTGTTTATTTAGTGTCAATCCTGCAAGTCACTTCAGGCAATTTCTACCATTTAAATCTCTGTTAAAATGTAGGGGGGCACTTGATTTGACCTGAAATCACTGCTAAATTCATGCTAAATTCCATTTCTCACTGCCGCAGCAGTGATTTTGCACAGCACCCTTGCAGCGCCCTGACTAATCTTCATATATAAATTTTATTCCAATTTTGTAAGAGCAGAGATTTTTCCTCCAATGAAATTTTTACTTTACGTCTCTGCCGTAAAGTGCTTTCCCACCCCTCTCCTACAGGAGCGATCTCGTTTGTTCGGCCTTCACCTGCCTTATATTGCCCCAACGCGCCAACAGGAAAATGTATTCTACACATTCTTGGGGGAGAGAGATGGAATCAATAAAAGTTTTCTCTATCACAAAAACTACTCGCAGTTGATTGCCCAGCTTGTTGTCTCTCGTAAGCACTTTTTGGGGGGTTGAACTCTGCGCTCAAGCCGAGCCTCGGGTTTGAGCCTCCATTAAGGACAGCAAGCCAAGTTTGTTTACCATTGCCCATCAGGACTGGATGGGCAGGTGAACTTGTGAAATGAAGTTCCAAACATAGGTTCGGGAGGAGCCTAACCATTCAGTCCTGTCATTCATCATTACAAGCCTATATAAGCAGCTCTCATTGCACCATTCCAGCTTCAGTTCTTCCGGCATTCTTCAACCTCCATTTCTCCTCCTCTGTTTCTGTTATTCTCCCTCTAGGTAATATCGCAATGGGGGGGGTTGAACTCTGCGCTCAAGCCGAGCCTCGGGTTCGAGCCTCTATTAAGGACAGCAAGCCAAGTTTGTTTACCATTGCCCATCAGGACTGGATGGGCAGGTGAACTCGTGAATCTGATATTGGGACATGCAAAGATGGCAATCTATACTACAAGAAGAGAAAAAAAATGATTATGGAATTTGCAGTGATTTAAAGGCAGTGTTTATTAACTCTGTTAAATCCAGAATTTTAATAGATTTGAATAATTATAAGATAATGAATGATCTTGCAAAGTTTGAATTGATTTTGTGTCTTAAAGGGGTTTTATGTGAGATTTGCAATGATGAATTAATATTCTGTATTTAAGGTTTTGTATATTGTTCTGTGATTAATGTTGGATTTAACTTGTAACTGTTGTATATTGTAATAAAGTGGCTTGAAATCTCTTTCTCTCCCTCTCTCCCTCTCTCCCTCTCCCTCTCTCTCCCTCTCCCTCTCCCTCACTCATGTTTTCTGACACTTTCAATTTAGTTTTTATTTGCCATTATTCAGCATCTTCAGAGTCTAATTCTGGTCTGTCACACTGCCAGGTTTTGGTTGTAGATGCCTGAACAGACTCTGACATTATTTAACAGACTCACTCACATTTCTCATGCAAATATATTCACACAACAGATTTACATTATAAATGGAATTTTAATCCTTCCCAGTGTAATTTGGTGCATAGAAGCTGAGAGTAGACAATGGCACTTATTAATTTGTAAAGACAGTGTTCGTTAGAAAGCACAAACAACAAGCGGACACAGGAGAAATGTGTATCTCTTATTTATGAGGAGTGTAGGTGCTCTTCATCCCAGCAGCCTTTAAAAGCATGCAAATTAAAGCTTTGGATTTAAGGGAATGCCAGCCAGAATCAGGAAGATTAGCAGAGGATTATCAGTCTGTCTGTCTGTCCATATGTCTGTCTCTTTCTGTCCCTCTGTCTGTCTGTCTTTCTGTATATCTGTCTGTCCATATGTCTATATCTATGCAAATGCCTCGAATCGAAACTAAGAGCGAGATGTTTCACACTTAAGTGCCCGCAGGATTTCAGCAATACTAATTTCAATAAGTGCAATCAAAAGTGCTAATTAAAACGAAACAACAACACTACAAATAGGCAGAGAACGAACAAATACTTTCTAGCAGTACTTAATTTAAACAGTACCTATGGAAATAGTGTATTAAGCAAACACTTACGCGCAGTCGCTGTTGCTATCTCCATGGACAACAGTGCTTCTGTCACAATACTCTTGCTCTGCACATCATAAAGTTCTCAGATCACATATTAGTGTTTAGCGACCCAAACAGGCAGCACATACAAGCTCATTACCTCTTATAATGAAGCCAGTGACTGCTCGAGTCTCCACTTCTGCTTATCTACTGATGTGTTTGACATTGCCCTACATTCATTCTTCCTCTATGTGCTGTTCATCTGATGAGTGTGTCTATCCTGCTGAAAAATCCAGCATTTCTGGTCACCAGCATAAGGTATGTTTTGCATGCTGGATCCTAGCATGGAATGCTGGTTGCTGGTTTGCTGGTCCCCAGCACGGTAAGCAAGTGTGCTGTTGGACCAGCATGAGTGTGTAACAACTAATCCCGCGTTAAATATTTCGAAACAAGTATGAAGAATTTTGAATTATTGTGTGTAAACAATGAATGCTGTGTTGCAGTTATGCTTAACTTTTGCTTTCTTGTGTTTAGGGTTTTGCATCACAAGTTCATCACAGAGCAAACTGTGTCTTAGTGAGTGAGAATGTGTTTAGAGTTTTGCGAAAAGACTGCATTACATCTGCAAACAGTGTCTAAACTGCCTAAATTTGTTTAAGGTTTTGCAGAAAGAGTGATTTATTTGACAAATTGGTTTAGGCTATTGAGAATTTGGTTTAGAAAATGGGGTTTAGTGTTTTAGCAAATGTGAAAAACTGTAACCTGACTTTGTTATGAACTGGTAAAGTGAGGCAGTACAGAGAAACACAGGCTTGTCAGAGAGAATCAGAGATCACTTGAATCCACCTTATTATTAGATGTTCTGCCAAATCTGCATTTTTCCCTGCATAAAGTCACATTACATGCATCGTACATGTGAACCTGCATGTTGACATTCATGTTCTTTTACGAAGCCAATGTGAAATGGAGTGTATGTATTTTGTTTGTGATTATGAACATGCAAATTTGGAATGATTTTACAATGTTTTTTTTTTTCAGGAAGGGAAATTAACCTTTAAAACAGCAGTTTACATAAAACTATCACAGCACCAGGCTGATTTTCAGGTGCACCGTTTGCATTGGTGTTTGACAAAATGTGGTTTTGTTTGATTTTAATGAGGAACTGGTGTTGACAGCAGAACAATGGTACAATTCAGTCTTGCTAATGAGAACAAGAGTTTTTTTTGGCCATTTTCCTGGATGCTTCACAGAAATGGTTTGTAGCTCCACCAGCCGGATTACAGAAGAATGCTGAACAGTCAGTTTTTTACACAGACGCGGTTGTGTATATATAATAACTCATTTAACAGCTAATTACAGGCCACTTTTTGTCACTACTCAGAGTTTCAAAAGTGGCACATACATTTACATGCATTACTGTGGCTCCAGTGCCGCTTTAATGTGGACGGTTTTCAATACTTTTTAATTTCTATACATCAGTTTCTCTGCCACCCATTTCTGCTCTCATGAGAAAGGAGCAACAATTTGCCTGGTCTTGCCTCGTAGAACCCACGAGAGATTATAAGTATGTTGTATTATTTATTAATGGCTCCAGATATCATGGTTATACATGCTGTAGATCTCCCTTCTGCCTTCCCTGAGCCTCAAAGCAATTAAAGTCATGCAATGAAACCGGGCAGGTCATGCATGGCTAAACCTGCACATTCATTCATACTTTAACTGTTATCTTAGGCCTCAGAGACCAGGGGCTGTAGTTTAATCTCATCCGGGTCAAGTGCTCACACACTATGAAAGCTTTTCAAAGCTTTATTTGAAGACTTCAAACATGTTATTAGGTCAACTGTTGTCAGTCATGATGTCATTTAAAAATCCGGATATCACTGGTAATTGTCACAGTGCATAGCAGGGAACGAGGAGACGTGCAGATCATTTAAAAATAAACAGACTTTAATAATAAACAAAGGAAATAAACACTGTGTAAGACAATCAGAATGACATTAGATGCCAAACCAAGAACCTCTGAACAAAACAGTCTTTAAACACACAACTCAGTCATTGAAGATGAGACACACCTGGAATCAAATTGGAAATAATCAGGGAGCAGGAACAGAAAGACCAAATAAGGGCATGGGAAAACACGAGGGAAAACTAGATCAAAAGGCACAAGGGTAACGTAGGAAACTAAAATCACACAGAACAGTCCTTGGGTGTGACAGTAGTTGTTGTTTGTTGATTTTAAGTATATAAACGTATATGAAATGTATATGAAATGTTCAAAAAGTATTGATACAAATCATTTCAACAAGTTATATACTTAAAGCAAACAACAAATAAAATGACAGTTACAGATGCAGTGTTTTGAATGAACCAATCTTACTTCTGCTGCACAAGATGACAACACATTTGTATAATTTTCAGGGTTATGAACAGTGTTGGGGGTAACGCATTACAAGTAACGCGAGTTACGCAATATTACTTTTTTCAAGTAACTAGTAAAGTAATGCATCACTTTTGAATTTCTAAGAAAATATCTGAGTTACGTTTTCAAATAAGTAACGCCAGTTACTTTTTTCACCATTTATTGATTGACAAGTCTCCTGTCTGGAAATTGGGAGTAAACATGATGTTACTGTATTCTAGACTAAATGTGAACATGCATTAATTCATCTCACTCACAAAAACATACTCAGTATTCTTCAAAATGAATAAAAACAGTGAAATGTAAACTCAGAATATGACACAACACTGCAATTATTAAATATGTTAAATAAAACAAATATCCTTTATGTATTTAATCCCATTTTATTAACCAGTGTCTTTGCTGCTGACCTTCGATGATGCAATTCAGCCATACTAATAGCAAAAATTACTTTAGATAAACTAACATTTGTGCTTCATTTTTTTTTATAGCTGAAGAGTGATCTCCTGCATACTTTTCTTTCAGCGTGAGGTAAATTAATTTCACTTTTGGTGTAAAAGGACTTTTACATTAGAATTGTTTTATATTAAAAACAAAGAAGCAAGCCCTGCCCAGATTTAAAAAGTAACGTAAAAGTAACGTAATGCATTACTTTCCATAAAAAGTAACTAAGTAACGTAATTTAAAAGCCTCTTTTAAAGCCTCTTGTGCATGTGTGATATGTGACAGGAATGTGCATTGTTATTGCAGATTTAAGCACTTCCAGGCAGAGTGAGCGCTTTGCAGTAAAGAAAGCAGATAGAAAAGCTGGTTGTTGCGTTTACATGCCGTGCTAAATCAGGGTAAGAGGCAAAAAATGAAATGTGTCGACCAGTTTGCCTACACCATTTATGACCTTACTCTGATAAATGAAAACAAGTTACCACATTCACGTGACCACGTGCATTGTCAGCTTATTAAAGCATAATCGGCTTAAGAATGTGCATGTAAACGCACTCAGTGATGTGCTCACAAAAACAGGACATTTGAGTGATTAATAATCAATAGTGAAGCGATCAAAATTTATTTTAGGTTGTAATAAATTTCGCTTTCGCCAACCTAGGGACGTCAATTAAGGTAGTGAATTTAACTTTCGCCAACCTAGGGAGGTGAAATAGGGTAGTGATGGGTACTCGTGTCACAGCTGACGTTATGATTCTTGGATCACATGTCAATTAATGTGTGATTATGAGTACATCACATAAGAAAGATTGGTGGGATCTCTAACTTGTAGAACCTCTTACTGTATTATCAACACAAGGAAGACAGTAATAAAAAGTAATACAAGGAAGTTATAATAAAATAAATTTTATTAACAAAAGATAGACGAGAGCAATCAACAACTACTAAATGAATACCATGAATGAGAAAGGAATAAAGTGCATAAGATACATAAAATGCAAGTGTCAGAGTGTCAGAGCTTACTTTACAGGACTGAGACTCAGAACCTTGGATTGTCCTGTTAGTGTCACTTCTTTACAAGTAGCAGACTCAAAACGTAGGTGATCTGCTATTGTCTCACCCTGACGGGTGGCAGACTCAGAACAAGGAGTGTCTTATGGAAGGGTACCTTTATCCCTTTGCGATGAGGAGGAGATTGCAACTTGGCGCTTCTCCATTTCCATGCTGTGATTGGCTGGTTCCATCAGAGTGAGGGGACACGTGGTGGCCCACCCTTCTTTCCTCCTGTGGAATTTATTTGCATAGTCCAAACACAGGGTTAGAAAAGTGTCACTAAAGTTTTACTGGTGCATTTATCACTTTCCAAACCATAACCAGAATGCATTTGGCAATGTTACGAACACATTAAGTCCAAACATGATGGGAAAAGATTGAACTGTCACGCATGCATTCATTCGTCCATTAACAGCTGAGTTTGTGTAAGATGTTGCACTACACATTGCTGTCACAAGGAATACTTATTTCTCTGAATAAGTATAACATGTGTGTGCATCAATTTTAAGGTTTGAAAACAGTTATGAATGGATTTGGAAGGATTCCCATGATCTCTCTTAGTTTCATCCACTGCTGCTGCATCTGGAGGTCCTAAGGAATTTTTATGGTCGGTCACAGGCCAAACCATTAGGAATCAGTCTCAAGGTGGGTGAAGGGCACAAACTGCATTTTGACCAATAGGAAGTTCTGTCCTTCCCGGGCTTTGTACCAAAGGTGGTCTTCTTGCGCTCTAAGAGATGTCTGGCTGTTGTCCTGGCATCTTTATCTGATGGCGTTGGACAGTTTGCTTATGTTAGTTCACCAAGATCCAATCAAAATGTAGCAAACCTCTGTCCACTATGTAGTCAGGGAGGGCCCCTTGCAATAAACTGGGCTCTGGAATGTGCTGTCCACTACAACGTTTTTTTGTCATATATTTAATCTGCAACTTAATATGCTCTTATCACTTTAATGTAGAAATATGTGAATAGGAACACAGCAAAACAGATAGGGCTAGCTTGCAGAACTACACATCCAAAAACACCAGCCAAATTCTCCGCGTGAAAGAACCACAGCTGACAACATTACACATGATTTAAACATCTATTTATGAAATATATTTGTTAAAAGAACCTGCCATTTATCCGAATAATGACAGGCAAGCAACATGGCATACAAGTAGCAGTTGTAAATCTGGAGACACAGGTAAATGTGTCCGTCATGATGTCAGCCCGACTAACGTCAAATTGCCCAAAACGGTAGACAAATCAGACAAATTTCAGTATTTGAATCCCAATAGCACAACATTGCATTTGCAATATCAACATAAATCAACTAAATCATAACCTAAACCCGTAAACCACCTAACCCTAACCATGAACGGTTTCCACAAACTTTTACATTTACTAGTTTCTAATTTGGAAAAAGCAGTTCACAGTTCAAATAAATTAACATGTTGCCATGGAATATAAAATAGCCAAATGATGAACACACACACACACACACACACACACACACATATATATATATAGATATAGATAGATAGATACATAGATTGATAAATAGAAAAAATTTAATCTTTCCTACCTTTTTATGTTGAACAGGTTGTGGCTTTTTTCACATTTTAGCAGATTTTAGTAGAGCATTTCTTAAATTGGAAAGTCAATAAAAATCAGTCCATGTGAGAGCCCAGTCTAACAGCTTTCTGAAACCAGTCGAAAAACCAGAGCAACACCTGAAATTAAGTTTTATATCTTTTGTTGTGGTTCATCATGTGATGTGGGAGAAACCAAATTGGAGGACAGAGGGGATTTTCATTGTTTTAAAATGGAATGACTTGAACTATTTATACATTGCTGTTAAATAATAATTTGTGGACTAATGCATGTACAAAAGCTTATAGAAAATCTAAAAGATATATCTTAAGATTTGGTTGTTTGGTGAATTTAACTCTTGGTTGCTTGCATCCCTGTCAGTGGTTGTTCCTGTGCGTATACATGTCCACCAGCTGAACTTACACTAGCTTGCTAATAAATAAACACCCAACAGGTTTATGTAAGCAGTGTGGAGACAGTGGATCATGTTATTTGTGTCTGTCAAAAGTATTTTAATGAAAGAGAAACCATGAAGGAGGAACTGAGAAAGGTGGGAGTGGGAAAACTTAAGATAGATAGAATAATTACGCATGGAGTTGAGAGCTTATTTGGTTATCTTAAAAGTATGGGATTGATAAAGAGAATGTAATTTTTTTCATAAATTAATTAATTTATTTATTTATTATGTTTGGGAATTGGGTATACTGTGGTCCACACTCCAACACAGTAGGTGGCAATAATGCACCTTAACGTTTGTGCTACCTGCCATTAAACAAAAAGAAGTGCACTAGATTGTCAGACTGAGATGGAAGTTTGAAACTGAATAACCTGTTGAAGATTTAAATGTTTAAGAGTGAGTTTTATATATATATATATATATATATAGATATTTTTTAAATGTTTTTTTCTTCTTCTCTTCTCTATATTTGTGTTTGTTGTAATGGTATTGAAGCATTTAACCAATATAAAGCCCATGCTGAGTTTGAGTGTCAGGAGTTATTTTCATTAACAAGTACTGTTGGAGGTGGGACTCAGAGTGTGTGCAGTTTGACTGTGTGACCCAGATGTTAAGAGCTGCGTCAAGAGAAACTGCCTCAGAGTAGAGTAACTGTTCAGTTTTAGCATATCTTTTGAATGTGTTTTGTCTATACTTGCGTTTTAGTTTATCTAGTGTGTGTGTGTGTGTGTGTGTGTGTTTTATTGCTTTTCTCTGTTAAGACTCTTTTACAATTTATTTGTGATGCTGGATTAAAGGTAGACACTTCCTTGCTGCTGGAAATGTGTTAGTAATATTCAGATAAATATTAACACAAAGCCTGTACAGCTTTTATTGCACAGCTCATCAGAATGCAGGAGTTGCGTGTTGTGTAAGGCATCTGACCATGTCAAAGAAGCTCTTTCCAGGAGAATGAACACCTGCCCAGCAGAGATGCTCACAAGTCTCTGAGCTAGAGTCCAAGTCAAGTCTCAAGTCTCTGAGCTAGAGTCCAAGTCAAGTCTCAAGTCTTTGAGCTAGCGTCCAAGTCAAGTCTCAAGTCTCTGAACTAGAGTCCAAGTCAAGTCTCAAGTCTCTTTATTATATTAAGTCTCTGGTTATAATAAGTGTTGCATCACGTACAGCGACCCATCCAACACTGCATAGCTATATATAAGGAACTCAAAGCATGTAATATGTTATAATGATTCCTTTATCTATTAGCATACAGTATCAGCTTTGATTTTGGTATATAATCAGTGTAAACAGGTTATTGCAACATGACAAAAACACCAATAATGCTTTACTTTTAAGTTAATATCTGTATTTCGCCTTGTAGCATGAACACACAGTACAGTACAGACCAAATATGGTCAAACATCACATTGTGCTCCTAATTTAAAAAAATTAGTAGCACAATAAAAATTTTAGGAGCACATTCTAAACAATAATCCAAAAATCTGATAAAAAAATTTGCCTTCCCATTATGAGGTGATATTTGACTCCTTAAAGTGATTTACAAGGGAATTTAACTTTTGTTTTTACCTTTTCATATGTTTAATGAGGCTCAGAGGTGGCAGAAGTGCAATCATATTCCTAAATTCATTGTTGAGATTAATGTTTTAAATCAAATTGTTTTAATACAGAAATGTTAAATGATTTGAATAACTGCCAGCAGGTGGCGGCAAGAGACTGATTTAATTACTGAATCATATCATTCATTTGATTCGTTCGAACTGCTGCTTCATTTAGGAATAAAGAGTGACTGTCTTTATGAATGGGAAATTGAATCATTTCACTAGATTCGTTTTAAAAACGAGTTCATTCATAAACGAAACACCGCTGTGTTTGAATGGAGATGCGCAGCGGCTCAGTTGTGACTTGTTTCAGACTACTTTTGACGACGAAATAGAGCAAAATCAGGCAATAGTGTTACAGTCAGACAATGTAAGTCACTTAATAATAACATCTTGTTTATTTAACTGCTGTATTAAATCAGTATCTCATTTACAAACTCCCTTAAAATTAGTAAAAGCTTAGTTCGCGATATCACAAAGCTCTATTATAATGAATGACGCTGTCTATACTGAATCTTTTATCCTCATATCACATATTTTGCATTGAGCACTTCTTCTGTTTGGGCCGTCTTGTTTGAAGTTTTAAAATCCAAAGCTAACGATGAATGGCACAGCAGTCGACATGTTTGTTCGTTGTCCTCTCATGTGTGGCGGCCGCGCCTAAAATAAAAAAATAAAAAATGTGTGGCCGCGCCCGCGCGCAGCAGATACACGTCGCGTGTTACATGGGCAGGTTATAGGTAATGGAGGGAGGGGAATAACAGCGAGCTCATCAGTTGTTTCCTAAAAATAAACATTGTTCACGAGTCCCGCAGCTCGAGTCCGAGTCGAGTCTGAAGTCTTTCGAGGACGAGTCTCAAGTCGAGTCTGAAGTCACTGTGTGTGCGACTTAAGTCGCACTCGAGTCCGAGTCTCAAACTCGAGTCCCCATCTCTGCTGCCCAGGTAAGAGTCCTCCAAACATTTAACTAAACTGCCTCTCTTATGATATTCACAACATTGTGTTTTTTGGTTTCACTTGGGTAGCAGCTTTATGGTTAATGTGTGCAGCTGTGCATCAACCAATGGTAAGTGATTCTGAGGAGAGTTGTGGTTTTTATTATTATTTTTATTTATTTATTTATTTATTTTTTAATAGCAGAACAAAATCAGTCGCCTGCAGGTGCAAATACACTCCCTCTTTTTTAAGCTCAGATATCAGACAGATGGGGCGCCCCAAACTTAGTGACTGGAAAAATTAACCAGCAGAGATCCATTTAGCAATGTGCGGACTGAAGTGTTTTAGGGATGGTTGAATCATGACTGCACTGATCACTGCTTATTAATGTCTATTTACTACTTGTAATTCTGTTTAAGTGTTTACTAGGACAAAATCAAGATGCACAGCAGACATGTGAAGAGCCTGTTTGATACTCAATGTCAGGCATGGCTATGTTGCTGATCAGGCAATTGAACAACAAAGGATTTTAAAGCCTCTTCTCTACTCTCAATTTTCTACTATTCTATGTCATTTGCACCTCACTTATGCTCTGCTTCATCTGTTAGTTTCAGAGTTCCAAAGCTGACTTCATTCAAGGACTGTATCATTTGAGTTTCTTGTCTGTGGTCACCACCCTCCCCTTTGTGACCTTTTCTACTCTTAATTTTCTACTTGTATGTGTCCTTCTCCTGCTGACCCTTTGTTTTTCAGGGGCCGTATGTATAATGCCGCTCAGAGTAAACTTTGTGTTAAGGGTGTTTTATTATTTACTATAAATGTTACTATTATTCCTAGACTTAAGAATAAGAGTGATTTATAAAGGTTCCTAAGTGGTAAGACTACGTCTCAGCTCCTAAATTATTTAACAGAGCTGGAGAGGTCTCCTATCCCAGTTAGGAGTAACAAGATGGCAGTAAAGAGGACGAGACACACACTTCCAGTGAACATGATGTATTAGAGTTATATGATGATACAGAATTTATAAAACAATATAAACTTTTTTTTTTTTGGACTGACCAAGAAGAAACTTAACTTATTCCACTCTACAAATCAATGCTCTAACTGCAGAAGTAAAAGTAGTATTTTTTTTTTTTTTTTCGCTGGGAAATTTGAAAAATGCAACAATGCACCAGTGATGACACAGTAAGCAGGATCTTTAATATTGTGAAACCAACTCTACCAAACACAACAGTGGCCAACAGTGATGTTAGGAGGGTTTTAATAACCTTACATTTTGCTTGGACTATCAAAATATGAAAGGTGTAAAAAAAACTAAAAACTGCTAACTGCTTTCAATTGAAAGTAGCTAAAACAGTCGCTAAATGTAGCTGATGAGGATGAGATTATAATGGCGAGTTTGCTGATCTATATAAATATAAATATATATCAATGGGAGAGTGTTGTAATCTAAATAAGGTTTGTCCAAGAAACTGATTTCGTTGCTAGGCTTTGGAATAAAGTCTCAAAAGAGGTGAGAAAGTCACAAAACACTTATCACTAATGGCAATATTGAAATTGACTACAACATAACGAGTTATTAATATTTCATTGATCGTCTCTTGTTTTTGCATGTGTTCATAATTTCTTTGTATGACAGCATGGCCAAAAATCAAGACCACACAATTTAGCATGTTTCATTTTATTATTATCAGAAATAAAACAGTTGACTCCAAGCAAATATGCAATATGCTTACAAAATCAGTAAAGCCTTCAACACACCGCACACTACATTTTAGCAATCCTGTAAGATTAATGCTGATCTCACTGTGCGACTGGTTTTAAGTTTTAGCGCCATTTCACATTGATTGGGTCGTCTTTTCTGACACTGTCAGAAAATGATCGTTGGCTATCTTTGTTCGCAAGACTGTGACAACAGCTGTCTTTGAACTTTTCTTACTATATGACGTAGGACTATGGATTAGGAGCCACGATCACAGAAATCACCATGATGGTTTCACGATGCCAGTCTTTCGTGTGGTACAGCCGAAAATCGTGCAGTGTGTTTCGGGCTTAACACTTTATTTATTTTATTGGCTAATACTACAGTATATGGCACTTCATTGAATTTGTCCAACTGACCGTCAAACCATGCTGCAAAACAAGCAACTTTTATGAGGATTGTGGACTTTTCTGGAGTTGTTGGAGCTGTTAATGGAACTCATGTTCACATCATTACTCCAACTGTAAACAAGCAGGCATACCAATAAGAAAGGATTTCATAGCATCAGTAATAATTTGCAATGCAAAGCATTTTTAAAAAATACATTTAAATATTAAATAGTGTCTTAATTAAATGATTTTATTGTAGTTACATGATTAGTGCTGTGCTGCTGTGACTCCACATGAGCAGGCACAGGATTGAAAATATGGTTTGTACAGTATAAAAACCATTACGCCTATGGAGATTATGCTAATAAAGATGTTGTACTCTCAATTAGTGATCACTTGTGGGCTTAAAAATGTGAAAGTGTGACCTTGATTTTACCAGAGAACATGGTGACTTCTCTTACACACTCCAAACAAGCCTCTTTGATTTCTGTAATATCTGTAAATATAAACTATTAAAAACTCTCATTGAGTTTCATGCAGTGCTAACTTCACATGTCCTATATTGTCCTCAGCCTCAGGTCAGCTCGGATCTTGGAGTTGGATGTGCTGTTATGCTGAACATTGATGGCGTGAAGTTTACTCAGGTAAATGCTGAAGTACTCAAGCTCTTCTAGCCTCATTTGTGTTTGGACTTTGAAAATGTCGGGAACACTTATTCAGTAAACTTATCTGAAACAGAGCTGTAACTGCTGGTCTCAGTTTTACATATATCTGTAACTTTGTTTTGTTTTTTTTGTTTTTTTTTCTCCTCTATGCTAAATTTTTTTTATGGTGAATGCAGCCTTTGGTCAGCCAATGTTAGGTATAGTAATTAAGGAGCAGGACGGAGAGCAGTGTCGGTCACCTAAAGCCAGTTTAGTATAGATGGGGTGCCCCGTACTTGATTTTAGAAATAAGGGAGGAGAGATACATTTAATCATGTGGACCGGGACATCTGTAGGGTTTGTTGATCATTTGATGCATTGAATTTAATCAAAACAACTCAGTGTTTAAGCTCTTAAAACTGTAAACGTAGAAGATTGGAAATACTAGAGGTCTCCGCATTTTTCTGCTGTTATTGGTCCTATCTGACGGGTTGAGAGGTTTTATAATCTGTCTTATATCTTCTTGTAGTTTGTGGCTGTATGATTTGTAATTAGCTGTTAAGCTTTTATGTGTGGGTTAGGGTTTTATGCATTTTTTTTTGTATAAAATGTATTGTGTAAAGTGCTATATTAAAAGAGTATGATATGGTACTTTTTGCTGCTTTTTTTTCTGTGCCCTTACACCTACAGCTATTTGAATAAATAGTTTGTATTTTAATTCAGACTCTGCATATTTGTGAAGCGTTTGGTTTGGTAATAGGAGTTCAATGTATAAATTGTGTGGATGAATTTTTATTATTATTTCTTTTCACCAGTTTTCAGCACATATAAAAAGTATTACACTGAAGCAAATGTATTTAATTAAATGATGCTGCATCTTGAAGGTAAGTTACAACTTACTTTCAATTTAAGTGCCCCCCACACCTTCCCACACAAAATAGTGTTAAACCCAGTGTCTGATCTGATGTGATGTTTTTCTTTTTTGCATCTTTTTCTAAAAAATGTAGTTGGTCTTTGTGACCCTGGTCCAAAAAAAAACAAGAGGATTGAAAAAAAATCAAAAGGAAAACTGCACTGTTAGGGTTAGGTTAGAAAAATTACAACAGCTCCCCCCAACCTAGCACCCATCTAGGAAGGTTTGGAGTAGGGAGACTGAGGAGAATGCACGGGCCGACGCATGTCTGACTATACCAGGAAACCTTTATCCATCTCCCATTTCAGGAGAACAGCCTTATTAGGCATGGGGCTAAGAATGTGGAAGACCAGGAACTTGGTTTTGGTTAGATTTAGTGCGAAGGTTGGTTCGAAGTTCGATCTGAACATCGATCGGTTCTGGGAACGCAAAGTTTTTGACTAAACTTACTCCGGACCAGCGAATCAGGCAGTAACCCGAAAGTCACCGCCCGATAATCCTGATCAGGCATTGCATTCCGTCAGCGAGTGCTGTTTAAGGTTTCAAAATTGACTTTGTGGTGGGAAAATTAGGGTTCAGGTCCATAGGGCTACGAACGGTAGGTTTAGGTTAAGTGTTGGTTGAGGGCTAGATTTAGTCATTAGGGCTACGAATGGTAGGTTTAGGCTTAGTGTTGGTTCAGGGCTAGATTTAGTCGTTAGGTGTACGAATGGTAGGTTTAGGCTTAGTGTTGGTTCAAGGCTAGATTTAGTCATTAGGTTTACGGATGGTAGGTTTAGGCTTAGTGTTGGTTCAGGGCTAGATTTAGTCATTAGG
>VONZ01000330.1:600000-764149 GCA_012976165.1 Labeo catla | reverse complement strand
GTTTCCTCGTTTCCTCTCATTATTTCCTTGTTTCCTCTCGCTATTTTTCCGTTTCCTCATTTCTTCCGTGTCCTCGTTTTCTCTTCTCATTTCCTTATTTCCTCTCGTTTCCTCTCCTCATTTCCTTGTTTTCTCTCCCCATTCTTCTGTTTCCTTGTTTTCTCTCATTTCCTCTCCTCATTTCTTCGTTTTCTTTCCTCATTTCCTTGTTTCCTCGCCTCATTTCTTCAGTTTCCTCATTTCCTCTCCTCATTTTCTCCTAATTTCCTTGTTTCACTTCTTTGTTTTCTCTTCCTGTTTCCACTGCACGCTTCTCCTCATTTCCTCTCTTTGTTTTTCTCTCTCCTTGTTTTCATCTCCTCGCGTTATTGCACATTATATTGCACAATGGGGGGAACATTTAACTGTTCATAAGGAGAGTTGCCTGAACGCTAAAGGTTAAATTTACTGAATTTAGAACGCTAAATTGCATAAACGCTGAAGGTTTTACTGTTCTCTCTCCGTTCAGCTGTGGATTCTTCCCGCCTTCGGCTGCCGTCCGCAGTACGACAACGATCTGGAGCAGGAGACGTTCGGCTACAGTGTTTGGACCACAGTGCTGAACGTGGCCATTCCCATGAACCTCTTCTACCGCATGCACTCGGTGGCGTCGCTCTTCGAGGTCTTCAGGAAGGTTTGAGGGTGTGTTGAGGACGAAGGGGACTTTATCTGGTGCTCACAAACACTGACAGACACAAAAACACTGGTCTGAGGAATCTCACGCATGTGGATGACGGCGTGTGTGTGTGTGTGTGTGATCTGATCCAATTCTCATGGATTTGATCGACTCTTAAAGACGCTCTCAATAACAGATTAGAAGTTCTCAGGCCTGAAGATTCTTCACACACTCCTCAGTAATGTTTACACACACACAAACACACGTCTTCACTTGATCAAGGATGATGTTCTCTTATATCAAGTTCTCAAATGGGCTCAAATCCTGAATGTTTTTAGTACCGTGTCTGATTGGAAAATCCTTGAATGTTGCAGGCCATTGAACAAATATACGGTGCATATTGTAGTTTTGAATCATTTAACTGATGGTAATACTCTTTTAAAAGACGGAGAAAAATGGAGCAAAACCACCAAATGAGTTGGATCAAATCATCTCATCCTGATGTCACACACCATGAAAAATGTCTTTCTGACTCAGTGTTTTTGTCTTTTTCTTCTGCCAGTGTAGTCAAAAACAATCTTGTTTTCCTTTTGAATTCAGTTTATTTTTCTGATTTCATTTACAGGTGGGTGGTTTTGTTTTAATCATAAACTCAATTCATTTTGATCAATTTTTCAAAAAACAAGACTTCATATCTTCAGTCACTGTGCTTCTCCAGTAAGTGTAATTTTTCATGTAAGGATGTTTAGATATTTGCACTGGAAAACAAGATAGAAATAGTGAGGAAGAACATCAGTTTTTGCAGTGCAGTCAGTACTGAGTGTTTCAGACACATAAACGATCATAAAACCATGAATGTAATAATTGCACTTGAGGATTTTGCCAATTGTAAAACTCAAGTTTGACCTGAACTCTTGCATGAAGACTGGCTGACGGCCTGTTAACTTCTAAAGCAACGTGAAAACACTCAGTGAGGCGTAAAACACCACGAATCACATCAGACGGGATCTTCAGTAATACTTCATGATGATCTTCAGATCTTTTCTTTATCTGTTACATATATATGCGTTTTGAAACATGTTTCATCATTTTTCATCGATCTGCATTCCTCAGTCGTGGTGCGACTGTTTCCTCAGTCCTGGAGATTTCTGTGAGCGACGGCTTTTAAAAAAGGGCTTGAAACGCCGCAACACTGCAGAGAAATGAGGTTTTATCCGTGCGTTTATGGATTTAATGGGAATCTCAGCTGGGATTCTGAACCGAATGCATTATTCATGCTTTGGCAGGAGGCTGATTGTTTGTTTTGGTGAGTCGGTGTGAAGTGCAGATGTTCACGTCTGGACAACAGCATCTCTAACACACGGGAATCTCATAGAAAAGACTTTGTATTTAGGATATTATTTTTCTGTCCCGGCGCTGCTGTGGAAACACTTCTCGTGAATGTAATTATGGGATGTTCTCACGTCAGTTCAGGCACTGTGATGGAGAAACGATGTGAAACGCTCCTGTCTTTCAGATGTAGATGTGTCTGTAGAGCGGCTCTGTTGATCATCAGCAGATGTTTAGTAGTAAATGACTTTATTATCAACCTTTCTTCTCTTTTTTTAACTCCTCTCCCCCAAAACACGCAATGAAACGCACAAGTGCAGCACAACAAAAAGACCTGTGGTGCAAACCTCTTGTTTTTGTTTTGCACTTTCCCCCCTAAATGAACACATGTATGTTAACTTCAAATAAATAAAATACTCTTTGCTGTAAGAGTCCAGTGGCTTTAGAGTTTCTTTGGAACCAAATCAACAGGAAGTCCACTGACTCATCATCATCATTCATATAAAACACACTGACATTAATCCCTGAACTCTTATTTTCTCCCAGATAAACTGAGCAGAAAAGTCTGAGGATTCTTAAATCAAGATTGTTTACTTGAAAAGCAAAATGATGTAAGATATTAGTGTTATTTCTGAAAATGTATCAAAATGAGAGTAAATAATGAAATATCTGCCAGTGATGACAGAAAAATAATTCTGTTTTAAAGGTAGTATTTTTCTGACCTCTCAGCCTAAACTCTCTTCATTTTGACACATAACAAGATTTAAAATAAATCATTTTGCTGAAGTCTCTTGATTCAAAGGAGAAGTCCACTTCCAGAACAACAATTTACAAATAATGTAGTCACCCCCTTGTCATCTAAGATGTTCATGCCTTTCTTTCTTCAGTCGTGAAGAAATTATGGTTTTTGAGGAAAACATTTTAGGATTTATATAATGGACTGATATGGTATAATGGACTGATATGGTGCCCCGATTTTGAACTTCCAAAATGTAGTTTAAATGCAGCTTCAAACAATCACAAATGCGGCTGTAAATGATCCCAGCTGAGGAAGAAGGGTCTTATCTAGCGAAACAATCGGTCAATTTTTTTGAAAAATAAAAATCTGTATACTTTTTAAGCACAAAAGCTGGTGTAGCACAGGCTCTGGGATGTGCGTCCACGACGCTACGTACTATTGAATCACGTCGAAAGGTCACGCTGAACTACAGACCCAGTGTTTACAAAAACCAAGAAAGTCCAAGTAAGTCAAACGCTGTTTACAAACAAAAAGCTACAACGATGTCGGACTATTCTGAAATTGTAGAAAATGAGATGGAGCGAAGCCAGAGTACACAGACGATGAACTTACAAGTGATTCGATTGAAGTTCGGATCATTTTACCGACTCGGACCTTCGAGTCTTGTTCAGGAAAATGAACAAATCTTTTTTTGAGTCATTTTGTTCATTTTAGCAAAATATAATTAAAATGTTACGTGTTACGTGTTAAACAAGACAAAACTATAATGCTATAAGAAACAGAAAAGATTCATTCATTGTTTACCTAGGAACAAAAAAAATGTGTCAAAGAGCCAACAATATCTGTAATGCAAAGCCAGGTTTATTATAGAACTCGGTGATTATGCATGAGATCTTCATGGCTTTCACTGCTGTAATGCATTAGATCTCTGAATCTCTGTAATGTAAACATTTATTCAGACGGTGTTATTAAAGCGTCAGCTTCCATTTCAGCGTGAAGATGCTTCAACCAGAATCCAGCGAGCCTCACATTCTGTACTTCTTGACGTGTGCAGTTGTTTTCATTATTCAGACATTTGCTGGAAACTTACAGAAAACAGTGCTGTGCTCCATAAAAGATGCAGTCAAACAGGTTTGGAACGACACCTTCTTACTGCTGTGTTTCTGTCATGTTTTCCAGTACAAATACCTGAAATTCTTTAATCAAGACAGATTTACTCAAGAATCAAAATGACTTAACTCTTAACTCTTGTTTCCTGAAAAAAAAGTGCATTCAAAAGGCATGAGTTAGTGCTTAAAACAAGGAGAGAAAAGAATTCAGAAAACCAGACTAAACATCCAGTTTTGCTCCTCAGGTAAATGTATTTTGATTTACAAATGTTTAGATATTTGTACTGGAAAAGACAAAATACATGTAGGAAAACAATTTTTGCAGTGTATGAGGGCAACACACCATTATGGCCTAATTTATTTCAGGGTGGGACTTGACTGGATCGTCATAAGTGTTTCTCTGTGGTCAGTCAGTGAAGGGTTTGGAGAGTAAGTGAGTGATTCTGATGGAGGGTTAGGAGTCAAACATGTCTCTTCATGAGGTATTTCCATCAGGCACAATCTCTGTATCCCTCAAACACAGATGTGCTCCTGACGAGGCCAGATGTGCACATGTGCGTCTCTGTCGGACAGTTCGAGGTGTTCTCGTGTGTCGCGTGATCCCACAATCCCCTCTGGCCGGATGCAGCTGTGTCGGGAGCGTCTCCACTGTGGATTGGATTGAAGTTTCTCCGTCTGTCTGGAGTTTGATCTGGTGTGTTTGTGATGTTCAGCAGCACCTGAGGCTCATCTGTCAGAACTGACGCGGCCACATTTCTAAGGGCCGTTTTTCCACATTTCACACACGTCTGGGACCCTGATAGCACACGTACATCACGGAGACGTCTATTTGACGTCTGCGTTTACATCTGCAAGACGTATTTGGACTTTTCCTATCATATGTCAAATAGACGTCTGTTAGGTGTCTTTAAGATGTTTATGATTTAGAATTTATGTAAAACTGACTTCTTACAGACCTGCGTGTGCTATCTGGGTAGCAGGTGTTATTAGTGTCACTGTGTGAATTTCTGAGCGCTTGTGTCGAGCACGAGCACAAAGTGATGTGTTGCACGGCAGGTTGTGATTCTCCATTTACTGAAATGCACATTGAGGCCTGAAGGCGGCGCTACAGACGCATAAATGATTTATACTCGTGTATCCGCTGCTGCATCTCATCCTGCTTTCATTGAGGATTTCTGAACCCGTCTGAATGAATCAATCTTCAAGGGAAATCCCGCGCGCGTGCACTGAGCTCTCATATGAGAGAATCGATGCACAGTCGCTTCTTGTGAGGAAAAAGTGATCGCTTTTAATGCTAGAACCTCATCATTCTTGCGTTCTTATTTGTGTCGTTTTTACGTTTTTGTGCGTGTCCTTCATTGAGCTCAAAGACATTTCGCAGCCTGGTCAAGCGCGTGCGTGCTGAAAATAACGAATGCAATCATACATCATTATTATCATGATGTCCAAGCATCACCTGAAACCGTGTGTTGTTGACATCTGCTCACTTGCATTTACATCTCTATAAATCCGATTGTGAATGAGCTGCATGCACATCTCGTCTGAATTATAGGGGAGAGTGGGGACGGTTGTAACATGGCTTATTTCTTCAAGCAGGAATAAACTACAGTGATGATATTCACACTGCATGTGGTTTATTGGCCCCTCATCCTTCCTGGAAGAAATCAGCCACCATTCCTTCTACAAAAAATAATTCTCATGGTAAAAAAAGTATATTTTTCTTAAAGATCAGATTTTTGGTCATAGTGTCTAAGTTGTTTGTGTGACGCATTGTAAAAACATAACATTTTAATCAGTGTATTCTGAGCTTCTAATAGGCATTGATCCTGTGTCCAGCTAATATACCAGGTTTAATCACGGCTATCAGTGTAGGGACAGTCGCAACATGCTGTCTCTTACCACAACACTGATTTAAAAGCTTGCCATAACGTTATTATTCATTAATTGTGATTTTATGGATAAATAATGAACCCTTTCACTAGTTAGGTATCTCTCCTTTTTAGGTGAATAGGTTAAAAATCTACTTGTTACTTGTTAATCTACCATTTACTATTCTTTGGTTTTATACAGCCAATTTACATATTGAGGACCCTGTCTGTGCACAAATAAAAAAAAAAAAGAAATTACAAACCGATATTTAAGAATTATTTAATTGCATTTTTTTAAATAAATGTTGCAACTGTCCCCTGTTGTGGTGTCAGTTGCAACATTTCACTTTGTCTATCCAAGTGTAAATTGTACGTATATTATCATATGTACACATGCTGCAGCATTGTGGGTAAGTAGCTGACAGATGTGGCTTTATTGTACTGAAATGTTGGCTTTCTAATACAGTCTCTGAGAAACTAAAGGAAATGCAAAAAAGTGTTGCAACCTTCCCCGCTCTCTCCTGTTTAATGGGTTATCAGATAAGCAAGAAATCATGACACACAAAACGTGCGAAATGTAACGTAATTATTTAGTTGTCACAATTACAACGTCTAAAACAAGCGCGACAACTGTGTAAAGATGAGGCAGTGATTCTTTTATTCATTCACTGCACATCCAGACTGACATGAATGACTCTCTCTCTCTCTCTCTCTCTCTCTCTCTCTCTCTCCCCCTCTCGCTCGCTCAAAATAGCCGTGCACAGTTCCCGAGCGCTCAGAGAGGTCGGACAGCCGCGTCGAGCGCAAACACGCGCGCACGCACACAAATCCGCACAGCCGGATCTTGCTCGGTGTCGGAATCCCACTTCGTTCGCGCTCGTCAGTCCGTCCGTCATGCGGGACGCATCGGCACCGGAGCCGGCGCGAACCTGTGCCCTCGCGCACACACCTGATGGCGACCCGTGAGCGCGCCGGGACCCAGCATGCCCAACCGAACGGAGCCCGAGCCGCGGCAGATGCTGGCTCGCGCGCTCACCGGGTGCCTGCTGTGCGCTCTGATCCTCTGGACTCTGTTCGGGAACGTCCTGGTGTGCGCCGCCGTGCTGCGCTTCCGCCACCTGCGCACCAAAGTCACGAACATCTTCATCGTGTCGCTGGCCGTGTCGGACCTGTTCGTGGCCGTGCTGGTGATGCCGTGGAAGGCGGTGGCGGAGGTGGCCGGCTTCTGGCCGTTCGGCGCCTTCTGCGACATCTGGGTGGCGTTTGACATCATGTGCTCCACCGCGTCCATCCTGAACCTGTGCGTGATCAGCGTGGACCGCTACTGGGCCATCAGCAGCCCGTTCCGCTACGAGCGCAAGATGACCCCGCGCGTGGCCTTCGTGATGATCGGCGCGGCGTGGACGCTGTCCGTGCTCATCTCGTTCATCCCGGTGCAGCTGGACTGGCACAAAGCCGCCGCCGCGACCACCGCGGAGGAGCGCAACGCCACCGAGCCGGTGCCCGGCGGAGGAGGCGACGACGAGGACAACTGCGACTCGAGCCTGAACCGCGAGTACGCCATCTCGTCGTCCCTCATCAGCTTCTACATTCCCGTGGCGATCATGATCGTCACGTACACGCGGATCTACCGCATCGCGCAGATCCAGATCCGGAGGATCGCCTCGCTGGAGCGCGCGGCCGAGCACGCGCAGAGCTGCCGGTCGAACCGGCTCGCGTGCCAGCACCACAGCAGCCTGAAGACGTCCATCAACCGCGAGACCAAAGTCCTGAAGACGCTGTCCGTCATCATGGGCGTGTTCGTGTGCTGCTGGCTGCCGTTCTTCGTGCTCAACTGCGTGGTGCCGTTCTGCCACAACAAGCCGTCCGCGGGCCTGCCGTGCGTCAGCGACACCACGTTCGACGTGTTCGTGTGGTTCGGCTGGACCAACTCGTCCCTGAACCCCGTCATCTACGCCTTCAACGCGGAGTTCCGCAAGGGCTTCTCCAGCCTGCTGGGCTGCCGGAACCGCTGCCGGACCCCGGTGGAGACGGTGAACATCAGCAACGAGCTCGTGTCCTACAACCAGGACACGCTCTTCCACAAGGAGGTGGCGAGCGCCTACGTCAACATCATCCCGAACGTGGTGGACGACACGTTCGACCGCATCTCGCAGCTGTCGCGGGGCAACGACGACGAGGACGACGTGTGCACGGACTCGGTGTGCGACCTGGAGTGCGAGGCGGACGGCGCGTTCACGCCGAACGGCATCCGCTGACCGGGACGCGGGAAACTACACGAGAGCTTCGGAAAAGTTGCTCGCGCGTCACGCGCACAGTTGTCGTCATATGACCGCACTGCCGTTCGATCCGGTGAGTCCCGTTATCGTACACCCCAGTCAAAACTTTTCAACGGTGAGAGTCACTTCTGCTCACCAAACCTGCATTTATTTGGTCCAAAGTACAGCGAAACCAGTAATGCTGTGAAATATTAAAAAAAAAATGACTCTTTTCTATTTGAATGTATTTGAAAATGTAATTCATTGATCAGAGCTGAATTTTTCGCATCATTACTCCATGATCTTTCAGAGATCTTTCTAATATTCTCATTTGCTGCTCAAAAACATTTCTTATTATTATGTTGAAAACAGCTGAGTAGAATTGTTTTAGGTTTTTTGATGAATAGAAAGAACAGCATTTATCTGAAACAGAAATCTATTGTAACATTATCAGTGTCTTTAACATCACTTTCGATCAGTTGAAAGCATCATTGTTAAATAAAAGTATTTTACTTAATGAAAATAAATGACTGTCTCTACAAAAGCTTTTTATTTCGGACAAATGCTGATCTTTGGGTCTTTCTGTTCATCAAAGAATCCTGAAAAAGATTACTCAGCTGTTTTAGATATTGATCATAATAATCAGAAATGTTTGTTGAGCAGCAAATCAGCATATAAGAATGATTTCTGAAGGATCATGTGACACTGAAGACTGGAGTAATGATGCTGAAAATTCAGCTGCGCATCACAGAAATAAATTACAGTTTCAAATATATTCAATTAAAAAGCGGTTAATTTAAACAGTAAAATATTTCACAGTATTACTGTTTTTGTTGTATTGTTGGATCAAATAAAGGCTTGGTGAGCAGAAGAAACTTAAAATCTTACTGATCAAAAACTTTGGACTGGTAGTGTAAGTGCAGCTGGTGAAGTTGTTAACGCGCTCAGTTTACTGTGGTTAGTGCCTAAAGCCCCTCGACTGTGGTAAAATCACTGTAACACACAGACTCCTGTGTCACACGCTGAAAGACACCGGTGTTATTCATAAGCCGGTATTAGATTAAACAACTCGTCCGACAAATCACCTGTATTCCGGTGGACTCGCTGCTTGACCGGTTGATCGTACACTTGATCTCATTTCCGCTTCTCTCGTTACACCTGCACCTGAATACATCAGGAGTTCTTTACTTTTATACAAAACAGATTGCTTCAAAACAGCTTCGCAGTAATAAACGCTGGTAATGTTGTGCAGTTCATCAATTATGAAACAAATGAATAACAGTGTCATTATTCAGATCAGTTCAGTTAAACAACTGTTAATTCTCAAACATTAATCAGTAATGAAAAAAAATTGATTCTGACCCAAATAAAGTTCTCAGATTCTAGTGTTCTGGCAAGGTTCTTTAAAAGTTAGAAGTTAAAACCTTTTTCCAGTAACGTGAATAGAACATTCAGAGTGATCTGATATTTCATGCAGTGTTGTTGTTGTTTTTTCTGAAACATTTCAGTTAGAGATTCATGTAACATTTTTAAATGTTACTACTTGTTTCAGAATGTTCAGAGAATATTTAAAAGTAACATTCCCATAATGTTTGCATAGTGATACAATGGAATGTTCTCTTAACGTTTGCATAGCCAGGAGAAACTCTTTAAAATCTTAAAAAAATGGATGTTTTGAACATTTAGAGAACATTCAGAAATAATGCTTCATAACTTAACGGAAACATTTTTAGAACATATTTCAGCAGGACGACAAGCAGCTCTACTCCAGATAATAGTGTCATTATTCAGATCAAAGTCAAACTGATAATATTACTGAATATTAAATGTGTTTTAAACCCCATTTCATGGAAACATTTAAATAGTCCAGACAAATCAGCAAAGCAATTATAGTGTGAACAATAAACTTCATCTGAACTCAGAATAATGACAAATATTCATCTGTCACTTACATATGGATAAAGTCGAGTGATTAACTTCACAAGCGTGATTTTTGCTCACTAATTTATACACGGTGTGGTTTTCGTATTTAGTATTTTTGTCTTGTCTTCCAGTACTAATATCAAAACATTCTTAAAAAAGAGTAAAAAAAGAACAAATGTCTTCAGAAAAATCAACTTAATTCAAAATGAAAATCAGTTTATTTTTCTGACCCCATCAGCAGATGTTTGTTCTTATTTTAAGCATAAACCTACATAATTTTGACAGATTTTTTTTTCAGAAAATATTTTCTCCAGTAGATGTGTCTTGATTTAAGGATGTTCAGATATTTGTACTGGAAAACAAGACAGAAATACTGAGGAAGAACAGCTGATTTGTTTATGCAGTGTATATAGATTTTGGATGAATGATACAATCTATCATACAGATCAGTTTTTCCACCGTGTCTCAAATCAACACACTCATGTATCATCTAGAATTCAGATTCAGATTCAGATTCGTATGTCTGTAACTCCTAATTCTGATCTCTCTGACTGCACTGGAATGAACGGTCAGCGCATTATCAAAGCGTTGCTCATTTTGGCAAACGCAGTCGGTCATCTGACACACTGTGTGGGATCCGAACAGAGCCGCGCAAACGGTTCCTCTGTGGACCGTCATCATCATCATCATCGTCTTCATCATCCTCACGGTCCGTGACTCAAACCTGCCGGAGAGATTCTACAGCAGCGACGCCTTATTCCGTCAGTAAGCGATCAGCCTTACACTGAGTGCAATATTCCTCCGACCGCCCCGTATGCCAAACGACTCAAGTGCCCACCGGCCCCTCGCCCGACCAGCCGACCTCACGCCCGCCGCGTGCCAGTCTCCGATCCCGCCGTCAGGAGCGTCTGCGCAGGCGCGGGACTCCTCCAGTGTTACCGCACGAGCTCAACTTGTTTCTAATGCACTTATTTATTGGTTCATAGAGCTGTGGTGTGTGCTGGATGTTGTGGTCTGATGAATGGAGCCGGAGCTCAAACGCTGTTTGATGGTGAATGTCTGAAGAGCACATTAATGTTGTGATGCTTCATTGTGTTTCATTACTGTAACGTTTATTGTTTACAAAAGCAAAGCCTGTAGATTCACTGTAATGAAACACCTCCAGAACTGTAAACTGTGAACAGTGACTCTGAGTGTGTGTGTGTGTGTGTGGATGATGACACACACACACACACACACAACACGTGAATGTACACTAACAGTCATGTGCACAGATGTTTTTTTTAATAAAATGACCATGAAATGACCATATTTTGTGCTTGCAGGAGTGTGTGTGTGTGTGTGTGCACCTGGTATTCATCACGTTATGGGGACCAAATGTCCCCACAAGGATAGTAATACCAGTAAATTTTGACCTTGTGGGGACATTTGTGAGGTCCCCATGAGGAAACAGGCTTATAAATCATGCAGAATGAGTTTTTTTGAGAAAGTAAAAGTGTGCACAGTCTCCTGTGAGGGCTAGGTTTAGGTGTAGGGTAGGTGTAGGGTGATAGAAAATAGGGTTTGTACAGTATAAAAACCATTACGCCTATGGAATGTCCCCATAAAACATGTAAACCCAACATGTGTGTGTGTGTGTGTGTGTGTGTGTGTGTCCATACACTGGTCTTTCTCTGGCTGGTCAGTGTTTCTCCTGGTCATTGTTAGTATTGAATTGATTCTGACAACTAAACGTCATGTACAAACTGTCGGTCAGATGATGTGTTCCAGTGCAAACGTTGACAGACTTTACACTGCAAAACACTCATGTTCTTCCTCAGTATTTTTGTCTTGTTTTCCAGCACAAACATCTAAATATCCTTAAAATCAAGATTTACTTGAGAAGCAAAATGATTGAAGATATTAAGTCTTGTTTTCTGAAAAGAGTGAGTTTTTGCTTAAAACAAGAACAAATATCTTCCAGTGTGGTCAGAAAAACAAACCTAATTCAAAGTGAAAACAAAACACATTTTTTCTAAGAAGTAAAACTGACTTACAGTGTTATTTTAGTATCACTGAGATACTGTCATAGTTTTTATTTATAGTTCTTTCCATTTTCATTGTGATTTTAAAAATTTTGTTGTGTTTTGTATTTTCTCTTTTGTTGTAGTTTATTTTGTTTTAATTTTAATCATTTTAGTACATCAATTTAAACTAAATTAAAATAGTTAAAATAAACCTTTTTGTATTGTATTTAATTTCAATAAATGTTTGTTATTTCAAGTAAAACCTCTTTGGTAACACTTTAGAATAGCACACAATTCTCACTATTAAAGAAGAAGTCCACTTCCAAAACAAAGATTGACAGATAATGTACTCACCCCCTTGTCATCCAAGATGTTCATGTCTTTCTTTCTTCAGTCGTAAAGAAATTATGGTTTTTTGAGGAAAACATTACAGCATTTTTCTCCATATAACAGATGAAAATCAATGACTGATTTTCATTAAAATAATACAATTTATATACTTTTTAATGTCAAACGCTCGTCTTGTCTTACTCTGTCTGAACTCTGTTTTTGTTCTGGTTCATGTCAGTTAGTGTATGTGGAAAAACTCCCATCTCATGTTCTCCCTCAACTTCAAAATCGTCTTATATCACTGTTTTACCTTTTTTGTTAAGGGTGTTTGATCTTCTTTGCATGTTCACTTTGTAAACACTGTGTCTGTTCTTCTGCAGTGATGTAGGATGATTCTGAAATGATTTTTGAAGTTGAGGGAGAAAATACGATTGGAGTTTTTCGACATACACTAACTGTCTTGAGTCAGAATACACAGAGTTCAGGAAGAGAAAGACAAGACGAGCATTTGACATTAAAAATATTGAAATTGTATTGTTTTTGTGAAAATAACCAATCGTTTCACTAGATAAGATCCTTCTTCCTTTGTTTACAACCGCATTTGTGATCGTTTGAAGCTGCATTTAAACTACATTTTGGAAGTTCAAAATCGGGGCACCATATCAGTCTATTATATGGAGAAAAATCCTGAAATGTTTCCCTAAAAAAAATAATTTCTTTACGACTGAAGAAAGAAAGACATGAACATCTTGGATGACAAGGGGGTGAGTATATTATCTGTCAATCTTTGTTCTGGAAGTGAACTTCTCCTTTAACTAGTTATTTATTAGCAGGTTTGGGGTAACACGTTACAAGTAACGTGAGTTACATAATTAGATTACTTTTTTAAAGTAATGCATTAATTTTTAATTTACAAGAAAATATCTGAAAATAAGTAAAGCCAGTTACCTTTTTTTGTCCCTTTATTGACTGAAAGCTCTTCTGTCCCCATGCTGATAGAAATCGGGAGCAAGATGTTACTTTAGTTCTAGACTAAATGTGAACGTGCATTAATTCATCTCACTCACAAAAAACAGGTTTCAGTGTTCCTTGAAATGAATAAAAACATTGAAATGAAATTCAGAATATGACACAAACCTGCAATAATTAATTATGTTAAATAATACAAATATCCTTTACAAGCCCTGTCAGATTTCAAAAGTAACACAAAAGTAACGTAACACATTACTTTCCATAGAAAGTAATTAAGTAACATAATTAGTTACTTTTTTAGGGAGTAACGCAATATTGTAATTCATTACTTTTAAAAGTAACTTTCCCCAACGCTGCTTATTATCACGCCTATTATTAACATATTGGCAGTTTGTTAGTACTTATAAAGCATCTATTTTGCATGACTATATTCTACATCCCTAATCCTACCCAATACCTGAACTTATCAACTGCCTTACTAACTATTAAGAAGCAGCAAATTAGGAGTCTATTGAGGTAAAAGCTATAATTAATGGTTTGTTAATAGTGACAACTGGACCTTATAATAAAGTGTGACCATGTTTTTATTAGCTATAATAATCCTGATATCTTACATTACTTGGTTTCTGCAGTAAATGTATTGGTTTAGGAATTTTTATACATTTGTACTAGAAAACAAGACAAAAATACTAATATTTTCAGCGTATGCTGGTATTCTGATGCCGACTCTGATATAATGTTCAAGAGGAGCGTCAGACTGAAATAACAGCGATTCTCCAGTGTTATTATCACAGAAACTAAGACTGATCAATATTTCAGCAGACGCTGTTATTCATCACGCAGCTCCAGCTGTGAGGAGTGTAATTCAATCAGTCGTCAGATACTGATGTTCCTGATCGTTTTAATGTGAACGTGAGACTCTGTCATCAGGAAATCACTTCACAAACACTGACCTTCACCAGCCGCTCTGTGTGTGTGTGTGTGTGTGTGTGTGTTTTTACTGATATTCACTACATAAGGACCAAATGTCCTCACAAGTACAATAATACCTGTAAATGTGGGGACATTTTTTTTTTGGTCCCCATGAGGAAACAAGCTTATAAATCACACAGAATGAAGTGTTTTGAGAATCTAAAGATGCCTGTAGTTTAATGTGATGGGTAGGTTTAGGTGTAGGGTTCGGGTTAGGGGATAGTAGAAAAGAAGGGACAGTTTGGACAGTAGAAAAACCATTATGCCTGTAGAATGAACCCATAATGATAGGAACACCAGTGTTTATGTGTGTGTGATTCAGCAGAATCTGATCTGATCTGGTGTGTCTCTCAGTGACTCTGTGATATAAAATCCTCCAGAAACGCTGAAATAATCCAGGGCTTCAGCTCCAGATTCATTTGTCTCAGACGGGTTGTTGGACACTCAGGGTTTTGTTCAGACGTCTGTGATGCGTCACTTGACAAAGTGCTGGAATATGACCTAGATAGCAAGCAGCCATTGAAACTATGTTAAGTCCATGTTGATGCGCCGACGCTCTCTGCATTGAATTAATGCTACAAACTGGTGTTGGTGTAATAACACTTTTGCACCTGCAATTAATGTTGAAACAAAGGTGCGATTTCAACCAAAACATAAAAAATAAATCCACTGAATCAATACAACACTACGATTGATTCTACATCACTGCTGTTGAATTAACATTCAACAAAAATAATCAATAGTAATAATGTTACATCAGTGTTATACTGATTGTACGTCAGCGATGTTGAAGCACTATTGAAATTATGGAGTGATGAAAAGAAAAATCCAAAATCCTCTCTGAAAAAACCTTGAACTCTAACACGACAACAAAATCAAAGAAGAATTAGGAACTCGATTTTATCTAATGATTAGATTTATGTACTGGAAGTGAATGCAAATCTGTGCATATTTAATTAGTTAATGAATCATTTGCATATTTAAACAATGCAGAAGAGAGGAAATCATTGAATAAAGTTGTTTGTTTTCTTATCTAAAAAAAAGTATTCTTGTAGCTTCATAACAGTACGGTTGAACCGCTGATGTCACGTGGACTATTTTATCAATGTCTGTACTACTTTTCTGGGCGTTGCGTGTTGAAGGACCCTTGTCAGAAAGCTCTTGGATTTCAACAAAAATATCTTAATTTGTGTTCTGAAGATGAACGAAGGTCGTATGCGCTTGGAACGACTTCTGAATTCTGAAATATGGTAATATTAGTTACATTTTACCCTGTTCACCTTAGGTGGATATCAGGATATTTTAACCAAAAAAGAAAAACGATGAACTCACCCTCATGTCCTTCCAAACCTGTATGACTTTCTTTCTTCTGTGGAACATAATCCATAAAATGGAAGTCACAGTAATCAGAATGGTTCAGTTGTCAAATTCTTCAAAATATTCTTTCTTTTGTGTCTGACAGAAGAAAGTAACTCAGATATGGAAAGACATGAGGGTGAGTAAATAATGTCAGGATTGACTTTTTTTTTTTTCTTTTTTTTGGGCGAACTGTCTTTTTTAATACAAGTTCTTCAAAACAAACGCAAACAGCCAGACTTGAGTTATACATTTAGAAAATCTCTCAAGTGCAATTATTACATCTGCAATCAAGTGTGTCTGAAACACTCAGTACAGAAGGAGTCTCAAACTGGCAGTCGAGTGTTTTTCATCCATCATGAACAGTTACAACAAACGGCAATCATTCATCACTACAGCAAATGCAGAAAGTGATTTGTGGGTGAAGGAGACTCTATGAAGACGTCTGTGAATCTCTCTCTGCTCCAGTGACGTCATCAGAAACTTCCTCTGATCTTCCATTTAAATGAGCGTCAGATTTGTTGAAAGATAAACTACAATATGCATCAGATTTCACAAACTGAATCAGAGTATGTGTTCATGTTTCTTCATTTAGCAGACACTTGAATCTAAAGTAGAATAAATCACGGTCAGTTCTTCTTTCATCTTCATCTAAAGCACAATTCCCTCCTGTCGCAGCGACGGCAGTGTCTCTCTCTCTCGGCTCTGAGTGTCACACACACACACACACACACACAGGTGTGTTACGAGTCTTCACTGCTCAAACACACACTCCAGTCCTAATGAAAACTGCAGTTTAACAATCCTTTATGTCATTAGCAGAATTAGTATTTGCGTTGCATGAGGTCATGTGACCACAATGAAGCATTCTACTGTTTATACACTGTTTAAATGCATATAAATGTATATCAGTGTATAAAACTTCTCATGATACACATCAGTTCGAAGCAGATTAACAAGTGATGCATTATTCTGTGTTACTGTGTCAAACTAATGTTCATATGGCATAAATGTAGAGTTCTCGGTAACACTTTAAAATAAGGGACACTTATTCACTATTAACTACGACTCAGTAAATTCTTAATTTGCAGCTTATTAATAGTTAGTAAGGTGGTTGTTAGGTTTAGGTATTGGGTAGGATTAGGGATGTAGAAAAAGGTCATGTAGAATAAGGCATTAATATGTGCGTAATAAGTACTAATAAATGGGTAATATTCTAGTAATATGCATGCTAATAAGCAATTAGTTAAGAAACCGTAAAATAAAGTGTTACTGAGTTCTCACATAATATTAAGTATTCAGTGTATACTGCAGTGCACACAGCCTGATGTGAAGTTCTGTTGTCGTGTTGTTGATTATTAAATCAGTGGTGTGTCTTCAGGTCCTGTGGAGAGAAACATCATCATCATCATCATCATCATCATCATCAGACGTTCATCAGCTCCTGTAAGTCTCCTGCTTTATTTATCATGACACACACACAAAAGTTCATTAGTTCAGTTAAATTAATGTACTACATTTTACTTTAATGTTTTTTTTTTTTTTTTTTTGATTTTATGGTACTAAATTATATTTATGTAATAGTTATGATCCATTTTTTTTTACCTGTTAACCATTTTTTGAGCATACACCTGAAAATGAAATTTCTGATTCCAACTGCCATAAATCTTGAATAATTTGAAGCAAAGACTTAAACTTGATCTCTTTTTAAAGAAAACACTTGGCAGATGACAGTTGCTAAAATCTTAAAATTTTGAATTAAAAAATGTATAGACGTTTAAATGTATTATTATGAAATAGGCACAAAGATGAAATTGCATGAATTTTATGAAATATGTATCTTTTTTCGAAAACATGTTTTACTCTAAAAATGTAAGTAAATCAAAGCCATTAATCGAATCGAAACAAAAGTTGTGTTTCAAATTTGAGGTTGATATCACAAAAAAAATGAGCTTTCAGTCAGATTTAGTTTGGGTGCAGTACCAGACGTTTCCACCAGATGAAACTGGATTCTGACTTGTTTGCATTGCGTTCATGTTTGACAGAGAACAGTACAAGTGTGTCTATTTTTTTCAGCACCATTTAACTTTTTCAAAAAATGGCTGAACAGAACTAGAGGGTTATATTAATACATTTGTCCAGTAACTGTATCTTGTTTTAAGAATGTTTCATTATTTGTACTGGAAAACAAGCCAGAAATACTGAGTATGAACATCATTTTTTCAGTGCGATCACAGCGCGGTCAAATACCACAGTGAAACGGTACTGAGTGCTGTTTCCATGCCAACAGCTGCAGCAGGTCATTTTGCAGT
Source organism: Labeo catla (assembly GCA_012976165.1). Taxonomy (NCBI): domain Eukaryota; kingdom Metazoa; phylum Chordata; class Actinopteri; order Cypriniformes; family Cyprinidae; genus Labeo; species Labeo catla. The sequence continues at coordinate 746,320 of VONZ01000330.1, read as the reverse complement.
GCACGTGTACAGTAGATGTGCTGTTCAATCACACTGTGAACTGTTGAACTGCAGATCCACACCAGTGCTGTACATTCATATCACAGTACTGCAGTTTACTGCAATCACAGTGTTTTACTGTGATTCAACACTGTAGTTACCGCAGCTGACACATTTTACAGTGATTCTGATTTGTCTGATTATAATTGTGGAGAGAGCAGATGATTGAAGCAAATGAGACGTCAGTGTGTGTGAAACACTTTCATCATGAGTGTGTGTGTGTGTGTGTGTTACACTGAAACAAGACACTGAAACAGATCCAGCACTTCCTGAACATTCATCATGACACCAGCCTTTACACACACACACACACACACACACACACATAGACTCAGAAAAATCTAAAACAGAAAATCTAATTATTTATTATTTGTTAGTATTATTATTATTAAAAACAAACATTTTCCTTAGTAATTTTGTCTTTTTCGCTGTACTATTACTAATAATATCCTTAAATCATTACGATGCATAAACCTGAGGATGAAAGAGAGAATAAACAAGAAAAATATTCGGCAAAGGGGTCAGAAAAATAAACCTCAAAGGAAAAACGATTAGATTTTTCAGAGTCCACGGACAGATATTTTTCTTGTGTTATAATTAAATTCACATTTTGATCATTTTTATCAGAAAGCAAGTCTTAATATCTCATCTCATTTTGTCTCTCCAGTAAATGTGTCTTGAGTTAAGAATCTTTAGATCTTTGTGCTGGAACACGAGACAGAAACACTGAGAGTAAGAACATGATCTGTCCTGATCTCAGATCGGTCGGTCGCTCGTGTGATGGTGTTTAGTCTGTGTGATTTCTTCATCAGCGGAGCTGCGTGAGACTGATGGTGTGGAGGCCAGTGAATCTTTCATTAGTTTGTGTAACAGAGCGAGGCGTCGTTCCTCTGGAGAGACTGTAATCACTGGATTACCGTGAGCCGCTAATGGTATCGAATCCCACGGAAATCATTCAGGAAAATGCAGCAGCGCCAAACCACCGATTCACCGCCACGACACAAACCAACATAATTTAGAGTAAATCACTAAATCACTCCGAAATCATCAGTCATCATCTGCTCACAGCACCCAGAACCTGTTTGACTTTCCCTTATGAACATTAACCATGGGTTTACTACGGCATTTGCAGAAAAAACTACAAAATTAAGAAAAGTTACAAATGAAAATATAGTAACTGCTAAATTAACCATGATTTTACTACAGATTTGCAGTAAATTACTGGTAAACTGAAATGTTACTTACAAAGAAATGGCAAGTAACACATTGAATTAAACAATACATTTAGTGGAAAGACTGAAATTGTTTTTTCTTGGATTTTTTTTTTCTTGTCCATACAACATTGAATAATATTTGTTGCATTGCAGTAACTACAGAATGGACCACGGTTTTACTGCAGCATTTATAGATTAACCATGTTTTTGTAGTAAAAGCATAATAAACACAAAATAAATATGGGTTTTCTATAGTATGTGCACTGACTTTTACAGTGGGAGAATTTCTGAAGAATGTTGGAAACTTTGGACCCCATTGACATTCACTGTATGAACCAAAAAAAGCTAAATGTAACCGGTTATGACATGAGAGAGACTGAATGATGATGGAACGATCTCTGATTCCGGTTCTGTCCATCGGGTGTTTTTGACAGTCGTCCTGATGAAGAACACGCTCTGATGTTCCTCATGTGATTTGACATTGTGAATGTGTTCAGATGTCATCCTCTCACTCCAGATGAATTATTATCAGGCTTTAATGTCCCCTGGGAGCGTTCGCAGTCCCTCTGTAATCACGGCCATGAGAGCACACAAACACAGACGCCTCGACCTACAAACACCGATCATCTGACCGCACACGCTCCTCAAGAACACGAGAGCCGCAGCCAATCACCTGCGAGCGGCTCGACCAATCAGTGGCGGCGCCTCAATGTCACACACACACACACACACACACACACACACACGCTCTCATTATCCGAGTGCTCTGCTGTCTGTCTGTCGTTCAGGATAAACAGGATTCGCCCATTTTGTTCTCTTGCCCTGAAGGCATTAAATCAGTTTTACAGCTGCGTTCACTCATGTTTAGTTCTCTAAACGAGGACATCACATAAGACGTCTGTTGTTTCATATACAGCTAGTTAGAAACACTGTAACCTAACACTAACCCATAAACTAACCTCAACAGAAAAAAACTGACTTTTCACAAAAAAAGGACTTAAAAGGAGGTTTTGTCGAGTTTAGTTCACTTTTGTGCTTCAGTAACAAATTTGTCCCCATGTCCTCTGGTGCTCTTCAATCATTTTTGACCAATAGTTGTATTTATTTTATTTTTTACTTAATCAGAGTTGCATGGAACCTAGTAGAGGTTTTGACACTTACTACGTGAATACACACACACACACACACACACACACACACACACACAAAGCAACCCAAACAAACACAAAAAGAGTCATGGACATGATACGAAAAGGTTCAGTGCTCCTGAAAAAAAGTCTTGTGTTGTTCACCGTTAAAAATGACCACATTGGAAATGAATTTCTAATTTCATCTAGTGGAAACATCTGGTACTGAACCCAAACAGAATCTCTCTGAAAGCTCATTTTTTGTGATATCAACCTCAAATGTGAAACGTAACTTGTTTATATGTATGGTTTTGCATTTTATGCCATTTTAGGCTAAAACATGCTTTAGAAAATATACATTTCGTACATTTTAAATGTAGTATTTTTTGAGCATTTCTCATAATAATAAACTTCTACAACTTTTACTGTACTTTTATTTCTTTATACTTCAGCAATAATGTACCAAGCAGTGTCTTATTTTTACACAGACCAAATTTGGTTTGCACGTAATAATTCCGTGCATTCAAAATTTATGACAGTTTAATTTGGAATTTTCATCACCAAAATATACAAAATATTCAATAAGAAAACAACAAATTAATGACATCTGTCATTTTTGAGCAGCACCAAAGGTTGAGTAGGTACAAACACACAGTAAACTAAATTAACAAAGAGAAGTGTTTTTGCCTAAAATAAGAAATATTTGCCAGTGAGGTTAGTAAAATATTGTATTTATCTTATTTAAAATAACTTATTTTCCATTTGAATTAAGTTTATTTTTCTGAGTCCATTGGCAGATTTTTTTGTGTGTGTGTTTTAAGCAAAAAGTGCACGTAATTTAACATCATTTTGATTTGTCATAAAACAAGACCTAATATCTTAATTTTGCATCTCCAGCAAATGTACCCTGATTTTAATATATTTAAGAATGTTTTAATGTTTGTACTAGAAAACGACAGAGGAGGAACATAATATTTTGCAGTGAACAAGAAGATTTTATGTAGTTAACAATAAAATCTTTTTTTTTTCTCAAATAAATGTTACAGTGATTTAAGAATATAATTTGTATTGGAAAACAAGGCATCTACTAAGTAAGAAAGTCATGTTTTGCAGTGTTGTTGTGCATCAATTATTACCGGCAGCACTGCACAGACAAACAATACAGTCATAACAATAACAGTGTACAGACACTAATAAACACACACAAGGTTTTTCACTCTCACATCTGATGGTTGTTGATCATCATCTATTAACAAAGACAGAACGAGTGTTCAGAGAGTGTGTGAGGATCCTGTAGGTGAATCTCTGGATGAAACACCCTTCAAAACAGCCTCTACTAATCAGCATCTGATTAACCAGTACTAACTTTAACCCCCTTCATGTCTAACACTGACTGATGGTCATGAGAGCTGATCGTTACAGTAACTCCAGCACTGATATTACATTAGAAATATACGATATCGCCTCATTAGTTACAGATCATATGTCATAACCATTCATAATATGTTCAGTGATTGTAAAGTCTTTTATGTTCGTTAACAAAGACGTGCTGACTGTGTCATTTATCGTGCGTTTTGAATGTTAGAGATCAGGATGTTCCCGGCTGGAGGATTTTCTCACACGTCTCGTAACGGAGCCTGAAGAGCCGCAGTGGGGTTTCAGTGAAAATCGACTCGCGTTTCACACCAAACCAGCGGATGAATCGGATGCAGGTGATTCTGTCCTGCTGCTTTTCTTTGTTTCTCCTCAGTAAAGCGGCGCCTGAGGTACGAGCAGATCGAGATCTGTGACACGCACGTGTTTTCAGAGGCTCCAGTCTCTCACGCTGACGCTCATCAGCCAAACTTCACAAACTTCCCTGCGCAAGACTTGAAATATGTTTTTCTGAAGAAAGACAAACATGAATAGGGATGACAACTAAAATATTAAATGTAATGGATGTATATATTTAGTGAGTAATGCAGCATTTGCAGTATCACCTGAGATTCAGAGCCAAATCATGTGCTGTAAAAAGTGCACTGTTAAAAATAAAAAACACAATTTGTTGAGTCAGCTTAAAATAACTTGTTACCCTGCTGCCTTAAAATTTTAAGTTCAGTCAACTAAAATAAATGTAACAACTTAGATATTTTTGTTTGCTAAACTTAACAGATGGGTAAGTAACCCAGCTGCCTTAAAATTTTAAGTTGATTCAACTCAAATATCTAAGTTGTCGCTTAGTATAATTTAACATTTTGAATAAACTTTTTTTGAGTTGACTGAATTTTAAGGCAGCCAGATTACAAATTATTTTAAGTTGACTCAACAAATTGTTTTTTGCAGTGTGATTTAACTCTCATCTGTCTGTCAGACACACGGACGGACGGACACAATCCATCAGGACACGCTGGATGTGATTTCACAGAGGGACATCAGACACATGAGGTCCATCTGCACAATCCCATTAGAAACACATTTACTGCATATAAACGTGTGTTTGTGTGTGAAGATGATTTACATTCAGAGCAGCAGATATAGGAAATATTGGATTACATGATTAACACTTATATTCTTATTTAATATTTTTTGGTTTTAGATTTTGTTTTAGACTTTTTCAGTTTAAACATCCTTAAATCAAGACACACTGACTAGAGAAGCAAAATGAAGAAATTAAGTCTTGTTTTCTGAAAGGTTTACATGAAAAAATTAAGTAAGTTTATAATTAAACCTCTGGAGTTATGGGGTCATTTTTGACCAAAAGAAAAAAAAAATGTTTTGGTTTTTAAAATTTTTTAGTTGGTTGGAAATTTATGAAACTTGGTAAAGGTTTTGGCACTTTTTTATGTGAACACACACACACACACACACACACACACACACACACACACAGAAAATCTTGCTCATTTTTTGAGATGTCAACCTCAACTTTGAAACACAACTTGTTCAGATTTTCACACAGTTTTAGAGTAAAGCATGCTCTGGATATATATTTCATATAATATATTCACTTGCTATTTTGTTACCAATGCAGTAATTTTGTGTGTGTGCGTGTACATATAAAATATATATAAACACAATTTTTTAGTGTTTTTTTTTGTTCGTTTGTTTGTTTTAGTTTCACTTTTTAAACTTTTTACACTTCAGCAAATGTATGTTTTCTTTAATTCATGAGAGACCACAGTTTAATTTGGAAATTTCATTTTTAGGTCTATGCTGAAAAAATGGTTACCAGCTAATAACTGGATCTTAACAATTCCATAAATATAATTTAGTACCATAAAGTCACCTACGAATACTAAAAAAAAATTAAACTAAAATTTTGATTATTTTTGTCAGAAAACAAGACTTCAGGCATTTACTTCAAAGCAAGAAAACAGGTTTTTGCGGTGTGTGAAATATATTTACATTTTCACTCAGCAGATGCACTGCTGGCAGATGAACAGCAGTTGTTCTGGATAAAATGATTCACGGATGGACGGTGTGTTTCACTGAGTTTCTGGCGGCTGGTGTTCGGATCTGCTGGTGTTTGTGTGTGACGGATTCTGAACTCCAGACCATCATCATCTGAGCACACGAGCAACACTGGAGCCATCCTGCATTAAACACACACACACACACACGTGCAGCCGATGGCCTGGATACACTTCAGTCTCACTGGACGTCAGACTCAGGTGAGATTCTGCTCACACACACAGATCTCCCAGAATCCTCTCTGCCTGTGTGTGTGTGTGTGTGTGTGTGTGTGTGTGAATGAGGCACTAATGTGCTTCTATTCCTGCACGTGTGTGTGTGTGTGTGTTTATATATAATCTACAGGATGATGCAACTGTGCTGTAACTCCATCAGATGTGTTTATCATTTGTGTACATGTAGAACAAAACACTCTCATAAATCATGTGACGGTCAGAGGTGCAGTGACAAACATCTTAGTGTCCTGCAAACTGTTTTTTCCTCTATACTACAGTATTGAATTCTTGATTCTGATGTTTTGTATGATTAATCACTGCAAGCTGAGTAATGTGTGAAACATGAACTCAATGTGATCAGTTTATGGATGTTTTGTGATTTTTGTACACTGTAGAATATGTGCAAAAAGGTGATGAACAAGAAACTAAAAACTAAAGTTTAGTTTTATTATTTTTGTATTTGATATGATTTAGTATGCGGTTAAGGTTTATTTCTGTGCTCATCTATGTTGTGTGATTTATATGTGCACAGATCTCTCTATCGTCTGTCTGCTGAAGTGAAATGTGTTTTGTTATTAAATGTGTGCATTTACACAAACGCTCACTGTGATTCGTGATTAATGAGGCACCTGAATGATGTTAGCCTCGTATTTCTCCGTTGATGAGTTTATCTGTATTCTGATGTCTTCATGGAGTTGTATTTAGTTCACATAATGATTTTATCAGTGAATGATGTGTTGTCTGTCTCCACCTGCATCAAGAATCTCGAGCACAGATTTTAAATGACCCTGGAGCACAAAACCAGTCATAAGGGTCAATTTTTCAAAACTGAGTTCACATGAAAGCTGAATAAATAAGCTTTCCATTGATGTATTGTTTGTTTGGATAGGACTATTTGGCCGAGATACAACCATTTGAATATATGCAATAGGCAAGTGTGCAAAAAAATCTAAATATTGAGAAAATCACCTTAAAAGTTACTTTTAACTTCTTAATAATGCATATTACTAATCAAAAATTAAGTTTTTATATATTTACAGTAGGAAATTTACAAATATCTTCACGGAACCTGATTTTTACTTAATAGCCTAATGATTTTTGGCATAAAAGAAAAATCGATCATTTTGACCCATACAATGTATTTGTTGGCTATTGCTACAAATAAACCTGTGATACTTCAGACTGGTTTTGTGCTGCAGGGTCAAAAAAAGGTTCATTTATTTTGTTGAATCTGAACAGGAAATGTTGTTGACCTTATGTGTTTGCTCAAAACTTTCCAAATTTGAAAAAACAATCTTGTGTTGAGCAATGTGCATGTTCCCATCATGCATCACAGCTTGAAATGTTATGTGGTTCCTGTTATTAAAGTAGTGATTGTGTTTTGCTTTCCTGGTTCAATTTTACGCTGCTGCTGTTTGGTTTCTGTCTTACGCCTCACAGATTCTGCTTGACGTTTAAGTTCTAATCGCACGAGCATCTCACCGTAACGCTGGTTTTAATAAATCTGCCTTCAGTTTTAATGAGCAAATAATGCTGTCAAATTAATAAATGCTGAACAGTCTTCAGAAACCTTCACGAGAACATTCAATCTCAACTACCTGAGATGAACAGAAGCGTTTGAGCCTCAGGACATTTACTTCAAAAACACTGTAATGGGTTACCTGATGGTAGGTACACATTTCACAGCCATAAATGTTATAAAAATATACCTACCAGAATTAGGAATACAGAAGTAAAAGTGAGGCTCATCTTGACGCAGCTGCTCTACAGCACAAAAATGATTTTCATAATATTAGTCTTTTCCAGTACAAACATCTAAACATTCTTAAATCCAGACACATTTACTAGAGTAAAATATACTGAATAAAAAGTAAAGTAAAAAGTAAAATGAGTTAATAAAAATTGTATATATATATAATTGTATATATGTATGTGTGTGTGTGACCCAGGACCACAAAACCAATCATAATGGTAATTTTTTTGAAATTGAGATTTATAAATCATCTGAAATCTCAATAAATGAGCTTTCCATTGATGTGTGTATTTGGTCAAGTTACAACTATTTAAAAATCTGGAATCTGAGGGTGCAAAAAAAATCAAAATATTGAGAAAATCATGTTTAAAGTGTCCAAAGTTCTTAGCAATGCATATTACTAATCAAAAATTACGTTTTGATATGTTTACAGTAGGAAATGTACAAAATATCTTCATGGAACATGATCTTTACTTAATACCCTAATGATTTTTGGCATAAATGAAAAATCAATCATTTTTGAATCATTTTGACCCATACAATGTATTGTTGGCTATTGCTACAAATATACCCGTGATACTTAAGACTGGTTTTCTGCTTCAGGGTCACATATAAACTATATTACATAGCATGTTAAATTGCTATGTCATAAATATATATATATATGAAGAGTTTATTTGCAAAACAGAAAATCTTAAAAAATCATGTTTTTTTTATTGTGTATTCCAATTAATCTCAAACTGCAGAAAACAAAACGTTATATCTGATGTTTCTCCAGTAAATGTATCTCGATTTGAGGATGTTTAGATATTTGTACTGAAAAAACAAGACAGAAATTCAACAGAACATCAGTTTTGCAGTGACGACGTGAAGGAAAAGTGTAGTGCATTGCTTCATGTCTGTGGACTTTACTGTCCTACAGGAACATCACACACACACACACACACACACACACACGTTTGTTTTTGTGAATTGTGGGGACTTTCCATAGACTTCTATAGATTTTATACTGACCAAACGATATTGTCTATCCCCTAACCCAACACTAACCCTAAACCTAGCCCTCACAGAAAACATGTTTGCATCGTTACACTTTCAGATAAACATCATTTACTATTTTTAATCATTTTTTTAACATTGTGGGGACCGCAGGCCAATCAAAAATTTTAGGTTTTACTATCCTTGTGGGGACACACACACAGAGTCTGGTCAGCTATTCTTGTAGGGACTCTCCATAGGTGTAATGGTTTTTATACTGTACAAACCATATTTTCTATCACCCTACACCTACCCTACCCGTCCCAGGAAACTTTGTGCATTTTTACTTTCTCAAAAAAATCCCACCATGTCCCATCATGACACGAGCCCCCATGAGTGTGTGTGTACTCAGGTTTAAGTCCCCACCAGGATACATAAACTAAACACACAAACACACACACAAACACACACTTTAAGTTCACACACACACGTAAAACCACAGACCACTGAGGTTAGCGGTGCTCTTCTGCCATAATGAAGAACTGAACATAATTTCTGAGAAGAAACGTCAGTCGTGCGTCACTTTACAAACTCCTGCGTGGATCAGAAGGAGCTCTCCATCTCCCCGTTGGCACATTTGAGTCCGTTGGCGGCGTCCGTGTCCAGCACGTCCGTCATCTCCCGCTCGTGAGTCTGGTCCGGGATGCCGTTGATCTTGGAGAAACTCTGGCTGATCTCCATGAAGGTCTTGTTTTTGGTCTCTGGCAGAACGACGAGCAGATAAACGGCACCGACGGCACAAACCACCACAAACAGCAGGAAGGCAAACGTCTGCAGCGCCTCCTGTAGGAGCACAAACACACACACACACACACCTGAGCTGCAGACATCTGGAACATCAGGCACATCTGACACACACACTGACACACACACACACACACACACACGTTGGGTTTACATGTTTTATGGGGACATTCCATAGGCGTAATGGTTTTTATACTGTACAAACTGTATTTTCTATCGCCCTACACCTACCCTACACCTAAACCTAGCCCTCACAGGAGACTGTGCACACTTTTACTTTCTCAAAAAAACTCATTGTGCATGATTTATAAGCCTGTTTCCTCATGGGGACCTCACAAATGTCCCCACAAGGTCAAAATTTACTGGTATTACTATCCCTTGTGGGGACATTTGGTCCCCATAACGTGATGAATACCAGGTGCACACACACACACACACACACACACACACACATACACATACACTTCTAAACTGTAAGACCTTTTCAGTTGAATCAAACTCTTGATCCCTGGAACCAGAGATTTTAGGATAACTACAGAATCCTTACAGATAATTGATTTAGGGATAAAATTAATTTAAATAAAAAACTAAAGTAAAAAAATAAATTAATTAATAAGTTTTGTTTTTATTTAATTATAGCAGTTCAATTAAATTAAAACACAACATTTAAATTAAATTTAAATTAAATTTAAAAGTCATTAAAATTAAATTAAAATACAAAATGCAATTTTAAACACAGCACTTACCTTACATAAATTAAATAAAATGCTTATTTATTCATTCATTCATTTTTTAAAATGAATTCTATTAATAATTTTAAGGTCAAAATTATTCTTGGAGAATGGATGGATGCTGTCTGTGTAGTGGACTCAGTCTGCTGATGTCAAACAGGCTTACACTGGTAATCTAGTAACTTAGTCATGAATCTTGAAATATTAATTTTTATCTGTAAACCCACAGAAGCACAATGTGGAGTGGAGTGTGTGATTCTTACAGATGCAGACGCATTAAAGAGAATAAAAGTGCTTTTCTATGTCGCGCTCTGACCTGCAGTGGATTATGGGAATCAGATTATACATGCAGGACTGAAGACCTTACATCACCCACAAACAGAGTGTGTGTGTGTGTGTGTGTTGTGAGTCTCACCTGTATGAAGGGGAACAGGAGTCCCACAGCGAAGTTTGAGAGCCAGTTGACGGTGCCTGCGATCATGAACGCGGCCGGACGATACGACTGTTCAAACAGCTCCCCCGTCAACACGAACGGGACGCCGCCTGACACACACACACACACACACACATCAGTACATGAAAATCATGATCACTTCATCAGCAGCAAACACAAAACTAATTCTCTAAACCAAAACATACGTATTTTCAACAGTAACTACTGACATCACAACACAGTCATTCTGTCTGAAATCAGAGACGTTACTAATGAAAATGAAAGCTTTGGTCTCTGTGATGAGCACTAATGAATGAAATCAGAGCGTTAAACTCACATCACAGCAGCTCTTTCATTTCACACAAACCCTGAATGATGAGAAGCGCCGACTCTCGCTTACAACAAAACATCAGACGTGTCATCTTTAACAGCTGATTGAGAATCATTTTCTCACACTTTGAGCAAAACAACAGCAAACACACCAACATTCAGAACAAAACCATGATATTTAAAATATTTTAGTGGAACAAAAACAACCAACATTTAAACCTCGTAGAACTGATTGACTAATATTTAAAATCTTTTAATGAAATGAAACAATCAATTTTTACATTTCTAATGGAACTGAATCTTTTGTTTAAAAATCTTTAAAATCTTATTTAAATCTCCTAATAGAACAATAGAATTAAACCACAGTTCAGTGTCGTCATCACACGCTGAAACTCGAAATCAGTGTCCATCAGTGCAAAATTTTCAACTATAGTCTGACATTTCTTGAAGCTAGAAGAACCCGAAAATCAGTCTCCTCTGTAAGACAGAAATGATCCACAAATCAAAATGGATCAAATGTGTTCACCTGAGTGTGTGTGAATGAATCACAATGAATGAAAAACAAATGAATGAGGAACATTAACACAGATCTGCTGCATAAACACTGAAATACACAAACACACACACACACACACACACACACACACACAATGAATCACTGTAATGGAGGAATGAGAATAAAACCCTGAGAGATCAGCCCTCCCTCCAGCGTCTGTCTGTCTCTGTCTCGTGTGTGTGTTTGTGTGTGTGTGTGTGTGTGTCCTCACAGCTCGTGTCCTGAGGATTGGACACGGATTGAGCCGCACATCTATTTTTAAACATTTGCTTTAATGTTTTTTGGACAGCAGGAAACATTAGAGTTCCTGCGCATCTGGATCAGTCGCTTAATAACACAAACCACCACGACCATCTGTGCACACAAACACACACACACACACACACACACATCATCATTGCATCATTACATAAACAGCGTTGTGTGTCAGTGATGTCAGTATGTGGACGGAGCACCTGGACTTACTCTAAGGAAAAAACGTCACGTCACCTCGAGCTCCATCAGAGTCTCACGCGCACACACACACACACACACACATGTTGGGTTTACATGTTTTATGGGGACATTCCATAGGCGTAATGGTTTTTATACTGTACAAACCCTATTTTCTATCACCCTACACCTAAACCTAGCCCTCACAGGAGACTGTGCACACTTTTACTTTCTCAAAAAAACTCATTGTGCATGATTTATAAGCCTGTTTCCTCATGGGGACCTCACAAATGTCCCCACAAGGTCAAAATTTACTGGTATTACTATCCTTGTGGGGACATTTGGTCCCCACGTGATGAATACCAGGTGCACACACACTCTCTCTCACACACACACACACACATACACACACACACACACACACACTCAGAGACGCACAGACAGATTGAATGTGAGAGCAGGATCACACTGGGACTCAGGATCGTGTCTCTGTCTGAACTTGCTGCTGCTGGGAAACTCAGTGTCGGTGTGACAGACGAATGACTAACACTTCAAACAAATCAATTCAATGATTTAAATATGAGAAATGTGGAAATGAATCACTTCTGAAGCTCCACTTTCTCACATCCGTCCGTTTAACACTCAACTCTTGAGTCGACAGCTGATTGGCTGCTCACTTCAGTGAACATCCAATCATTTGCCATTTTATTAAACTACTCGTTTGTTAAGTCTGACGTCAAGCGTCATCTCTTCCGTGACTTCCGGAATCAGATGACATGAGAAAACAACAAACGGTACTAATTATACACTCACAATGTGATTTAATACTACCAAAAAATTATAAGCCTATCCTTTAACTACCAAAATCCCAGACAGCCATACAATGAAAATATAAATATAAACAAATAAATATAAAAATTATTTGTGTTTGTGATGCTGTGAGCACAGAGACTGTAGCGTACACCCTAAATTTGAAAACGTTTAGCTTAAATGTTTAATATGAATAAACTGCTCATAAACGGCTGCCGAGTGAAATGAGTTGCGGTTTGGACGCATTACATCATCACTTAACGAGCTCACAGTTTAAAACCGGAATCATATTAACGGTTTATTTATCAAATTAAAATGGCTTGTTAATTTACTGTATTTAACAATATTTTTGAATAACTGAAATAGTTTTAAATGTTATTTTTTCTTATTAAAAATGAGTTCAATTTGTTCAAAATAAATGAATGAGTGTGTGTGAGTGACATTAATATTAATTTCTGCCATCCAGTCAGGAGACAGTGATGTAAATGAGATGCAAACCATCTGCTGGAAACAGTGAGAGTTTCTCGATTTATATTCATGTGACTGTTCACTTCATTTTCCACTGTATATTAAAGCGAGTTATTAGAGATTCAGCGTCGCTTCATCTTTCTGAAGATCAATGGGAGTGAAATCTGGATATACGACACAGACCACACCGTTGACTTATTCAGATAGAGGAGGAACGTTTCCTTTATACTGTTATGATCAGAACCAACCCAGAGCTGTGACCTTTGACCTCTGACACAACTGACCACACCATCATTACCACACTGATCAACACACACACACACACACACACACACACACACACACCTGTCTGTACCTGGACGGAGCAGAAGGAAGCGATCAGAAGCAGAATGGAGGTGAAGCTGAGATACGGCATCCACGAGAACCTCTCCTGCACACACACACACACACACACACACACACAGACGGCATGAGTTCAGTGTTTAGAGTGTATTTAGTGTGTGTGATTGTGATTTACCTGATAATGCAGGAAGACTGTGAGGAGACTGAAGAAAACAGCCATCGCTGAAAAACCAAAGATCAGTAACGGCCTCCGACCGACTTTCTCAATCACTAAACCCTGAAACACAGACACACAGCTGCACCTTTACTTTCTACACTCATACAATCAAACATCAAGTGTCACTGACTACAAATACACAAAGAATTAATTACTTTATTTAACAACATTACAAAGCATGAAATACACAAATGTTTTCATATGTTCATTTTCAATTTAAAAAGACATTTTTTTTTTATTTTTATTTAACTACACTTTCTAACACAAATTAAATCCAGTTTTTCAAATTAAAAAATGATTTACTAATTTGTTGTTTTATTTAACAACATTTTAAAACAGGAATTACATAAAAACATTTGACATGTTTTTTTCCATTAAAAAAGTTTTACTTAACTTCATTTCATAACATGAATTACATAAAGCGTTTTAAATGTCTGTTATGTTTTATATTATGTCTTTTTTTCATCTAATTTACTAGTTCTCCAGACTCAAACAGAAGGAGCAGTGAGTCTCAGTGTTCTGCTGGACATTTGTTTGTGATCAGAGAGCATCATGGGACGGTGATGAGCGTCACTATCACACATCAGCAGGCTCGTGTCCATTGTGCTGCTAATGCAGAATTCCCATGATGCTCTTGATTCAGTGTCCTGCAGTGAAAGGGACGATCAGCCTGTGATTTCCCATGAGGACAAACACACGGCTCTGAACACGAGACGCTTCCCTTCTCCCTAAACTCATTACAGCTCTCATCACGGGCTGGAGTTTGTCCTGCGGTCTGACCCGCGTCCACAGACGCTTCCGCCGCAGCATAACGTGAGAATCAATGACGACAAACTCAGCTTCAGCTGCACGGCAGCTCTACAGACGACAACGGTCATTATTCAGATCAGGTCAGTGTGGACTGGATCGGTCACATGACGTCTCACCGATATGATGGCGGCCAGCGTCTCGACGCCGCCCGTGCTGAGCGTGATGTACGGGATCAGCGACTGCTGGAATCCGGCCTCCTGGAAGATCCCGTTAGTGTAATACCAGATCTACAGAAACAGATGATTCAAACACATGAAACCCTTCATACTTCATACATAAATAACACTTCTAATCATCATGGATGTGTTAAATTGATCCAAAGTGGCAGTAAAGACATTTCTAATAATGTTACAAAAGATTTCTGTTTCAAATAAATGTTGTTCCTTTAAACTGTCTATTCATCTGTGAATCCTGAAAAATAAAATGTATGACAGTTTCCGCAAAAATACTGGACAACACAGCTGTTTTCAACGTTGATAATCAGAGATGTTTGTTGAGCAGCAAATCAGCATATTAGAATGATTTGTGAAGGATCATGTGACACTGAAGTAATGGAGTAATGATGCTGAAAATTCACAGAAATAAATTACAGTTTCACAGATATTCACATAGAAAACAGCTGATTTAAACGATAATATTTCACTGTGTTTACTGTATGTTTGATCAAATAAAATGCAGCCTTGGTGAGCGGAAGAGACTCTTTCAGAAACACTAACAAATCTCACGACCCCAAACTGTTGATCAGTAGTTTCTGTGTGTGACAGGTTGTTTTTAGTGGTGTTTGTGATGAACTCACGGCGTTGAGTCCGCACAGCTGATAGCAGCTCATGACGACGATCACGGTGATCAGCTGCCAGCGCAGCGAACGCTTACGGAAGAGCTCGAGCACCGACGCCGTCCTCTGCGTGTTCTGAGCGCGACTCTCGGCGTGAACCTCCTCCAGCTCGCGGCTGACGTCTGAACGGCCCAGAAATGCCTGGAACGCTGAGACACATTTATATATATATACATTTTTTTTTTTTTAGATTTTTAAAGAGTTTATTCTAAAGGTGCAACAAACTATTTCATTTAATAGAAATAGATTTTTCTTACTATTATTTTATATATCAGGCATTAAAGGGTTAAAGAGACATTCCCACCTGTTTACCCCTTAAAATATGGTAAACAAATGTGTTTAGTTTGATTCAGCATGATTATATCTTTGACTTGAATAATCACAGTTAATTGAGAGGTTACTTCATGTTTTTTTCTGTGTATGTGTGTGAAAGATCCGCAGATATGAAAGAACTGTCTCACACACACACACACACACACACGTGTTTCCTCAGAGGAGCGTAGCGTTTGATTGGTGTTGTGATGTGATGATGTGATGATGTGCTCAGCCTCATTCTGTCAGTCTGATCACACCTGATCTCATCATGGACATGAGAAACCACGACAACCAGAAGAAAGCAGCAGAGCATTTGATCTCAGACTGATTTAAGAGCCCCAAACTCCTCAAACTGACCTTGATGATGAGTTAGACAAGAATTAATGAGTTAAATGAGAGTTTAATGAGCCCTTTTCACTCAAAACCAGTGATCTTGCTGATAATCACTCTCTCCTGTCTCATCGGTCACTGTGTTTGAACATCAGGTCCAGTAGCTGAAAGCACAGAATGTGTGTGTGATGATGATGATGATGATGATGATGACCTTTTTCCGCTCTCGCCTCGTCCCGGCGCTCCATCAGCAGGAATCTCGGACTCTCGGGCAGAAACGGCAGGACGCACAGCTGCAGCAGGGCAGGAAGTGCCAAGAAACCGAACAGGAAGTTCCATCTGCTTTCCTGCAAAATCACAGCAGACGTTCAGAGAGACGCTTGAGGTTCAGTGTCACGCAGCCGATACGAGCGGAGGACGACCGATGATTTGTTTTTGACTGATAACTCAAGTTTCAGGAGCTGCTAAATAAATAAATAAATCAGAAACATTACAGTAATGCAAAGTGCAAACACAGTTTAAACTTTGACACACATTGATTTAAACAGGATTTAAACAGGATAATCTTGTACCATAGATAAGAAGATATATTCTATTCATTGTTAGTAACAACATGAAGGACATTCATTATTACATTACGTGAAGGTTTAATGAAAAGATAATAATTCAATCATAAATCATTTTAAAACAACAAAGTAAAACACCTACTAGTTAATGTGACCATTAACTGTGAATATGCAAATGTGATAATTATTAACATTCCACATTAAAATCTACCTTAAAAAAATTTATAAATATATATGAAGTGAAAGAGATTTAGGTGACAAAAAGAAAAGTTTGGCATTCACTGCATTACGTGTAAATAAAAAATGAAGTGATTATGTGCATTTTAATATAATACAATATAATATAAGATAACAAAACAATTACAAGCACTTAATTTTACGAATTTTAAGAAACGATTACACGATCCAGATTACATGAAATCGGTTACTACCAGCACTGTTTATATATGGGTATTTTTATTGATTTTTTTTAACAATAAAACAACCTTGATGAAACAATTTTACCCTCAATCCACCCAATAAAAGAATAAATACACAGTAAGTGCAGAAGTTTTAAGAACTGAACGTTCCGTTTCCGGTCGTTTCTGATTTACTGGATAAAGATCAGGATTTATGATGTAATTTTAACTCATTTTCTATGAAGTAAAATATTATTGAGCTTGACATAACTAGACAAATGTATATTCATTATAAAAACGCCCATGGTGATTTAAGGTTTTGTTCATTTGCATGCATTTTCCAGTCTGTCCTGATTTACTGGATAAGGAGTGAGAATAAGGACTTTTATTCACAGTTTCTAGCCAATAAAATATTCTTGGCATAACTAGACAAATGTATACTCATTATAAAAAAGCCCAAAGCGTTTTCAGATTTGATGAATTTTCATGACTTTTCCAGATGCAGAAATCACACTTTTAAAATGAGGCTTCCTCACTTAACCTGCTTTTTCAGGACAATGTGAATCCTGGCTGTTCAAACACAATTGTTGATGGTGAATTAACACAAGGACGGTCCTGACTGTGTAGTTTTAGCCGACGTTAAAGCTTGAGGAGAAGGACAGCTTCACCTTCGATCCTCTGCTCCAGCATCATCTGCAGGAGGAAGCGATGTCAGCGCCGACCGTGTCGTCTGGGGCTCTGACGCCACAGATCACGACCCGCCGCTGGACAATCACGTGGACGGACGCCAGCCTGGTTTGAGATCGCGACCCCACAGAACGGCTGTCTGATCACAGACGACACTGGAGATCCAGATCCACTCCAGGCCAGCACATCTGTCTTATTTTACATTTTTGTTAATATTTAGATTTTTCCGTTGTTCATTTTGGCTGAAATTTTAATACTTTGTAATGTTTTTTGTCATTTTCATTAGATTTATTTCAAGCTATTTTTATGGTTTTAGTTTCAGTTAACTATAACAACAAAACAAGCATAACATCAGCTAAAATTACTCTTTATTTTCATTTATTTTATGTCTTTGAAGAACCAGGATTCTCATGGTCTTGGAAAATCTGAAAATCTGAGGAAGACTCATTTTAAAAATGTGGAAAACTAACAGAAATCAAATCTCATGAATCCATGGGCATTTTAATAATGAATATACAGTCTGTAGATGCTCTAGAAATAATTGGACAGAATCGTTGGACAGAAATTGTGAATAAAAATAAAAAAACCTTAAAAAAAAAAACCTTAAAAATTTTCCAGTAAATCAGGAACATCTTTAAAAGTCATGGAAATTAATTTAATAAAATCAGAAAATTCCAAAAGTATTTTCATATAATGAATATAAATTTGTCTAATTATGCCAAGCTCAACAATTTATTTTATTTCGATGTATTTAGGCTCTCTCTCACACACACAGTGTGATACTCTATAAACCTGCTCTATAAACTCTATACACATCAGCTGCTGTAACTGAGAGTTTGCACTACTGAATAAAACACACATGTGTTCATGATTGGATGAATCTGTGCAGCATCAGAACATTTGACAGAATATTTGTCATATAAAATGTCAAAATGTTTTTTTTCCAAAAACAGCCCCCCAAACTTTTGAATCATTGTTTCAGTTTCCACAAAAATATTGAGCAGCACAACTGTTTTCAACATCGCTAATAACCAGAAATGTTTGTTCAATTCAAATTTATTTGTATAGTTGCAAAGCAACTTTACAGCAAATTAAAGTTTTTACAATATATTTAGTAGTAGCTTAATTTGTTGAGCAGCAAATCAGCATATTAGAATGAAGGATCATGTGACACTGAAGACTGGAGTAATGATGCTGAAAATTCAGCTGCACATCACAGAAATAAATTACATTTTAACAGATATTCACATAGAAAACAGCTGTTTAAAATTGTAATAATATTTCAGTGTTTTTACTGTATTTTTGATCATAGAAATGCAGCAGTGGTGAACAGAAGAGACTTGTTTTAGAAACATTAAAACATCTGCAGACTCACCTGTCCAAAGATCTCAGGCAGTCCGAGCACCTGCCCGATGAAAACACCCAGACAGATGAAGATGGCGTGAAACTGACCGATGGAGCCGCGGTTCTGCCGAGGAGAAATCTCACCCAAATACATGGGCAACACGCTGAGAGACACACCTGAGGGACAGACAGACGGACAGAGAGACAAACAGGACGTGTGTTTCAATATCTTTTCCTGGTACTCATTTGGTGCTAATAATGCTGACAGCAGCATGAAATCATTTCTGAACATGATGGAAGAATAGGCTGTATTTCAGGTGAACGGTTAGAAATGAAGTATTATTAATTTTAATGAACATTTTGTGAATCCAATCTCCATTTGCTCTCACTGATGTCTCTGAGAAACGACTGAGATATTAACGAGATCTCGTGTGTGATTGTTTGTATTGTGAGCTCATGAGCTGTTTCACTGTGATCGGCTGCCAATCAGGACTGACCTGAATCCATGCCGATGATGAAGCGACCAATGATGAGCATCTCAAAGGATCCGGCCGTTTCTCCCAGAGCCAATAGGAGCGCAGCGATCAGAGCCAGAGCGTTATTGGCCAGAAGAGTTCCTTTCCTGCACACACACACACACACACACCTGTATTATTATTATTATTATTAAAAATAACTACCATAATTCACTAACAGTGATGGTGAATATGAGCTAAATATGAATAAATACTGAGCACCGAGACGACAGTCAGAGCCCTGAGTCTCTTTATGAACCACAAAATGAGAATCTCCAACCCTGAGGAACATCTGAATCATCTGTGATAT
Organism: Labeo catla; assembly: GCA_012976165.1. Taxonomy (NCBI): domain Eukaryota; kingdom Metazoa; phylum Chordata; class Actinopteri; order Cypriniformes; family Cyprinidae; genus Labeo; species Labeo catla. The sequence continues at coordinate 726,311 of VONZ01000330.1, read as the reverse complement.
CTGCTGGACGATCAAACTGAGCCGCATCTACACACCCGAGGGACACTGAGACGGCACCAAACACCTAGCAACCACACACAACACCCTAGCAACAGCATAGTGACACTGCAGCAAGCACACAGAAACAGAAGCGCACACACACACAGTGAGAGAGTCAGTGAGGTGGTCAGTCTGCGCTGCTGTTGTTGTGAATTATTCCACGGCGCCGCACAGACGCTGATGATCCCTGACAGACACTGACCGCTCATCTGCTCTCGGCCGACACAACCACCGTCTCCGTGACGACCGCGCTCCGACGCCACCTGTGCAGAGCTCGTAACGAGCATCGTAACGGTGATCATTAAAATAAACACGATCTGAATAAAACACGTACTACAAAACATTAAATATCTTATTAGTTTAAGCTGCAAGTCATGCGACCATTAATCAACACCACAGAATCAGGAACATCAAAATATGTTGTTAAATTACTAAAATATAAATTAAATCATAAAAATGTAAGTCATTTTAAGATAAAACACTTGAAATAAAAACAAGAAATATAAAGCGGTCATATGATGTAATGTCATGTTTTCTTTTGTCTCTGGAGTGTTACAAGCTGTTTGTGCATTTACAAGATCTGTAAAGTCGCAAAGATTAAAGTCCCAAACCCAAAGAGATATTCTTTATAAAAGTTACACGCAGACACGCTTTTCCGTAAATGGCTCATTCAAACACGCCCCCTCATGTCTACATCACAGTGTGGGAAGATTTGCATAACACCGCCCACATGTATATGCAAATAAAGAATGCATATTTTTTATTCTTTTATTCACATTTTTATTCAAATGTGAGTTTTGAGCAGTGTAGAGTAGTGCTTGTTTGTCATTTCTACGATCACACAGGCAGACGTGGTGTTATGTTTATGCTGCGTGACACAACATGTAAAAAGACAGTATGAGTCATTATAATCAGGAAATATTTCCCCACTGGATGCAACTGTTACGGTTCGTGCTGGATGGACAAGACGGGAAACAAGATACGATACAAACAATAACTTTAATATAAATCTTCATACGAATCAGGCAGGAACACAGCGACACATCCACGAACACCAAACAACATCAAGGACCGACAGAGAACTCAAAATACAAACAGACTTATAAAGGGTAATAGATAATTACAGACAGGTGAAGGGGATGACGATAATGAGGGTTAAACCAACACAGACAGATCGACGGGGGGAGACAATGGGAAAAACCAATGACAAGCACAGACATGAATGTGACAGCAACAAATGTCTCATTTACAATTGTTTTTTTTTTTGTTTTTGTCCGGTTGCGGTGGGAAACGGCATCACAACATGGTAAGGGGCGTAACATTTCCATCTCATGCTAAAGGTATTTGGCCAATCACAATGCACCGAACAGCTGGCCAATCAGAGCACACAGCGCTTTTCAGAACGATGAGCTTTGTAAAAATGGATGCGTTTCATAAAGGCGAGGCAGACAGGAGCAACAATAATGTACAGTATGTGGAAAATAATGTTTTTGAACCTCAAACCGTGTAAACACTTTACATTACACCAAATACACAAAATAATGCTCTTTTTAGCAACATCTTATGAGCAGGTGTTGGGGAAAGTTACTTTTAAAAGTAATGCGTTACAATATTGAGTTACTCACAAAAAAAGTAACTAATTACGTTACTTAGTTACTATTTTATGGATTGTAATACTTTACTTTTGCGTTACTTCTGGGCAGGGCTTGCTTGTTTGTTTTTAATATAAAAAGTTCTATTCTTGGCAAAGCTTTTTCACTAAAAGCCTCAGGCTTTGACAAACGTAAATTCACATCTGTACAGTAGAGCGCAGAAGAAAAAAATGTCAACTCTTCAGCAATAAAAAAAGGAAAACATATGTTAGATTATCTTGAGTAATTTTTGCTTATTAGTATGGGTGAATTGGATCATCGAAGGTCGGCAGCAAAGACATCGGTTAATAAAATGGGATTAAATACATAAAGGATATTTGTATTATTTAACATATTTAATTATTGCAGGTTTGCGTCATATTCTGAGTTGAATTTCACAGTTTTTATTCATTTTGAGGAATACTCAATCTGTTTTTGAGTGAGATGATTTAATGCATGTTCACATTTATTCTAGAATTAACATCTTACTCCCAATTTCTCTCAACATGGGGACAGAAGAGCTTTTAATCAATAAATGGGGGAAAGTAATTGCCGTTACTTATTTGAAAAAAGTAACTCAGATATTTTCTTGTCAATTAAAAAAAAGTAATGCGTTACTTTACTAGTTACTTGGAAAAAGTAATAATATTACGTAATTCACGTTACTTTAATGTGTTACCCCCAACACTGCTTATGACCCCTTTAAAAATGTGTTTATCTGCATTAAATTACTGAAATATTAAACCAATTAATGTATTGAAGATATTCCATCAGTGAAAGTCAAATAAAAATGAATAAATTATTTGATCATTAACTGACAGAAGACAATTCTGAACATGTGCTGTTAAATTATTGAAATATTAATTTATCATCTCAGGGAGACATCAACATTTGGGGTTCAGCTGATAAAACCTTTTATGAATCTCTGCTCTGAAATGTAATAAATGGCCAGACGTTTGTTCTCTGGTTTTCCAGAATAAAAAGAGAAATTAATGTTAACATACAGCGGGACAGTTTGTGCTGAATGACGGTCAGATCTGATCACATCCTGCAGCGACTCCTGATTTAACGCTGCTCTGGAAAGATAAATCAGCGCTGAGTGTGTGTGTGTGTGTGTTTATATGAGCGTGTGTTCAGTTGTTCTGTGACTGGCGGCATTTCCGTGGTTTGACTCTGTAAATCCGCTGTGTGTTTGTGAGCTACAGACGCGTCCGTCACCTGTCAGAAGATCCACTGATCCGCGCTCACATTCGGCTGTGGCGCTCCTGCTGTTGACTCTATAAGATCCGGAGTTTCTCACAGCTTCGGATTTAAACACGGACTACCAGCATTCCACAGGGATTTCAGTGCATGTCGAGTAAATCACACGCTGCTATTTTGGACACATGCTGTTCCACTTCAGCCCAACACTGACGTCATGTGTGTGTGTGTGAGAGTGTGTGTGTGTGTGTAATTATGCTGTCTGTTTGTTAGGATATTACTATGCTGGATGATTGCTTGGCTGTTACTATACCGTATGTATATTACTATACTGTACTATACTGTATGTACCTGTTTTGTGGTCCAGCAGGTGAAAACAGTGTGTGATCACTGGAGTAGCAGCACACTCTCCATGATCTGAGCACAAACACTGCAGGACGACACACACACACACACACACACTAGAGCAGCACTAGGACTAGTGAGGATTGCGTTAAAACACGTTCACGTTTGTCTATAAATCAAATAAAGCCCAGAATGCACTGCAGCCTCGTCTCAGTGTCAGAAGAGCTCCAGGTCGTGACTGACGGGTCAAAACACTCAATACACATCGACTAGATCCACGGCAGACAAACAGACTCTCGCCCGCACACATTAAACATACATGAGAAGACTCACATGCCGTTTACTGGAGAATTTCCTCCTCCGGTGCGGTGAGACGTCATGCAGCGCTTTAGAGTGAGGGACTGAGTCAGAGGTTACAGGTTCAAGCCCTGCTATAGGGAATCTATGATCAGAACTGATCTTCTGAAACGCAGACTGACGTTCACTCCAGAGAGATTCATGAACGATGAGGAGCTTCAGGCTGACAATTATTCACCTTCACAAACACACATATTCTGCGGTTAAAGGTTCAGACGAAAATGAAAAGAAAAAACAACATATGATGACAACAAATCTCCTCAAACCCTCAAACCAATCTGTGTGTGTGACAGACGGGTGGACAGATGGATAGACAGACAGATATAGTGGACGTGGAGTGGATTGTGATGATCAGAACTGAACTGGACTCGTTTCTGCTGCAGCTGATCGTCTGTCCAGATGCAGATAAAGATTTTCCCCTGGGAAATAATGAGTGTTGAAACGGCTCCATCCAGAGAACAGCCTCCTGTTAAACACCCTTCAGAGCGCATTTATGTGTGTGTGTGTGTGTGTGTGTCGCCTCCTAATGCAGCGTGACCAGTGTTCTGATGAGCCCAGCACAGCATACGTGTAAATGTGTCACAAACACACACAGCAGTTGTAATAAAACCACAACACATCAACACCATCACTATACACACGAGCTGACAGATCTACATGTCAGATGACTGTAAACTCTACAGATATCAGCACTCATGAATCTATCAATGTCCTCCCTGAACTCGAGTTCGATCAGTGCTGTTGTCTATTCTCCCTCATTTCACTGCATTCTGGGACTGTCTTCTCTAGGTGTATGTGATGCTGCATTAGATTCCATTCCAGTTAAGACGTCTTGTAAGTGCACCGTAACTAACATAGCTCAACATCAACATGAAACACAACGTGAAAATTACCCATTACCTCATTTGCATATGTTTACATAATTGCCTGAGCACACAGACTGACTGTCAATCAAAACAACGAATGAAGAGCAAAACCACGACAGAACTAAACCAGCTGCAGACCGGTTTGTCTATGTTTAATTGTTTTGCACTAATTAGTTTGTGCTTGAGTCTCACCTGCCCAACACTTTGATGAGGAAAGAGACCGTCAGCGCCCCCACCAGACCGCCGATGGCAAAGATGGACACCGTGATGGACCAGAGCAGGGTGACCGTCCCGTCTCCAATGGGCTCATTATAGCGATCGATCCACGTCTTATTGTAGAAGGTCTTTATGTACTGCAGAGAGAAACAGACGGATCAATGTGACCTCTGGGCAAATGACACTCACGTGACCTTTGACACGCTACACACGACTCTGACCAGCCAAACTAATGACACTCAGAACAACAGGAGAAGAGACACAGATAGATAGACAGACAGATAGATAGATAGATGTGTGTGTTTCATGAAATCAGTGCCTTTTCCACTTAGAAAAAATGAAAAATAAAATAAGTTAATTATATATAAAATATATTTTTTTTAATATCCATGAAACGAGGACACTTTAAAGGAGAAGTCCACTTCCAAAACAAAGATTCACATATAATGTACTCACCCCCTTGTCATCCAAGATGTTCATGTCTTTCTTTCTTCAGTCGTAAAGAAATTATGTTTTTTGAGGAAAACATTTCAGGATTTTTCTCCATATAATGGACTGATATGGTGCCCCGAGTTTGAACTTCCAAAGTACAGTTTAAATGCGGCTTCAAACGATCACAAATGCAGTTGTAAACGATCCCAGCCGAGGAAGAAGAGTCTTATCTAGCGAAACGATCAGTTATTTTCATTGAAATAATACAATTTATATACTTTTTAGTGTTAAACACTCGTCTTGTCTTTCTCTTCCTGAACTCTGTGTATTCTGACTCAAGACAGTTAGTGTATGTTGAAAAACTCCAATCGTATTTTCTCCCTCAACTTCAAAAATCATTTCAGAATCATCCTACATCACTGCAGAAGAACAGACACAGTGTTTACAGAGTGAACATGCAAAGAAGATCAAACACCCTTAACAAAAAAGGTAAAACAGTGATATAGGACGATTTTGAAGTTGAGGGAGAACATGAGATGGGAGTTTTTCCACATACACTAACTGACATGAACCAGAACAAAAACAGAGTTCAGACAGAGTAAGACAAGACGAGCGTTTGACATTAAAAAGTATATAAATTGTATTATTTTTAGGAAAATAACCGATTGTTTCACTAGATAAGACCCTTCTTCCTCAGCTGGGATCGTTTACATCTGCATTTGTGATCGTTTGAAGCTGCATTTAAACTGACTTCGGAAGTTCAGAATCGGGGCACCATATCAGTCCATTATATGGAGAAAATGTGCAGAAATGTTTCCCTCAAAAAATAATTTCTTTACGACTGAAGAAAGAAAGACACGAAGATCTTGGATGACAAGGGGGTGAGTACATTATCTGTAAACTGTTGTTCTGGAAGTGAAGTTCTTTAAAATGACAAGAAATTGTATTGTGCCATCTCAGGCTATGTAATTTATAATTTTTTTTTTTTTTTTCCCCCACCTCAGGTTTTGGTATTTTTGTCAACCCTGTTACTGACACAAATGTTACTAGATACTATAGTTTAATTAGAGCTCATCTGCCACTGAATGTTGTAGGCATTAGTGCAATAATTAAAATGTTTGAATTTTACACAGACAATCTTTAAACAGGGTCAAATGTCAAAACATGTTACTCTAAGTAACAGGTTTGATGATTTCAGACAAATTTGCTAATTGCTAGCTAATAGTCAAGTTCACAAAAGCACATATTGCACATTTTAAAAGGATTTTACGTGTAGATACTGATTATATTAAATGTAAGAAATGATCGTTTAAATTTACATTTTAAAAATGGTAACAGGACTGACATTGCATGATGTCCCCCTCAGTCAAGCCTCATAAATCATCAAAAACAGAACATTATAGAGGAGTGAGAGAAACATGCTTGTGTTTTAAGTATTGAAATCCTGGTTGAGAGATGATGTAACCGACTAGAAAAGATGTCACTCGACTGTACATTATTTTACGACGGTTTTTGATGAGGGTAACAGGGCTGACATGAAATCAGGGGGCATCAAAAAATGATTTATATTTTATAGAAAAAATGCATAAGCATTTCTCAACAATAAGACTATATTTAGAACAATATGCAAATGTGATTTTTATATCTGGTGAGCTCTGATTGGCTGTTGATACTGACTGAGTTCAAAGCAAACGTTTGTCAGATCAAACGCAGCAGGAAGTAACTCTGAACTAAAACTCACCACAGGGAATCACTGCTAACAGGAAGCTTTAACTCACTCACACAAACCAGGGGCTGAACTGCATTATAATCATGTGTGTGTTTGAGCTTCATTAGTTTCCATCACAATTAACGTTCCTGTTCCTGCTGTTTAACTCGGTGATGAGAGCTCAGAGCTGGACTTACTCTGGCCGGAGCGTTGACCACCGACAGGTTATATCCGTACAGGAAGGACGATCCTACGGATCCGAAGAACGCGGCGCTGATCAAACAGACGGTCAGACGCTGATGGGAAGAGAAACACACGTTAGGCACACGCCGAGGGTATTTGTGTGGCTGATGTCACGCTGGTGTTTTTAGCGGCGTGTGGTCAGTGTGTCTGATCTCCAGGATCTCCAGAGATCAAGAGCGGATCACGCCGCACCGCTGAGGAGCGTGTCACGTGATCACATGACCTGTACCTGCCGGTCCTCACGTGCTCATAATGCGGATCATCTCACACACACACACACACACACACACACACACAGAACCTCCACATCCATCTGGGACACGCAGGATTTAACAGATCCGTCGCTTCCGCATTAGTCTGATTGAACGTTTATATGCATATTCATAACCAAGCTTCTCCAGATCACAGATTCAATCATTATGTCAAACTAACATTCACTGGAACTAGTGATTAATGAGCCGTCACATGATGACCTTGGCTTGTGGAAATAATATTGCTTTTATGTTGTAGCAATGTTGAATGCCTATAAATACATTGAAATAACTGTTGACAGGATCTGTATGGAAAGACAAAAACACGTGAATAAGCAATGAAATGCAATGAAATGACTGGACCTTAAAAGCATCGTTTGGCCAAAAATGAAACTTCATCATTTACTCACCCATAACCTCAATCTAATGTCTGCCTTTTCTGGTTGCTATTCACTTCCATACATTGGAAGTCAATGGCTACCATCAACTGTTTGGTTTCCAGCATTCTTCAGAATATTTTCTTTTGTGTTCAGCAGAAGAAAGAAAGTTTGGAACTACATGAGCGTTTGACACGATGGCAGATTTTTATTTTCTGGTAACTGTACCTTTAACTAACCGTAAACAAGCGACTCTCTGGAAGAATAAGGATGTATATTGTTTAAAAAAAAGAATCACCTGAGTAAAATTAGAGTTTAATGGATGACGACAAGAACGTGAGTCCTTGACCTGTGTGAGATCAATAACACACATGATGATACTGCAGAACCGGCGCGCGTGTGTGTGTGTGTGTGTGTGTGTGTGTGCACCTGGTATTCATCACGTTATGGGGACCAAATGTCCCCACAAGGATAGTAATACCAGTAAATTTTGACCTTGTGGGGACATTTGTGAGGTCCCCATGAGGAAACAGGCTTATAAATCATGCAGAATGAGTTTTTTTGAGAAAGTAAAAGTGTGCACAGTCTCCTGTGAGGGCTAGGTTTAGGTGTAGGGTGATAGAAAACAGGGTTTGTACAGTATAAAAACCATTACGCCTATGGAATGTCCCCATAAAACATGTAAACCCAACATGTGTGTGCGTGTGTGTGTGTGTGTACCTGGTATTTATCATGTTATAGGGACCAAATGTCCCTACATTTTTTAGGTCCCCATGAGGAAACATAAAACATGGAAACACAACATGTGTGTGTGTGTGTGTTTCTGCTGAGCTGTGAGAGAACAGACGGATGAGGGACAGATCAACTACAGTACAATTTTAGTCTTTCAGGAACGGCAGGAAAGTAGGTCAAGGTTGATGGAACGCTGTCTAAATCCAACCACACACACACACACACACACACACACCTGTTTAGGTGAGCCTTTGACGTCACTGCTGTCTTTGCGTGCCGTTTCCTCCTGTTCTGTCTTTTCCTCCATCTTCCACAATCAGACCCCTGAAACACAAACACACACAGAGTACACGTGAAGAACATACTGCAGGTTCTTTAGATGCTGGAGATCCACCGTCCTGCAGAGTTTCACTCCGATCCTAATTAAACTTCCATGATCTGTAGACAATCACAGGTGAGTTAAACTCTGCAGGACTGTGGACGTCTTGAAGAATGTAGTGAGTGCTGCACTCATTTACAGTCCAGACAGAATCTACAGACTATTTTCATATTTTCTGTGCTGGTTTTGGTTGTACATGTGTGTCATTGTGCAGGATGAATGTAAATCTGGTAAACAGTGAAAGAATCATCACATCACAAACACAACAGCTGAAATCACACAACAAACAGACGGACACACAGCGACCCCTGCTGGAGGACGAAACACGGCTCCTGCTGCTCCAACAGCATCACTTACACTCACTTACAGCAGACACATACTCACACACACATGTTGTGTTTACATGTTTTATGGGGACATTCCATAGGCGTAATGGTTTTTATACTGTACAAACCGTATTTTCTATCACCCTACACCTAAACCTAGCCCTCACAGGAGACTGTGCACACTTTTACTTTCTCAAAAAAACTCATTGTGCATGATTTATAAGCCTGTTTCCTCATGGGGACCTAAAAAATGTCCCCACAAAGTCCAAATTTACTGGTATTACTATCCTTGTGGGGACATTTGGTCCCCATAACGTGATAAATACCAGGTGCACTGATACGTCTGTACTATACACACTACACTTCAACAGGTCAGAAACATTCAGATTTTTTAATGCATTTGAAAGACTCTCTGCTGCTCATCAAGGCTGCATTCACTGAATCAATAATACAGTAAAAACAGTGAAATATTATTAAAAGTAAAAACAGCTGTTTTCTATGTGAAAACTTTAATTTATTTCTGTGATGCTCAGCTGAATTTTCAGCATCATTACTCCAGTCTTCAGTGTCACATGATCCTTTAGAAATCATTCTAATATACTGATTTGCTGCTCAACAAACGTTTATGATTATTAGCAATGTTGAAAACAGTTGTGCTGCACAATATTTTTGTGGAAACCATCATACATTTTATCTTTCAGGATTCACAGTTGAATAAAAAGGTCAAAAGAACAGTATTTATTTGAAATAGAAATCTAACAATGTAACATTAAAAATATTTTTACTGTCACTTTTGATCCATTTAATGCATCCTTCATGAATAAAAGTATAAAGAATTTATTCCAAAAAAGTTATTTATATACCATATATGTAAATCAGCACTGGTTTCTATAGGTCTGTTTCTCTCATCTCTCTAACCAATCAGACCTCAAGAGCAAAGGCCAACATGAGTCAAAGCAAATGTATTTGTAAAGCGCTTTTCACAAAACACATGCTTTCAAAGCAGCTTTACCGACAGCCATGCTCTTATGTCTATAAATAATGCTTGGCGCTTTAACATAGAGCCGTTTGAGAAGTAGGCAATTAATAACAATGACAGATGGATTTAGAGCTGCTGAATATAGTTATAATGTATTTATTTAGTGTAGCAGATGTTTACTAGTGCTGCACATCAGTGACGTACACACGAGTAAAATTTATTATTTAAAAAAAAAAAGAAAACAAATCCAAGATTTGTTATTTTCTGCTAGTTTTAAATAACCATCAGGAAATTAAATGAATGATTAAACACATTTTCTTGTACTAATAATTATAGTAACACAATTAGACAACCTATAAATCATAAAATACTGTCAACAGACAGAAAACAAACACATTTTCACCACATTTCTAGCAGTACAATGTTGTATAAATCAGAGTGAATGAAATATCAACAAACCTTCAGAACACAGAGAGGAATAAAACTGTAAATTCTGGCGTTTGTAGGAGAAAAAACCCTAAAGATGTAAATCAAGTGCAATAAAAAAACGTCCGTGTGGACTTAATGGTTTTCTTTTCTTCTAGTCTGAATGAAACATTATATGGAGACAAAACAGACAAAAAACTGAGCAGTGCATGAAAACACACTGGTTTCCCTGTATTGTTTTGTCATAAAATAACCTGTAATCAACAAGCAGCTTTGACATTTATAGCAGTAAAATACTCACCTAGAGCAGTACAAATATCTGATTTAATATTGTGCACTGAGGGTAAGAACTCCTATACAGATAAAAACAAATGAAGTCTGCCATGTAATATTCATAATCATTAACATTACTGATTATTAATATAGTCGTCTGTGGTCATCTCAACATTCGCCTCAATGTGTAAAACGAAATGTGTTATTAACGAGGACGCAAATGCTGAGTGCATCTTTACACTTGTGTTTTGTTTCACGTTTTACACAAAATGAGGCTGAAATCAAACAATAATCGCCAGACAAATATCATCAACTCACTGTAAAAACAGTAGAAAATGAGCCACCGACAGAAAAACAAACACGTGTGTCAGAGACAGAACATACAGCAGCACTAGTGACCTGTCTCTCGCTCGCTCTCTCTCTCTGAGTCACATATAACTGAATGATTAACTCACACACACACACACACACACTCTGTTCAATCACTCTAGACACTGAGTTGCTCTTTTACTCAAGTAAACTAGTTAAATATTACGTTTCAGCTGTCTGAAGTGCCACTAAAGAAAAAGTGAGCGCACAAACCTCCTGCTGCTCTAATTGGTCGATCGAATCGGATCTTCAGCGCTGAGAAAAGTGAATGTGCAGCACTTATAGATCTCACTCGCTCATAAACACACACACACACACACACACACACACTCCCGTGTTTAACTTTCAGGACGAAGTCCAACAAAAGCAGCAGCAGCTCGTCATGTTTCAGCGTCCTGCTGTCAGCTGCTCTCAGATCAGATCGGATCGCTGTATATCTGAGACGGACACGTGCTGCTTTCAGAGGTTTAATGTTCTGACAGATTATTGATTCTCCAAACTGAACTCAATCATCCAGATCTGGATTCCTAAATACAGCTTTATGAAGGAATCACAGGTGGTTTGTGAGATGATGAAGAGTTAAAAATGAATTAAACTGAATGTAAAACTAAAAGAAATTAGACCGCATAATTAACTGAAATAAAAATGAAACTGCAATGTATACACACACAGACATATATCATGACTTCAGATGCAAAAACCTCTAAGTCTGTAGATTTTTCTTAGGCTTTTTCCATTAAATGACCATTTTTATCAGGCATATATATTAGTGATTTATTACCAAGACCATTAAGGGCTGATCTTTAGCATTTTTAAATGATCGGCATGAACTGATAAGCTGTTCTGTTCGGCCGACAGTTGTCAATTTAATTCGACAAGACTTTTATTTTGACAGCACTTCAACTGTCCGGCACAACTTACATTCTTGATTTCACACTATACTGTGCTATAAAAAGTTTGTCATATTCACAGTGTGCTGTATGTAAAATCAAAATTTTATAAGAAAATATGATTCTCAGTGCAAACAAACACCAGATTACTGAATGCACTTACAGTCTTCAATTCCTTTTTAATTCACATCTTTAACTATTTCTTTCTTTTTAAAAAGCACAGATTTACAGAATCAAATGCAAAAGTTGCTAAACTGTTTATTTTATAGATTTAAGTTCACATTGCTTTTTTCAAATGGACTTATTTAACAATTATTTTTCTAAATATGCCAAATGAATACAGTATATTTCACTGACATAATTATAATGCATGTTATTAAAATTAAATAGTGCATGATTTCCAGTGATGGGAATAACAGCGTTATAAATAAACGGCGTTACTAACGGCGTTATTTTTTCAGTAACGAGTAATCAAACGAATTACTGTTTCCTACGTTACAACGCCGTTACCATTACTGCCAATAAAATACGGCGTTACTATCATTTATTATAATATTATTATAATTTTATTTTTCAGTTCATCTGAATGGATGCGCAGTGTACCTGTATTTGACGAGCTGTAAACTCTAGTGTGAAGGCACACGACTCGCTGTCACTTTGTCTCACACACACGCAAAGAAAGATACAGAGCGACAGAGTCTTATACCATGCAGAACTGACGCGCTACGTGTAAACGATATTCTTTGTTGTATTTTCCTCTCAAAACAACGGGGCTCCTTTGGAATTCTTCTGCTTTTAAGAACTGCTGGTTTCTCCGGTAGTAGGCGGAGCTAATGTGCAAACAGCAATCTCATTGGCTGGCGCTCACCTATTATCGTCCCTGTTTTGATTACAGCAAATCAGTTAGAGCGAACGCAGACAACGTGATTAATATTCATGAACCCAGCAGCTCATTAAACCTTAGTGTTTAATATTGTTATTAATAGTAGAATTCGTGGTAGTAACAAGACGTTCATAGAAACACTAAATTACAAACAATATCAGCACCAGTCCAAGTTCAGTCAACATGACAAACATGCATTCATACATGCTTATTCTAATTACTAAAGTTCTAATGGCTAAAGTTGAATGCTAACTATAATTATAATATTATATCAGATATTTAATATTAGTCTGGTGAGTAAACTAAAAATGTAATTAATTTCATTAAAATTTCATTCATTTAACATTTAATATTGGGGTCATCCAAGTTATTTAATATATTTTAATTTTATTTTTTTTTAAAGCAACACAATAGTTACTTTCCCTGGTAATTAGTTACTTTTATAATGATGTAACTCAGTTACTAACTCAGTTACTATTTGTGAGAAGTAACTAGTAACTATAACTAATTACTTTTTTAAAGGTATGTGCCCAACACTGATCTATCATTCATTGGCCACTCTGGTCTCTAATATATTGGTGTCAGTCATCAAAAAATCCCTACTGGTCATTCACTAGAGCCAACGCTTTTCAAAACATTCTCACTGAGGAAATAAAGTCATACGGGTTTGAGCGGCACGAGCGTGAGTAAACGATCCTTTAATGATATTTTAACACAAATCCAGTGTGTCTGACGATAATCGTGTGGGTTTTGTGACACACTGACAGCCTGAACCGTCATTCAGACTCACGGAGACCGTGTTCACGTGTGCGTCTCGTCTTCAGTCCTGATTCAACACCAGCACACATGAACACACACCACACAAGATAAGATTGTGTAATCTGACAGAACTGTTGAATTACATGGGAGTAATCGGTTCATTCAGCGGATCATGACGTGTCACAGTCCTGAAGGTGTGTAAAACACCCGTCCTGACGTTACCTGAGCTGTTTTATACCTGAGCTGGATAAAAGTGTTTGCTAAATAAATAAATAAAAGACAATATATCACAAAATATAATGTTTTTTATGGATAAAAGCATCTGCAAAAAAAAATGTTAAATAAATGAAATGTAAATATATTTAAAAACAATACAGTTTTTTTATTTTATGGAAGTGTCTGATAAATGACCGATTAAATGTAAATATTGAAAATATTTTTGCTGTTGTTTTCCGCTCTTATGATTCACAAATGCAAAAACACACGAACGATAATCAGTGTTTGATAATCACCACACGCTTGTGAATCTCCTGGAGATTTGTGGAGATGTTCTGAGACAGATTTTCAATTACAAATTCATTTTTATCGCAGCCAATCAGACGAGACATTTCAGCCAATCACAGCGTGACTTTATGACTCCAGTAGCATTGTGCGTTTTATAGAAAACACGCTTCCTCACATCAAAATCTAATAACGACAAAGGCCGTCACAGGGAAAAACAATGACAGTAAAAATACTGAATTTGATTATTATTTTCAGCGTGACACGAATCCCTATTAAACACGTATGATTCTGTGATTCTGCTGAGGGACGTGAAGTGCTTTGCTCAGTGGTTCTGTTCTCAAATCAACTGGATAATACAGAATAAAGCCATAAAACTCATTCACAGTGCTATAAGACTAATCCAGATGAGTTATAAATCACTGCAACAGCTCCAGATCACTGCTAATATCACATATTCACTCAAATCAGCCCATAAAACACTGATATGGATGTTTATGACGGCGATCTCCGTTTGTCCATAGGTGTAATGGTTTTTATACTGTACAAACCATATTTTCTATCGCCCTACACCTAAACCTAGCCCTCACAGGAAACTTTCTGCATGTTTACTTTCTCAAAAAAACTCATTCTGTATGATTTATAAGCTTTTGTACCCACACGAGTCCCCGTGAGTGTGTGTGTGTGTGTGTGTCTGTGTGTGTGTTCAGGTTTAAGTCCCCACCAGGATATAAAAACCAAACACACACACACACAAACACACACACACACAAACACACACACACACACACTCCACTGCTACTGACATGTGGTGTTTTTATTTCACTATAATCTACAGAACAGAATCGATCAGAACAAACAGCAACTCACCACTCGTCTCTCCGTCTGTCCGTCCGTGTGTAATTTGTAAATGTGCTCTGTCTGTGTCTCACATGAGTCTCATTACAGTAATTCACTTCACATTCGTCCTGATCCATTCAGAGCTCAGATACTCTCGACCTTCACACAGAGAATGAACAAAACACAAAACAGTCTGTTCATCATCATAAACAGTCAGATCCACACGTCTACAGTAAACTGGGATTTTTTTTTTCAGTTTAAACTTTTAAGATTCTGAAAAATCGTAAACAAAGAAGCCCTAATGAATAATAAAATTAACTAATTAAATGTAAGTGAATGAATGTATTCCAGTGAAGCTCTTTTAAACATCTCAAATCATGCTGGTTTTTTTTTTTTTTTAGTTTGACTTTCTATTCATTTAGAGATTTTGGTCTGTTTTGTTTCCATAACATGTCTCTTCCTTCAGACTAGTTTACAGAAATTATCCAGAAGTGTTTCTTTTATTGCACTTTATC
The DNA here is from genome assembly GCA_012976165.1 of Labeo catla. Taxonomy (NCBI): domain Eukaryota; kingdom Metazoa; phylum Chordata; class Actinopteri; order Cypriniformes; family Cyprinidae; genus Labeo; species Labeo catla. The sequence goes on along the minus strand of VONZ01000330.1, from coordinate 710,774 downwards.
TGTCTGTAGATTTCAATGTTTAAAGAGTTTTTTCTCTTACAAACACCAAACTTTACAGGTTTATTTCTCTCTATATTCTGAAGGTTTGTTTGTGACCCTGGAAGACAAAACCATAAGCAGCACGAGTTTGTAGCAATAAATAAAACAAAAACCATCTGCACACCATAGTTCTCCGTTTATTTAGAAAAAGTTAAAAATGGCAATGTTTCAGTCAAAGACCTTCACAAAGTGTGTGCGCCTGACGAAGGTCTTCGACCAAAATGTTGCCTCTTTTAACTTTTTCTAAATAAAGGGAGAACAACAGTGTGCAGATCTTTTTGTATTATTTGATGTATCTGGTCTAGATGCTTTGGATGTGCGTACTTTGACTTATTTTGTATGTGTAGCAATAGCCAGCAATACAATTTTTCTTTTACACAAAAAATCATTAGGATATTAAGTAAAGATCATGTTCCATGAAGATATTTTGTACATTTCATACTGTAAAAAAATCTAAACTTAATTTTTGAGTAGTAATATGCATTGCTAAGAACTTCCTTTGGACAACTTTAAATGTGATTTTCTCAGATTACAGATTTTAAATAGTTGTATTTCAGAAAAAATACTGTCCTATTCTAACAAACCACACATCAATGGAAAGCTTATTTATTCAGCTTTTCAGTTTCCAAAAATGGACTGGTTTTGTGCTCAGGCGTCACATATTTTATTCACATTGATTTATACATTTTACTGCTAAAAACATGGTGAACTGTGTTTGTTTTCTGTCTGTTGACGGTATTTCCTAACTGATGGAAAATCCATCTGGAAAAACCTTTGACAAAAAAAAATCTAACAATAATTATGAATCTGACTTTATCCAATGATCAGCACTGTGTGCTGGAAACGAATGCAACTCTGTGCATATTGAACTAGTTAAATAGAACATTTCAGACTTTTCTTCAGTCGTGTTTTATAGGTGAGGTGTCATGGCGCCCTCTGCTGGTCTGACAGGAGATTCACTTGTTCCGGTGAAATGTGAAACTCCAGCGCTGGAAGTTCAGTTATTCAACACTCTCACAAATAACGGGAATCTAATCGAGTCTTACCGTCAACAGTCACATCTCCACCATGATGTTCGTGTTCATCCTGATCGTTTTTAGTCGCTTTTAGTTTTGCGCATGTAAACATGTTTGCTAGTCAGAGACAGTCGGTGTAATTTCACCAGTTTCGTGTCGCCATACTGTCAGAGCGCGGTTAATTAAAATCAGTGCTCATTTATTTCTTTAATGACGCCTGTCAGTTAGAAAAGATTCATCAGAGTTTCAGCGCGAACCCCTCGCGCGCTTTTTTTTCGCGCTCTTTAGTTCCACTGCAGGTGATTCCGCGTCACGATGACGTCACTGAGGCCGCGCTTGCACTGGAATACCGTGTTTTGTCACTAATGAAATATTAATACTAATAAAGTAGTGTTAAAAAAAAAAAATCTGCCAATGCAGGTTTGATACTCTTTTTTAGAAAACAGACTTAATATCTTAAGTTGTTTAAATGCATCTTGATTTAAGAATTGTATTGGAAATAAAAACAAAGACACAAGGAAGTGCATAAAAAGTGTTTTATTATCATTATTAATATAATTATGAATCACATCCACCCAATGAAAATCAGAGACATCCAATCAGAACAGTAAATAAACATCACGCGGGGTTAGAAGAGAGCAAAATACTGTCACACACACACACACACACACGCACGCGCGCGCTCACACAGGTTCTGCGATTGGTTTCTGATGATTATTGCTCCCTAACGTCCCTCCTCAAGAAGGAAGAGTAGCTCACGGCCAATCAGGGCTCAGGAACACCTCGTGAACTCTGACCCCTGCGTCTGGAATGTCACATGACAGAGATTCTGGTCACATATGTGTGTGTGTGTGTGTGTGTGTGTGTGTGTGTGTGTGGAAGGTCAAGTGCTTGATGTCTGTCTATCCGCACGGCGATACCAAACGCATCGTGACGTCATTCTATGGCGTTTGTTCGTCAGCTGGTTTCCAATGGAGAGAAACGAGGGCGAACCGAGAGCGGCGGCGATCTAACGACAGAAATATAGAGGAAGAGCGACAGAAAGACAGCGAGAGCGAGACGACCGTCTCTGTTCCTGTTGATCCCGAGAGCGAGGGCCGGACTTTAGATTTTCAGAGTCCACTGTTTGACGGAAGCGTCGTGAGACGTCGTGACGAGCGTGTTCGAGTTCAGCCACGCCAGACCGCTGACGTGATGCAGCCGATGGGTGTCTGCAAACAAACACAGAATCACTGATCAAGACTCGTTCTCGTCTGAAGATGTCCTGTAGCGCCGCCGAGACGCTCGCGCTCATTACCTGGGATTTTGATCCTCTTGTCGGGATCGGCGACGGTCCACACGTAAACCATCATGTCCATCCCGCCGGTGGCGAAATGCTCGTTATCAGGCGACCAGGACAGACAGACCACCTTCGCGTGATGACCGTAGAACTCGTTCTTCTCCTGAAACACAAACATTCGGTCACTTACGCACCGGCGTACAAACACGTCCACTGAAGAGGATTCAATTCATACAACAAGTGTTAAGATCAGCTCAAATGACCATGAATTCACGTTTCTTATTCTGAACAACCTTTTAGGAATCATTTTTTAAAAACCAAAATTCACATGCAAAAAGAAACAGGATCTCTGAGGAAGCCTCATCTTAAAAGAGAGATTTCTAGAGCTGGTGAAGTCTGGATACTAGAAACCCAAAACTTCATGGGAATATTTCTAGCTATGCTCAGATTAAATACAAAAAAAAAAAATTGTAATCTGATAGAAATTATAAATAAAAATGCTTTTTAAAAACTCTTATAGGGTAAATCTGTATCCAGTAAATAACAGAAACAAATGGAAAAACCATGCAAATTAATTAAACCTTTATGGGCAATTTCATAATGAGTATACATTTTACTAAATATGCCAAAAATGTTATTAGGTAAAAACTGAAAGGGATTTTTTTTTTAAATCCTTATCCATAAAAATAGGGACGACTAGAAAAAAATTCATTCTTGGAAATGAATAAGATCTTAAAATGCCAATGACATTTTTGCAATGAATATAAATTTTTCTAGTTACGCCAAGGATTAAAACATTTTATTGAATCAAAATGGAGTAAAAAAAAAAATGTTATCCAGTAAATCAGCAATGACAGGAAAAGGCATGGAAATCAACAACTTTTGTAATAATTATATATTTTTAATAGTTATGCCGAGCTCAGATAAAAATTGTCAGTCAAGACATATTTGTAAAAATCTTCATCTGCAAAAATCATAGGTGATTTTTTTTTTTTTTAAAGATCCATGAAATATATAAAAATAATAAAATAAAATCTAAATAAAATATCTCAGTACACTGGAAAAGTAGTGTAAATTAATAAAATCTGAAATCTCCATGGACATTTTTATAATACATCTAGTTGTATAAAGTAAGCCAAATAAAAACTAATATATTTGTAAAATATGTAAAAAAAAAAAAATAAAAAAAAAACATTTTAAAAACTGTGTAAAAGTGACGGTGAAGTGAAGTGTAAAAGTGTAAAAGATTTACTGGTTAAAAAGAAATCATGAAAATGTAATTATCTTTATTTGAATTATAACTATTTTAGTAACTTGTTTTAATTCTCTGGACATTCCTAGTTTATATAAATTAAGAAAAGCTTTGAAAACAAAACTATTCCAGCAGAGGAACCAGAGCATGCCGTCATGGACAATGACAAACGGATGAAGAACTGCTGAACTAAACGAATCTCCTGAAGATTCGTTCATTACTGATGAATCACAGTCAAAGGCTTTCATGAATATCTGCGAGTGAAGTGAGTTTACCGCGTATCCATCGGCCACAGTGAACACAGTGACGACCTTCTTCTCGTCCGTCACGGCCAGAAACGCTCCATCCTGAGAGTACGACATGTCCGTCACGGGTCCCTGCACCTCCAGCACCTTCCCATCATCCTTCAGAGTGTTTCCCTGAACCGAGTACAGACGCACCTTCCCGTCCTGCAGACACACAGCATCAGTCTGAGATCACACATCCTGACCAGAATAAACTGCAGTGCTTATGCTAATGGTCAGGAGACCGATTGGTGACTCACAGCTCCGCCCACAGCCACGGTCCCGCCTCCGGGGTGAACGGCTGCGGATTCGGGTTCGTATCCGAGAGAGTCCAGCGTGAAGAGCTTCTTCTTGTCCTTCAGCAGCACCAGCTGCACAAAACAAACCTTCAGTACTGCACACATGCACTGCCCTTACTGGTTTGTAGGGATTGTTTGGTGTGATTAGAAACAATTCACCTCCAGCCTCCCTTTTAAAATTAAAACTGAACTGATGTTATAAAACTGATCTGAGATCAAGTTCAAGCTCTGCTGGAATTTCAAAAAAGTCATGACAAATACTTGTTTACCGATACAAAGATGGAAAATAAAATAAATATTTCCGCAGTTTGCATTGCAGTTTTTAGTACATATAGACTGAACACAGGTTGATCTGTGTGTGTGTGTTTCTGTACCTGTCCGATACACACGGTGACAGCGAGACCTCCTGGACCCACACTAACACACCTGGGCTGCATGTCCATCTTCACTACATCAGACGCACTGACACACACACACACACAGAGCAGGTGAGCTTCATCAGGTGTACAGTCACAGGTGTGCTGCTGTATGTGAGTGTGTTTTAGGCTCACCTGTACTCTTTCTTGCTCAGGTCGGTGTAGCGGACCGTGTCGTCCATGCTGCAGGTCACCAGACGGCCCGAATCGTCCACCGCCATCTTGGACACCAGGTTCGAGTGTCCTTTACCCAGAAACTCCTCGTTCTCGCCGCTCTCCGAATCCCAGTAATGTGCAGATCAGGTCAAGGACGGACACACTCACCACAAATCACATCTCTGGGATATTCTGGGATTTTGTCACTACCAATAATTGGACCGTAAGTGTGTTTTCGTGCTTGTTTCAACCTCTCGTGAACAGCTGACTCAATAAAGTCATGTTTCGTGTGCTGGTCAGTTCACAGCAGAGACAGAAATTAACTTAAGAAACACTATACATATGCCACCTTATTTTTACCTTTATAAATGGCATTTTTAGATGTTTTCATCATCTTTTATGTAAAATTTGTGACCCTGGAGCACAAAACCAGTCTTAAGTATCACGGGTATATTTGTAGCAATAGCCAACAAATACATTGTATTTTTTCTTTTATGGCAAAAATCATTAGGATATTAATGTTCCATGAAGACAGTTTACCATAAATATATCAAAAGTTATTTTTGGATTAGTAATATGCATTGCTAAGAACTTCATTTGGACGATTTTCTCAATATTTTCTCTAGATTTTCCAATAGTCGTATTTCGGCCAAAAATGTGTCCTATCCAACAAACCACACATCAATGAAAGTTTATTCATTCAGATGATGTATAAATTTCAATTTTTTTTTTTTAAAAAATGTATCCTTATGACTGGTTTTGTGGTCCAGGGTCACATTTAATCAATAAATTCAGTTTGAATAATAAAACACTATAATTAAATTACAATTAAATGAAACCCATTTTAACAAAATCCACGTTTGCGTCGCAGAAGCCGCATCTGATGTAGCACTGAGATGCATTTACAGTTTGCATAATTCTGTGAGATCTGTAATTATTTTTTTAATTAAATGATGCTTCAAATATGAAGCTAAAACTCATATTTTGGCCCTGTGGTGTCAGTCTAACTGCACTCTGGGTTTGGTCTGTTTATTGCGCAGTGAGTGTCATACTCAATAACATCAGCTTCCTCACTGACTGAAGGATATTAATGTGTCCGTCGTGGCTGGCCGAGTAGATGTTGGATCGTCCGCCCGCCTTATGGACCGTCAGGCACTGGATGGATTTGGTGTGACCCTGACAAACACACAGTAATAACAGCGTTACCCCACTGATCTCAGAGCTGCCGCGGTCCAGACGAATCGGCGGACGGTCGTCTCACCTTGATGGTGCGCAGCGGCCGGTCCGGGTTGTTCCTGTCCAGGTAGTTGATGTATCCAGACAGAGAGACGCTGAGCAGGTGGTTCTTCTGCCATAAGCAGCCCAGCTGCTGGTCCAGAACATCTGAGCCCAGGTTAAAGGTGGTGACGGCCGTCCCGCTGCCCACGTCCCACAGTTTGACCGTCTTATCGCCCGACGCCGAGATCAGCTGCGTGCTGTCAGGACTCCAGCTGACCTGAGGAAGAGGAACATCATTATCATCATCATCGTCGTCATCATGGTATCAATGCGTCACACTGAAGAACACTCACAGCGTAAATGCCTCCATCATGAGCCTTCTCTCCTCCCAGAGAGCCCACCTTCTCTCCAGTTTTACCATCATACAGGAAGATCTGAACAGGAGACAGAAACAAGAGGAAACCTGAAGCTCTTTCAAACAAACCAAACTGATGCTTTTAAATGTCAAATTCTGTTTATAATCAAAGGGAGACAAAATAACTAGAAATAAATAAATTACATTTTTAATGTCTCTTCAGAAGAAGTTTCTATTAAATAAACAATGAATCCGTTCAATCATCAGGATAAACGTCTCACCTGTCCGTCAGCACCGGCCGATACGTAACGGTTCCCGTCCGGAGAAAACCGCACACAGTTGACGAAGCGACTGTGATCCTGCACACGCAAACAAACATCACAACATTCATTCATTCACTAAGGTACAGCAAAACACTAAACATTTGAATAAACAATCATGTAAGTGTAGCTGATGGAGGTTATGATCTGTGCTGGTCTGAGAACAGACGTCAGATAGCGATCGCTCAGGATAGGAGCGGCCCGTCTACATAAACACACCAGATCTACAGCAGCGCTCTGCTGGGTTGCCAAGGCACGGCTGTGTGGTTGCTAGGGTGCTGTGGATGATTTAGGACTGTAATATGATCAGGCCTAACATCACTTCTGCTGTAGATGTTGTTGAGTCATTATGATAAACACACACCACGCACACACCGCACTTACACACCGCACGCACACCGCGCGCACACACATACCGCCACACGCGTTTGTTTTTGTGAATTGTGGGGACTTTCCATAGACTTCTAGAGTTTTTATACTGACCAAACGATATTGTCTATCCCCTAACCCAACCCTAACCCTAAACCTAGCCCTCACAGAAAACATGTTTGCATCGTTACATACTACTATTTGTAATCTTTTTTTAACATTGTGGGGACCGCAGACCGGTGGTTTTGGTCCCCACAATGTAGCAAAAACAAGTACAAACACACACACACAGCGCTGTGTCTCTACTGCTCATCTCTGCATGCGAGGAGAGATTAATGTGTATTTATGAGCGCTAGATTCACTTACACATTTGCATAATTTACATTTTTGTGAACATCAAGTTTACAACAACAAGCACTGCAGGTTGAGGGTTTAAACATTGAAAGCAGAGAATTAAAGATGAAAACATTAGTATTGTTATTTGTAGTAAAATTATTTTTCTTATTATAATTAGGGTTGCAAAGGGTTGGAAAATTTCCACTAAATTTGAAAACTTTCCAGGCGTTTTTGGAAGTTTTCAAAAGCTTTCTGGAAATTTGCTGCCCCTTTGCAACCCTAATTACAATAAACAAATATTTATTTATTTTTCTTTTCTTTTATTTCAAAGTACATTTTTAATATTTGTGACCCTGGAGCACAAAACCAGTCTTAAGTATCACGGGTATATTTGTGGCAATAGCCAACAATACATTGTATGCGTCAAAATTATTTACTTTTTTATGCCAAAAATCATTAGGATATTAAGTAAAGATCATGTTCCATGAAGATGTTTTCTACATTTCCTACCGTAAATATATCAAAATTAAATTTTTGATTAGTAATATGCATTGCTAAGAACTTCATTTGAACAACTTTAAAGGTGATTTTCTCAATATTTTGATTTTTTAGCACCCTCAGATTCCAGATTTTCAAATAGTTATATCTCGTCCAAATATTGTCCTAACAAACCATACAACAATGGAAATCTTAATTATTCAGACCCTTATGACTGGTTTTGTGGACCAGGGTCACATATAACAGTAATATATTTGTTTTCTTTTATATAATTTAAATTTTACAGAACAGCAAAAACAACAACTACAACAATAATTCCAGTTCAGCTACAAAATCAAAATTTTGATTTTGATTTGTCGACAAAAACATTTTTAAAAAAAATAAAGAAATAAACAGTTTTATCTTTTTACATGCATGTAATATGTGATTATTATTATTAGAAAACAGTGAACATTAACAAAAACAAAAGACCCCCTGGCCAAAAGCATATTTTTTGCTTTTTATGGATATGCATTTTTTTAAGCTAATTAGCAAGTTGTTTTCGGGCTATTGTTGCAAAGTCAAAAACATAAACAACACACTACTAGAGATGCAAAAACATACAGCTGCATTCATGAGTGCTTGTGTGAGGCGGTTTAGAGATTCACGTGACTCTAGTTTAAAAGAGCGCAATGACATTTTTAATTGCTTATAACTAGAAAAATAATGCAAACACAGGATGAATCTTTTTAGTGCATGTGCGTGCATTCTATTAAATGAAGACTAGTGTTTGCATCTAAACCGATGTATACTTTGAATAATGTAAAGAATCAAAGGTCGATGTGAACGACACGTGCACTTACGCTAATGGTGCACTTGAACTTGAAGGGCGGCCCCTCCAGGAAGGTGGTGCAGTTGTCGTCGCTGCCGGTCACCAGACGATACGGCCGTGTCTGTTTGATGTCCACGCTGTTGATGATCTTACTGTGACCCACAATCTCTCCCACCGACGAGCCCGAATCCCAGAGGAACACGGCGCCGAACCTGCACAAACACACACACGGGACAGCATGAGCGCGCTGGCTTTGACCGGCGGGGGGCGTGGCCTGTGGCTGTCACTCACTTCTCTCGTCCCTCCCCCACCACGGCGACCCTCTTGCTGTCTTCGGTCCAGGCGATGTCTTTGATCTTCCCTCCGAAGGGCTGGTACTCGTACTTCAGCAGGTGCTCCTTCTGCGTCGTGTCCCAGATACGGATCTTCCCCGACACATCTGCGCAGAAACAGACACACTCAAGAACTGCACGAACACATGGAGCGCATCTCAGAGTTTAGATCTGCCACTCACCGCCTGACGCGATGTAGAATCCACTGGGAGCGTATTTGGCCACAATAACCTGATGAGGATGCTCCGTGTAGATGTCTGCGATCGCTGGGTTCTGGAGGACAGAGACTGGTTAAATAAGAATACTGCAAATACTGGGAGAATACACCCACACACATTACTACAAGCACTGTAATATATAACCAGACGCTTCACAGGATTCAAGGTGACTGATGTTGATGCCCTTAGTTTGCAAAATATAAAATACTGACTTCAGCTCCTGTCACGACCGTGGTAAACATGGTAACTTTCACTCCATACATGCAAGAACACCAGAAACACTCACAGGAATCAGCCACGATGCGTTTAAGTCATGTCGCAAAGATCGCATTTATGAATTGAATGAATGCGAATGCACAAAATAAAGAAAGGGAAACATAATTTTCTTTATGTTCAGTGCACGTCAGTGTGAAAACATGCTCTGTATTGACAGTACATTTGTTAATATTGCATTTACAATAACTAATTTGCATGTGTAAAATATGATAGTATTACACAACTACAGTAGAATTTAAAATGATTTAATTTACTGCACCTTCATAAACTGAATACAAGCACAGGAAAGCAAAAACACACCCGGTGTGCATTTACGGTTTATAATTCTGTATAAATTGTATGGGGTGTTCCAGTTGTGTCAGATCGTATTTTCACGCCGAACACACATGGACGGCACCTCGATGTCAAAATTATGAAGGAGAAACTGAAGCTGTGTGCGTGTCTGTGAGAAAACATCGGATTCCACGTCTGTATTGATGGCAAATGTGTTGAAATAGATGAAATTATAATTTTTTTGCATGTCGCATGTGCAAAATACCATATAGTATTGTACAGTTATGATAGAATATATAACAAATAAATGTACAGAACCTTCATGAATTTAATAGAACTCCTCCGAATAAAGTGATTGAACCTGACAGTGTAATCATAACTTCCCAACTCATAAATACAAAAAAACTAGGGGTGCTCCGATTGATCGGCTACCAATCATTATCGGCCGATAATCGCTTGGGGATGTTTGATCGGCGTCTCTAAAAAGGCGGATCTCATAAACCGATCTCATAATTTGAAAACCTTATGTGAGCCGTAATTTCACAAACAGAGCTCTCTCTTTCACTCTCAAAAGTGCGCTAAAAGCTTCCAATCACCACATCGCGTCTGACTGTAAGCAGCTGCACAGTTGACACAGGAATTGCTACTTGCACAATAGAATCAGTGTCGCGTCGTCGACACTAAAGATTGTAAATTGATTTTCTTTTTAATTCTTCTCAGTGTTTAACCATTCAGCGCTCGCGCACTCTCCTGAAGACTGGGCGCTGGTGCACAGTTGAAGCGTGAACACATAACGCCACGTTCACGTTTGTGCGCTCATGCTAACGGATTAAAGCGTTCAAGCTGCACACGGTTGCGGTTTAGTAGTGTGTTCCAGGAGCGGTGCGTCTGCAGCAGTGCAGAGATCGTTTCCGCACAGAGTCCGGTGTGCACGCGCAGAATTAAAGTGACAGCGCATTGTTTGCGGTAAATATGCTGAACAAGTATTTTCAGTAACAATGTTTGAATTTGAAATCAAAATAATGGATAAATATGTTTGTGGAAATCAAAATGTGTTGTATGTAAAGCTATTGTGCAATAATTGCACAATTCTAAAAACAAAAATGCACTGCATGATCAAATATTTATGTGAAATAAATATACATATATTTTTAAAAAAAGAAAGTCTAAAAAATGCTCCCCTCCACCCCACAAATTAAAAAACTCCCTTCTCGGTATCGGTGATCAGATCGGCAGATACAGCTTCTTGTGATCAGCCTCAAAAATCCTGATCGGAGCACCTCTACAAAAAACTTGTTTCTAGCTTTGTGTTTCTGCTTTAAACATCTCTCATAAACTTCCACTATACGTGTGTTACGATGAACTGAACTCTTCCTTGTTTTTACGAACTGAGAACAATTTTCAAAACTTTTTTTTTTTCAGCACTGAATCACTGATATTCCTTGAAGACGGCAGTATCTTAAGTGATCGTCTCACCTCAATATTCCTGATTATCACGCTCTTGCCGTTGGTGTACAGGAAGTTGTTCCCTTTGGGATCTCCACCCAAGACCTTGGCCACGCCCCTTTCCATGTGAGGAAGGCTGGCGAACACGCTCTCTGTGGGAAGAGGAAAAAGTTAAAGTTCTTAAGACAAATTGTAAAAGAAAAGATTCTTAAAATGAATTCTAAGAGGTTCATAAGGAAGTGCGGACATAGGGAAGTTGACAAAATTCTCAGTAATTACTGAAAAAGTAGCTGCTTGAACATTTTTCAGTACTGTAAAAGGGGTCATCGGAAAAGGGGTTGATATGATTCTTTAGAGTCTTAATGAAAAGTCTATGATATACTTTGGTTAAAAATTCAATGGTTGTGTAAAACAACACCCTTTCTACCTGCTAAACTTGCTAACTAGCACATCATTAGGAAAGGTGATCACAAAGATTCGTAAAAAAACCCTTGATACTTCTGCTGTAAGTGAAGCTGGATCATGAATGATTCACGTGAACATAGACGGATATATGTAGATCGGGAGGCGCATTCCCTTCACAAACAAACGTAATCCACTGCATCTTCAGCGGCTCAGATGTCGGGAGTAAATGACGACCACTATGTTCATTATTACATCCAGCAACACAACACCTCAATCGCTCAATCAGAGATATTCTTGTCTAACTTACATCCCTGCTCCGGCATCAAAACAATGGAGGTCTGACTGTTACAGCTGATCTGAGGTAAGATGCTCATGTCAATCAACTATTGTGGGAGTGGCCTCTGTCGGTGTGACTGTGTACAATACAGACAAATCTTAACGATAACTTTAACTTTTTTTGTTTTAAATAGGAAGAAACCTGCAATATTTTTTTTCCCCGAAGTAAAAGACATCAGATGTGTTCGTTTAACAACATGACCCATTATATATGCCGGAAACTAACATGAAGGTAAATGACAAAAAACAAAAATGTCAACAGGTCAAAAGCAGTTTACGACAACAAGTAAGTTTATCTCAGAATTCTTTATAATGATAATGACAGACATGCATGGCAAAGTTTATGTACGGTTGCTAAATCTACACATTATATGCAAGTTTATCGGTTTTGTAATGCTTAATATTTGAAACATCCCCTTAAATTCATGTCTGCTCCTCTTTTGTAAGTTGATTGGCTTTGAAGCCTCTGCTAAATGCATTAATGTAAATCAGTGTAAATTAAACGTGTCACCTTTGTGGATTTAAGTTGAATGTTTCACAAGACAAAACATTAAGAAAATGATATAGTGTTTTAGGGAACACAAAACAGAATAAACTAATATCTTAAGTTAGAAACTACTCATTTTCATTCTTAATATTTTGTGAATCTGGCAGCAGAGCTGCAAAAATAACGACCATTTTTCAAACACACCCCTGTCTGCCATTGGTCAGTCAAACTGACAGTCCCGCCCCAAGCGCGCGCCATTGGCTGAATCAGTGTCAGGCTGATAATGATGCTCAAAGTCACTGATGAATGTTTGGATCACAAATCAGAGTTTTACGCTCTTCAGACTGATTTCATAGATTTATATCACATAGAGCTACAGTAAGTTCTACATCATATGGTAAAAAATACGCTTTAAACACATTCACCACAACCTCCCATTACAACACCATGCTTCTGGGCATGAACAATGGTATTACCATAGTATTTGTTTAAGTACTATGGATATGCTTCAGTACAGTTTCCTGTACGGAGGGAAACAGAGGGAAACAGGCCATTACAACACACGCACGCACGCACGCACGCACACACACACACACACACACAGAGAGAGAGAGAGAGAGAGAGAGAACAGGTAAACACAAGCGCTGCTGCTGCTGTCATCACAATGAAAATTAACCAGCAACGGCCACTATATACAGTGATACCAAAGACAAAGACAAAGACAAACACACACACACACACACACACACACACACACACACACACACACACACACACACACAATGAGCAGCACATTTACTGCGCGTATGCATACAGTAACACACACAGACAGACGGGAATCTGACAGACAAAGGCTGGTGACTTACTGAGCTCGTACGACATCTCGGCTTGATTTCCCCTCCGGTGAGCGAATGAATGAGCGTCTGTGCAGCTGAACGCGGCTGAAACGGGCCCGTCCGGATCTGAACGCTTCTGTCACCGGCTGATCGCTGAACGCGGAAGAGGCGGCGGCGCGCGGACAGCTCGGCTTTGCCCATATATAGTAAAGACCGTTCGGGCTCGATCAGACCTGCGCGCACACGCCCGACCGGAAGTGACGTGGACGGGAGAAAATGAACGATGATGGTGTTTATGATTATGCTGTCCTTAAACGTTCACTGATTTTAGCTTTTGAACATTTAAACACATGATTCTTCGCTTTGAAATTCGTGCATGTGTCATAAGTTAAGAGCTTTATCCAAAATCCCACTAATGTTTTCTCTCTTACAGTGCTATATATAAATATATACACATTCTTTAATTAGGTATAGTTATTTTATTGAAAAATATTTTTAACGCAGCCATCCTGTGTTTCTTCCTTGGAACACAATATCATGTCCATCTGGCATACTTGACAGCATTCAGCAAACTCATATTTCAGAATAATATGACCGTCGCCCATGGCAACTCTGACAGCTCGTCATAGAAACCTCTTTCCTGCTGTGCTTGTGTCTTTCTTCAGTCTCTATGAATAACTTAATAAAAATCAATATCTCATGTCCGTGTGTGTATGTGTTTGGTGTTAGCAGCCATAAGTGGGATATAATGTACTTTTAGCCAATTGCTATTGTAAAATAACCCATCAGGGTGATATAAGACTCCTGGAGCACACTCTACATGCTGACTGTACATTATGTCTTGCTGTATGTGCTGAATCATTGCAGCAATAAAAGGAAATGCAGTTTGTGCTTCAGGATGCGATGAGCTCCAGCAGACTCAAAATAACCAGATGAGAATCATAAGAGTCAAATATATCCATCTACGTCATAGAGCTGAAATAACGAAGATTTAGTGCTACAACAGCTTTCAGTTTATCTGGAACAGCAGCTTCAGTTGAGAAATGGCTGCTAGATTGTACAAGATTTGCAAAGGCGCTTCTGAAGCGGCATCTCCGCACAGACTGTTTAATGCAGCTCAGAGGTGGCATCAATGCATTTACACGGCAATTACAGCTGTTTCCTGTAGTACTTCTGCCTGAGGCAGTGATGGGAGAAACGAACCTTTTCGACGCTTCGAATCAAATGAACCAACTGCTTCGCAAAATGATTCACTGTTCTAAAGCGCTCGCCACACGCTGGTCAAAATTGTGTTGACCCAAACCCAATAGCAAACAACTGAAATTTGAAATGTTTCAAATGAAGCCTAGTTTATTGAAATCACGTGACTGTTTTGAAACAAATGATTCACAAAAGTTTGGAAGTTTCACGAAGCAGCGCTTTGAACGCGCCCATCACTAGCCTGAGGAAGGTCAAAGAAGGCACAGTTTAGTCTGGATTTTGAGTAACGCTGGATTTTGAGCAGCCTTAACTCGGCTGTGTAAAGATGCAGTGAAATTCCAACCACTGCTATTTTACAACAAAAACATCACTGTAATTCATCCCATATGGGTTTAAATGTAAAACTGATCTTTTAGAGCCATGTCCTTAATGTGCCATATAACCATCAACTGCTGATTACTGAATCCTCAGGTTTTTTTTTTTTTTTACACAAATGGGTGTGGCCAATAAAACCAAATAATATACATATATGTCACTAAGAACCATTATGTAGTAACCATGAAGATGGGCCAAGTTTGTTCTGTAAACTGGAATGGATGTGAACAGAAGTGGACACACTAACACAACATAACAGTCCTGCTCTTGTCTGTTTTTCATGGCCGCCATCTTGGCTCCTGTTATGCAATCGGAAATGTCTACAGTGCTGTTGAATCTACTGACTACAGCGTCAGATGAGTCTGTTGACTAAACCAGTCGGTATTTTACTAGAACAAAAGCTCTGAGATTTATATTCTATCGTCAATCACGTTTAGCGCGAGCAAAAACTTGTTTTATGAGCCGAAAGCTCTGCTGCGCATTCTGGAATGCGGGTGCCCGCGTGATCTGTAGAGCTCTACTGCAGCAGCAGCCAATCAGAGACGCGCATCACGTCACGCGCTCAGTGTGCCCGCACCCACACTCACACTCTGCGCGCTCACAGCAGCAGAAAGCAAACAATGCACGCGACCCTGGAGAGAAAATATGGACGAATGGACGAATTTAATGCATCAGTCGCGCTTTTGAGAGGAGGACGCTTTGAACGCAAGGTTAGTGATTTAACGCATTGTTGTTTTTGCGCGTCTTATCGGCGGCGTGCGGGGCTCGGCTCGTGGCGCGGGCACACGCAACACTTGAGGCGCTCGAGAACTGCGTGAATGCTGCTCTTATTTAGATCCCCTTGGGCAGGGAGGAATTACTGTGTGCGGTTCATCCAGCCATGACAGGAATCTCCTCCTGATGAGAGAGCAGCAGATCTGCAGAGCCGGAGAGCAAACTGAAAGAACCATTAGATGCTCATTTTGATAGATTTGTGCATTTTAAATGCACCCTGCAGTTAAGACCTCATTAATTATACTGCTTGTTCTGTGAATAAATTCCTCCATTTGTCCCTGCATTTATATTATTTATACATTTGTGTGGTTTTTGCGGCATTGAAAAAATAAAAATCCAACCAAAATTTCAAAGTGTGTTATTGCATTTACTGTGCTACTATAAAGTGATTTATAGTTTGTAAGTTGCAGTACAAATAGGTTTTATTTTATTACTTATTAATATCAATAACTTTACCAAATTATATGATGGAAACTACATACAGTGTTGGTATTCAGTGTTTGAGATTTTAACCAGTAAGTTAAAGGAAGTTGAATCAAAAACATTTTTTTGTATTTTAGCATCAAGGAGCTGATTGGTACTACATTAAAATGTCTTTATGTAATTGCATTTGATTTTATAGTCAAATGTTTTACCAAATGTTGGTTTCAAACTGGATTTGTATATAAAAGTATTGCTAAACTAATAATGGTTGCGCACATGAGCTGTTCATTGGTGAGCAGTTGAATATCAAAGATTCATTTGATCAGGATTGTTCAGCATGGTCTTATGACTGTTTGACCCAAATTTAGTGAAGATCAGATCAAATTTGTAAGCCAAAAAATTAAATAAACATGAAACTTAAAACTTAAACTTTCAAATCTGTTGAATGCAGCACTGTAGACTGTAGTTTGTATACTACAATACTGGAACACAAAATCTGTTTTTAAAAAAAGTGAAACTTCAAGCTGATGGTAGCGCTAGAGAGTTTGACTTAAACCCCAAAGCTGGCCACTGGACATTTCACACCATGTTCTATCGCTGTATATTGATAACCTATACAAAACCTGGTCCTCCTGATTGTCCTGGGTGGTTGTTGAGCTGTGGGGTCATGTTGTTTGGTTGTTGAGTGTTTGTTAGTGGTTGCACTTCCAAGTCTCTATGATATTCTGGTCCTGATATCGTTAAATTTCAAGATACCTTGAGAAAATGTTGTTCCGAAAACAACGGTTATAATAAACTTCTTTACAAAGTCTTTTTCCATAGCCTGCACATTTCTAAAGCAAGTCTGCTTAAATGCTCCATTAAAGTCAAGATGCACTGGTGATTTGAACATCATGAATTACTGGTGCTACAAAGAGTTTATAGATGCATGGGTCATAAATTAAAGTTGTTGTTCCACATAACCAATGAAGAGTGTTTTATGTTTATCAGTTGTTGTTTATTGCAACTTTTTGAAATGTATGCATTTCTAATTTCCCGAAACATTCTTTTTTTTTCTCACCCATTATGCAGGTGTAAACTAACAGTATACCGAGCCCAAAGGAAGGGATCCTTACTTGTGAAGACACTGCCAATGTTGATGACTTATTCTGTGATTTTTGGACCGTGGGATTGTTAACCCGATGTCTCGACCATGCGTTCACAACAAAGTTTCATCTCATTCATGAACAGCAAGGACAGCGCTACACCTAGAAAAGACGTCGATCGCATGTGCTGTGCAAAATGCCGCTTTTCCACCAAAGACACGGACCTGTTCGAGAGACACGTGTCCCATCATAAGGAGGTGACGTTCTCCTGCGCGCTCTGCAGCCACGTCTCCTATTCTAAAACGGAGTCTCAGAAACACGTCGTCTCGCACACTGGCTCGTACCCGTACAGGTGCAGCTTCTGCTCGTACGGAGCCGTGCGGAGAGATTACATGGTGAAGCATATTCTTCGTATACACAAGAGACACGCGGAGGAAGGCTTCATAACCGATTTCTCTGTATCTGCCTCAGATGGACATCCATCTGTTCCCGATGTTCTCGGGATATCAGATTGGCCGGAGAGGAACGACCAGTGTGCAGTTTCCAATTCCCATGTCGAGCAACCCAGCGTAAGCCAACCCAACCAATCGTCTGTTATTGGTAAGACGGCGAGCCAAACCAGGAGCAATCGTGCGCGTATGACCTACAGTTTCACGACGCCGTGCATCGCTAATGCAACAACCGTCGTTCCGGTTTCTAAGACTCAGTTCGCCGGTGCCGTTCCTAGCTGCGCTCCAAGCGCGAGTCACCGGTTAGGCAACGCGCCGCAAGTGGTTCTAAGATCACGGGAGGCAAACGGCAATCTACTGAACACTCTGCTCGGTCCCGACGGGAACAACAAGGTGGTCAGTAGCAGGACCGTTTCAGAAAAACCTATTCCGAAAGCCACGTTCCCAAGAGTCCACGTTAGCTCTACAGAACCACTACAGCAAAGCCCAAGGATTGGTTTTCCAGAAAAAGCTATGGCTGCAAAAACCATTCCCAGAGTGCAGGTCCGAGCACCTGTTGAATTGAACACTCCTCTTAGAACACTGCTCAATACGCCTTTATCCAAGAGGAATATCCAGATGGATCAGAGGACTGGTCAGTCCACAACAGGGACTAACGTTGGGACTCAGAAACCAGTTGTACTTCCCAGCGTTCCAATCAAAACTCCACCGCACTCCATTGCAGAAAAGAGCAACCTGTCAAGAATGCACTCCAGAGTTCCTGTAGGATCATCAGCGGAGACATCCAGCCCGTTATCCAGTGTCCAAGTGGAACTATTAGCACCTTTGAACCAGCCAATCCAACACAACAAGCCTTTGACCGTGTCCTGTCCAGAGGAGATCAATATTCCTGCCGGGTGTTTAGTGGAACTGGTTGAGGTGAAAAATGTCAACGGGACTCGTGAGCTGGAGCTACGGTTGATCCCACCCAACGGAGTCCCGCAAGACCAGAGGAGCAACTTGGGTGAACCTTCACCAGCCGCAGCTGGAGGAAAACTGTCCTTCAAGTGTCAAGTTGCCAAAGGGTCTCCAGTCAGCCCGTCCAAGTCGTCAACATCTCACAACGCCAAACAGCAGTGCTCTTCAACGTGCACCAGTGTTCAGACGATCACAAAGACTGTTCATTCAGCACACAAACCACAGTGTTCTTCAGAGATGCCGGCCAGGAACAGGCGCAACCTAAAAACCAAGGATCCAGAGATCATCACGCTTGAGACTCCAGAGTTAAGTTCTGAAAGTCTTCCTGTGATCTCATCAGTTTTCTCTCTCTGTCCCACACCTACAGCGACTCAAAGCGTCCCAAAGCCCTCGCCAGAAACACAGCGCTGGACAGTAGCGATGAAGGAGCCGAAGGACGAGGTGAAGAGCGCAGAGCAATCACTGGTCTGTAGTATTCTGATTAAAAAGGAGGAAACTGAGGAGAAACCCAAAGGAGCTTCTTTGGGTCTCAAAGAAACAAAGACGGAGGATGCGACTAGCAAAGGCTCTGGAATATCTAAGACTCGTAGAAAAGTGAAAACATCTGAGAAAACTCATTCAAAACAAGCTCCAAGTTCAGCTCAACCAGTGGCTGTGCCAAACCAGAGCTTCGTTCCATCGAACAAGGATGACATTTCACAGAAAGACAAGGGAAATTCTGAACGGGATCCTGGACGGAACGTGGATGGCTGTGTTTCCAACATGTATCCAAAAGTAGCTTTGTTCAGGATTCCCAGTTCTTTGTTGGAACCCACCAAGAAGCTTCCAGAAGCGCCGATACGAGAGGAGAGTTTGACGGCGCGACCGGTGCTCTGCTGCACGCTCAGCGAGCAGAACGCGTCCGGCAGTCCTGAAGTGGCCATCAAGCTGATACTAAAGAGAAACCTTTGTGAAAGCGAAGGGAAGCGGCTAGACTCGCCACCGCGTAAAAAACACAAGAAAGAAAAGAGAAAAGCCAAGAAACGCAGGTCATCGTCGGTTGGGATGGGCCTTCCTCGTCTCTCAACCAAAGCTCACGAAGAACTGAGGTTGACTCCTCTGAAAGCGAATCAGCGCATCAAGATTCCCGGTCCGGACCAGCCGGTTGTGGTTCTGAACCACCCGAATCCTTCAGTTCAGGCGGTCAACGTTGGCGTCCAAACCCTCAAGAACTATAAGTGGATTGGCTCAGTGGATCACGAGCAGGAACAGACGGTGAGGAAACAGCCTTCATTCAAGATGAAACTCAAGAAAGTTCACGGACAGAAGTATCAGGTAATCGAGTTCGTTCTAAAGGGAGTCTCTGAGAAACCGCTCTCGTAAAAACAGCTACATTCCCTTGTAGATTCGTCACGCTTCTGTTGATTTTTTTTTAATGACGGTGCCATTTGTGACATCATTTTAAAGTTTGGGAATAAAGCTGGTCGGTGGACGACGGTAGTTCAGTGCCAGTAAACTTTTCCTGTTGTTAGACTTGACCAAGTATTATCTATTCAAGTCATGTCTACTTGGAAATAAAAGAAAAATGTTCAATATTACTTATCCCGGTCCTGCCACGGCCTTCTTGACAGCTGCAATGACAAACATGTTCATATATATGTGTATATATAGAGGTTTTTAAAAAGAAATGTAAAACTGAACTGCCAATATGTAAAAGTTATTCTTGAGAAGGTCATAATTCTGAAACCAAGAGGTTTTAAACATCACTAATGTCTGTTTTAGGATGTTGTGTGTTATTCGTCACAACTGTACAGGATAATTTCAGACAGACGTCACGTCTGTATACGTCTTGCATTTGGAGTTTCACAAATGTTCACATGAAGCACATTCACTGAAATCGTTTCATTGTCACGTAAGCATCAGTGTTGATGTGAATCTTTTCTGATCGGTGTGCGCTGATTCACGGCCGATGTTTGGGTCGAATCCACAATCGCACACGTGGTCTTTGTCGAATGAGGCTTTGTCACTTCTGAAATTCAAACGTGTGACGCAAGTGTTTTTGCAAACAAACAAAAGTATTTCACGCATGTACACTCACCCTCAGAGTCTGCATCAAACACAATGTTCCTTTTGTAAAATGTACATTACTAAAGAGTCGAGGCGGTTTGATGTGTTTATCTTTGTAAATCTACCTCATGATCAAACCAGTAAAACTGTTTGCTTTTATTACTGTTGACGTTATGTAAAGTTACAGCCGAACTGTAGGGGATCTGTTTGTTTTTAGACTCCGTTCAAGAAAATAAACATGTGTCATGAGTATAATCTGTACATTGTTCTGAGGCTTCAGAAGCATAATATCTATTTTTAAATTATTCATAAGCCAGAAAATGTTAATTGTGATTCAATAAAAATGGAAATGCATTCAAAGTTTCTGTGAAAACAGTTGTTGTGTGTGTCTGCATTCAGCCAAATATTCACATGCGCTTTACATGCGTGTTTTAAAATGACAAAAATATGGAATCCTTTAGATACTTGATTACTACACAGCCACATTATTAAACATAACTATTGATTTCTCTTCTTTCTATCAGATGAGCTCTTTTGCTTTTCTTTTTTGAGTCCGCACCAGTCAAACATCACTACAAAGTCTTATAAAGTTAAAAGGTCAGTCGAACGTCCAGGAGATGTTGCGGTTTGTCTGCATTTGCTCTTATGTCAACAGCTCTGTCAGGTCCTGCTTCGTGATTGGGTACAGTAACACACACTGCCTCCTCTGATTGGCTGCCGTGGAAGACTTCCGTCCGTCAACGAGAACGATGGGAAAAATGGAGTGGAACTTGATGATGTCAGTGACCGAATCAAACCTCTGAAAGACAAAGAGACGAGAGATGATGGTGACGTACGGTCTCCGCTCCGGCGTAACTCTGCGTTCTGTGGGTGTGCAACTCACATCGTTGGTTCTCAGTCCCGTTCCCAGAGTGAATTTGCCGGTTTCGTCACTGAAGCGGATCTGAATGTTAAACACTCGTTTGTCGTAAAACACAGCGAGGACCAAGGGCTCATAGGTAGTGTTCTTCGAGCAGTCGCGCACCAGAAAGGCTCCTTCCTGTGGACACAGTCAGCTGATATCGTATGTTCTGTATCTAAATGTAATTCTTGCACAATCCATATTGTTTCCTCATTTTTTGATTATCTGCCAAACAGGATTTCTACACATTCTTGCCAAATGTCATGATGTTAGAGTGAAATGAAGGTTTTTTTTTTTTTACCCGGTTGACCAGGTGAAGAGCGTGTTCAGCGTCCACACGACTAACCATACCAACATACCAGTTCTGATCCGCCAATCCCTGCAGGACAGACATGAAACGGAAATCCAATATATATTTGTAAATGCATGTTATTGATCTTACTGTGAACAGTCTGTTCAGCCATACACAATATTTGTACTAGTTGTTTATTTTAAGGTTTTTGAAAAACATTATTTTTTGCTCACTGCATTTATTTGATCAAAAATACTGTAAAAACACTGAAATATTATTACAATTTAAAACAGCTGTTTTCTATGTGAATATATGTTAAACTGTAATTTATTTCTGTGATGCGCAGCTGAATTTTCAGCATCATTACTCTAGTCTTCAGTGTCACATGATCCTTCAGAAATCATTCTAATATGCTGATTTGCTGCTCAACAAACATTTATGATTATTGGCAATGTTGAAAACAGCTGTGCTGTCCAGTATTTTTGTAGAAACTGTCATACATTTTATTTTTCAGGATTCACAGATGAATAGAAAATTCACTGTGGAGCTTTTGTCACTACAACAAATTCCTCATATGTGTAAACATACGTTGCAATAAAAGCTCATTCTGATTCGGATTCTGAAAAGAGCAGCATTTCAGCATATTTGAAATAGAAATCTAACATTGTAACATTATAAATGTCTTTACTGTCACATTTGAGCAGTTTTATCTAACACTTTTTAATGGTACTATATCACAGTTTTAACAATAATAAATGACATTTTACAATACATTAGAACAGAAAACAGAAGACATTTTAAATTGTAATAAAACGTAACAGTTTTCACTGTATTTCTCATCAAATAAATGCAGTCTTGGTAAGCAGAAGAGACGTCTTTTAAAAACACTACAAAATCTTAATCATTCCAAGCTTCTGACTGGCCCTGTGTTAAGAAATGTTCTTAACCTTGTAAAATTCAAATCAAGATTTCATAACTGGATGTTTTTCTCCATATAGACTCTTCAGTCATTTAGTTCACCTGATCTCCGCCCACACTTGTCTGCAAGCTCACATTTAGACCCGCCTCGTTTTGAGGGCCACGCCCCCACCTTAACATCCAATCAACAACCGGCAGACAGAACTGAGTCACTGCCCTACGCTTCTTTCTTTTCTGATACTTTGT
Source organism: Labeo catla (assembly GCA_012976165.1). Classification (NCBI taxonomy): domain Eukaryota; kingdom Metazoa; phylum Chordata; class Actinopteri; order Cypriniformes; family Cyprinidae; genus Labeo; species Labeo catla. The sequence continues at coordinate 687,851 of VONZ01000330.1, read as the reverse complement.
TACAACACTCAAGAAAAGATCTGTAGCTACTTTTGTTTCATCTCAACTCTAAACAGTGAATATAACTGTATACTGAGGTTAATAGGGACTAAGTGTAATAATGATTCAAGCGTCACTGATAAACAAAACCCAGCCCAGTATTAATGCTGATGTGTGCTGTACCTCCGCGGGTTTGCTGTGGTTGGTGAAGCTGCTGTTGTTTTCTCCTTTAGCAGGCGGCCATTCGTGATGCTGCTGTTTCCTCACGTTTGAATCTGTAACGAATGCAGAGAGTTTGAGGCGTCAGCGACGTGAATCCGAGCAGCTTCAGCTGTGATTCTTACCGAACGAGCTCTTCTCGTCCTCAAAGGAACTGCAGGATCAAACAAACACAAACACCAATTACACACATCATACCTTGATTAATGAAGTTAAAGCACAGAATGTTTTAATGCAGTCAGTACCTGTCTAAATCCTGACAGTCCAGATCCAGAGAAAACCTGTGAGACGCCTGACCTGCCAAACAGATATATGATATTACAATTTGCATTACAATATTATATCATATTATATTATATTATATTATGAAGCAACATAACTTACTTGCAGATGATGGATTTTTAACCTGAGGGTGAAATGTATTATTATTTATGTGAATTATCTGACTTATGTTTGAGTTACTTACATGAAAATATCAGACATGATGCTTTAATCGTAATTTCTGTCAAATTCATTATATTTGGAACATCTGTTTCTTTAAATACAATATTTGTTGGTTAAAATAATGTTTAGATGTTACTGTATGTCTTTAGTTTTATAAAAGCTTTGCTGAAATGTCAGGTTTCCACTGTTACAACATTTGGTGTGGACATCATTAACTGTAATTTTCTGTTGTTTGTGTGTTGTAGTCTGTGATGTTTGGCGTTTGTCTCTCAGCTTGTTTTCGGTTCTCGTCACAGCTCTTCCTCTTTGACCTACATTTCAAATTACTCTTCATACAGTCCCAGACATGTGAGACGTTTCTGTAACCGTTTTCAAGATTAACAGGCCTTGGCAAGTTTAAGGGAGTCATAGAAAACTGTTTATCAGTGACTTTGTTGTTCGTAATCGTTTGTCATGGGATTGTAAAGAAGACTCGGGTGGATGAAGAGGAGTCAGAACATGTTTGATAAACGGAAGTAGAAGGCCTTATTATAATCGGTTCATTTTTCCAATCCATTTAAAAAAAGTCTCTGTTCAATGATAAATAATTATACATGATAAGAAAAGGACGTGAACTGTGTATCTGTCTAATGATCTTTGAAAACTGTGCGCTCAGTTCTTCCCATGATTCTGCATTCTCTGGTGAGACAAACTGAGAACTGCTGTCACTGAATCATCTTAGATTGAGACATTCAGTTTAACAATGTTGAAACAGCACTACTAACTAATCTTGTTCTAACAAATGTTTTTATTCCTAGTTGGTGCTCTATGATGAATATCATGACTGCAGAACAAGTTCCTTGTAAAAGGCGAATAAAATAAAGAATTGATGAAGTTTCTGTGTTTGACTGATTGACTGTGTAAAACAGCACAGAAATGGACTTACATTCTCTTGCTCAGTGGGACTGGATCTGACAATTAAAAAAACATGAATCAGACACAATACGTGTGTGTGTGTGTGTGTGTGTGTATGCGTGCACCCATAAAACATGTAAACACAACATGTGTGTGCGTGTGTGTGTGTGAGACTCACTGTGTCCACGCGGGTCTGTTGTTGTGTGATCTGGTGTGTGGTGACGTTGGTGCTGGTCTGGATGGAGGAGACTCGTCAAACTGGTCAAACCGGTCTGGACAGGTGGTGGTGGTGGTCTGTACCGGTAGAGGCGGTAAACGCAGGTGATCTCTGGGTAATGATCTCACCGGCCTGAAAGCGCAGCACACAGTCACTACACTGAACACACGTGTGTGTGTGTGTGTGTTTATCACAGGTGTGTGTGTTTCAGTATGCCGTCTGTCTGCGGTGCGATTACCTCTCTGGGACTGCGAGCACCTGTCATAAAGAGATTCACACATATGATCATCAGCACAAAACAACACAAACACAAGCTCACAGGAATAATTATATGTATTATATTTCTTTAACAATGCTGCATATAAACTACCAATCAGTCGTTTGGCATCAGCACAATTTTTAAACGTCTCTTTGCTCACCAAGACTGCATTTATTTGATCAAACATACTGTAACTCAGCGATCAGTTTAATGTGTTTGGTCTTACTGAGCCAAACTGCTGAATGGTAGTGTATTTATTAATAAACAGAAGTTAGGTGTTTTCTTTACCCTGTCAGCAGATCCCATGAGCTCCAATCGTCCATCTGCAGACACACACAATAATTCACAATTCAACACAAGCTCAAGCGCCTTATAAAATACTGCCTATATGTTCATTAAAACACTGTGTCAGACACAGACAGACAGAGAAAGAGACACAGACGGCTGTACCTGAGGCGCTCTTCGGCAGTCTCCCGGGTTTGAGTTCTCTGTTGACGGCGGGTCCTTTACATCCTGTGATGGTGTTACAGATTACAAACAGCTTATGTGCTCATCAAATCTATCAAATCATAACTGTCGTGTAATTTGTATTTTAAATACAACTGAGTGTGACTCCTGCACATGCGCCTGTGTTTGTGTTCACCGTCACATTGATTATATTGGTAAAGGCACTTGGGGCTCAACAAATATCCAGTGTGTTCAATAGGGTTTTCATCAGGGATAGTGCAATGTTATTTTATTTAAAACACTCCATCATTTTTTAAAAGTTGTTAAAATGATGAAGGTTGAAGAAATGATAAAGGTTCTTGTCTTATTTGAGTATAAATCACGTCAATACACAAAATACAGTTTCTCAAAATACAAATGCCAAAAAGCTCTTAAGTGATTAAATACATATTTTAAAAATACATTTAATTGAAACTCTGCCCATCTCTGACAGCACATGTGTGTTGTGATTGTGTGTGAACTGCTGAAATATAAACCATGAAAGCAGCATGAGAAAAATGTCCTGACAAACGCTGTTGTTGTGTTGTGTTGTGTTGTGTTGTGTTGTGTTGTGTTGTTGTGCTCACCAGGCTTAACGCGCAGTGGACGAGGAGGAGCGTGCACAACATCCTGCAGACACAAACACACATACTGACACAACTACACACAACACTACACACATTCACAGAGACCAACAAACACACACTTACTCCTGCACTGATGCGACCTTTAGGAGCTCGTTCAGCAGGACAGCCATCTGTAACACACACACACACACACACACACGTGCAGTTAGACCGGAACAGTTAATAAATTCCAGTATTAATGAATATTTAAATATGCTGGAGGCTGCACACACTCATCATGTGTTTGAGTTGCACTGACTGATCTGCGCCACTAGATGGAGACATTAAAGAGACGTGATCAACAGAATTTCAGCTCAAAACATGTACTGCAAAAAAATGATTTTCTTTCTCAGTATTTCGTCTCGTTTCCCATTAGAGTGAAGTCAACTAAAATGGGCCAGATAAGGTTGTAGTGTCTCTCTTCACATTTTTACAGTCAATCATAACCGAAGTTGCATTGTTGCTTCAACACTTGTAACACTGACATGTAACAATCATTTTGATCGGTCTGACTTTTTAAAGATGGGCAGGGCAGAGTTACATGAAGCTTGTCAGAGAAATGGTAAGACAAATTTCATTTATCACTAATAAGTGTACTTATAAAGTAATCTTACCAACAAAGCAAAGGTTTTTGAACAATGTTTTGACATGCTCTTTAAAATAAAATGTTTAATTGAAAAAAGAAACTGTAAATGAATAATAGGTAGAAATGGATGGTTAAAATGGGCTGCTGCACACACACACACACACACACACACACACGTTTATTTTTGTGAATTGTGGGGACTTTCCATAGACTTCTATAGATTTTATACTGACCAAACGATATTGTCTATCCCCTAACCCAACCCTAACCCTAAACCTAGCCCTCACAGAAAACATGTTTGCATCGTTACACTTTCAGATAAACATCATTTACTATTTTTAATCATTTTTTTAACATTGTGGGGACCACAGGCCGCAGGTCTAGTTTTTGTCCAAAATGATGTTATCTTTAACAAAAAGCATTCACACATACATGCGCACAGAAGACACCAATGCACAGAAACACACAGCTATACAACACGATCGGTTCATTTTTAATCGCACTGTTTAATGAAATATTCGTTCAACTTTCTATTCAATTAAATTAATTTGTGGTGTTGTTGCTACAGCACACTAAAGACAATAGTGTCAACTTACTATCAGAAATAAAATGATTTCAGCCGAAATGACCCGTTTTGCTCTATTTTTTTATTTCACCTGCATGTTGTGCCGTGGCTCAGGAATGCACCTGCTGATATTCTAACTCTCATAATTTTAAAACACTTAGACTTTTTCACATTTAAAAAACATATATATTTAAGAGACCTATGCTAATTTATAAAAATATCATTAGATCTCATGCATAGCTTATGTGATGGTATTATAAGTCATTTATCAAAATGTGGCCCATTTTAGCCACAGATATCTAGAAATTTTTAAATCAAGAAACATTTACTTGAGTAGGATAGCAGCATTAGATATTACGTCTGTTACAAATATCAGCCAATATGGACAGAAAAATTCAGTTTTTGCAACACTGACACAGTTATTGAACTGAACTGATCTGAATAATGACTCTGTTGTCTTCTGTAGAGCTGTTTTACAGCTAAAATAAAATTAGTTTCATAATTCATGAATTTTTCAGCATTTTAACACTTATTTTCCTGTTCGTTACTGTTCTGACACAATCTGTATTTTATATACAGCTCTGTAGAAATACATCTGACTCTCCTTACATGAATATGTGATGGCTTGTATGTTCTAGCGATCTAGTTCTTTAAAATGTGTGATGTCAAAGTGAAATCTTTAAAGTTGTATTGGTTTGTCTCTGTATGTGTTTGTGTGTGAATCTGGTGTTTCATGAGTCATGATACAAACCTTCATCCAGGTGTACGTGTGCGTGTGCGTGTCTGATCCGCTCTCGTCTGTTCATGCCATCCTGAGAAATCAACACATCTGATCAGTGACACACACACCGACATCCATTACAGACCAATCACAGACGAAATGATGAAATCAAGCAGAGACGGTCGTGTTCGTCACTCACCATCATCAATGGAGACGCGTCATCACGTCACAAACTCCTCCTGCCGACACACAACATACCACTGCTGTGAACGGCAGTGTGGGGGAAAGTTACTTTTAAAAGTAATGCGTTACAATATTGCGTTACTCACTAAAAAAGTACCTAACTATGTTACTTAGTTACTTTTTATGGAAAGTAATGCGTTACTTTACTTTTACGTTACTTTTCAAATATGGGCAGGGCTTATTTGCTTGGTTGTTTTTAATATAAAAAGTACTATTTTTGGTATATAGAAATGTAAAGTCCTTTCACACCAAAAGTAAAATGAATATGCCTCAGGCCGAAGGAAATGTAAATGAATGTCTGTGTAGTAGAACGCAGGAGAAGAAATATCAACACTCATCTTCAGTAGAAAAAAAAAAAGAAACACAAATGCTGTTTGTCTAAAGTGATTTTTTCTTATTAGTATGGTTGAATTGGATCATCAAAGGACAGCAGCAAAGTTAATAAAATGGAATAAAACACAAGGATATTTGTGTTCATTTAATTTTAATTTAATTGCAGGTTTGCACCATATTCTGAGTTTGCATTTTACAGTTTGATATGTACATGTAGTCAGCCAAGGGCAAAATAAAGTAGCTTGCGTTACTTATTTGAAAAAGTAACTCATATATTTTCTTTTAAATTAAAAGTAATGCGTTACTTTACTAGTTACTTGAGAAAAGTCATCTGATTACGTAACTTGCGTCACTCGTAACGTGTTACCCCCAACACTGGTGAACACAGACTCAAACGCCCGCTAACATAGACACGGCTTTAGTCTAGTCCCAGACTAAACTGCATGTGCTGTTTTAACTGCAAGAAACTTCCACTGAGTGATCTTAAAACATCGGTTTCATTGTTTTAAAGTTCTCAAGATGCGCAGCAGTAATGTTTCTATCTAAAGCATATTTATAAAAGCTGTTTGTGAAATCGGGCCATAGCGTGTCAGCTTCGTTTCTAACTCTGATTCTTTGTTAACGTCACTGTATTTTAATGCAGTGTGATGAATGGAGCTCATGTCGTGATTGTGTACAGACAGCTGTGTTGGGATTAGTCATTTTTAACACTGCTCCTGGACACATTTACAGTGTTTCATAATACACATCCAGCTCAGGTCATGCAGTGTTCTTCCCGGATGGTTTAGTTGAGCTGGGTGAACTGGAACTGATTCAAATCACCATCAGTTTAACAGAGAAGTTCATGAACTGACTTTGCTCTGTCAGACCAGAGAGCCGTACGAGCAATGCCACGACCGCACTAGTAGAATGACGACACTGAACTTTTTCTAAAAGCAAATATATCTCAGTAAGGGAGAGCGGGGACGAAAAGAACAAAGCTATTTTCTCAGAGCCCGGACTATATTTGCTTTCCAAGCTATGACAACACATTCATCTCACAACCGTTGACGGAGCTGAGACATATCATCATTGTTTCCCACAGTTAGGCCCGGAAAGCAGCTTTCGAGTACAATAAGTAAATTATGAAAGCGTTAATTTTTGTCAAATTAGTTGTTGTGTTTCTAATGATCAATCTACAGGTTATTTAGTGCTGTAACACATCCTGAAGTTTGGCTTTTCAGAGTTTTTCAGTATAGAAGTAAATCGGATTTAATTGTCAGAAGTTCCTGTCGGGACGAAAGTAACACTTGTCATTTTTTTTTTCTCCGACAGTGACAACAAGTGTCTGTTTTGTCCCGCAGCTAATTTGGTGACTTTCTGTGTCTTGCATCATTTATTAAAACGTTAATTATAAATGTTTCTGTTGTTTTATACCAGAAGAATATGCCAAGAGTGAAGATCAGAAAGACAGACAGAGATTCAGCCACAAGTTCATGAGGGTGTTTCTGGACATAAACCTGTCTGTCAGACACATCCGTCTCAGTTCTGTTGCTACATCGCATTTACCTTTGTCATATTTAGGTTTTAGCCATACTTCAGCTTTTCCACCTCCACCTATGAATTTGCAGTGTTTCCAGATGTTTTTATGCACATTTTGAATTTATGCATACAAACAACTGGATGGAAACATGAATAGGACTACTGTTAAAATACGTTGAGAATTTATATTATGCTGATTTAATTTTCATATTGTTCATTCTGTTAAAAAGTGTTTTATCAAAATAAGTTGAATAAATAAATAATTAAAATAATTAAAGTTTGTACACTCAGGTTTTGAAACATTCGATGAAACTTAAATTTAAAAGGTAAATGTAATAATGTTTCGCAAAGATTAAGGACAAATTATGTTTGCAGTTACATATTAACAAGGTCACAGTCGTGCAATGTGCAGCTGAAGTTCACCAGTTTTACAAAAAACCACCTGGTATTAATAGGCCACACTTCTGAGTTACACAGCAAAAACACATCTCTGTCTACAACTTTATTCTTATTTTTTCTGAAAATGGTGCTTTCGTCCCCGCTCTCCCCTCTGTGAGATCAGTGTTCATTTCCTCTTCATCTGATCACAGAAGATCTGAAATCAACTGCGCTGTAAATTTGTACAGTCCATATTCTCCTGTAAAACTTTTGTTTCGTGCGGTTTCGCTTGACATCACTGGATGACCGTGACTGATTTATTTAGCTCTGATGAGCCGTGTCACGATCAAAACAGATATTAAGCGCTTGATTTAGCGTCTGTCATGCATGAATGATGCTCAGAGGAACACATGTCCACACTGCTAATTTTAGTGTGAAGTTCTTTATGGTTTCCTGTCACCTCCTGCTGTTTCCTGTTTGTCAGATCCCCAGCTAAGAATCACTTTCATGCTGATCTTAGAACAGCTACATTTACACGAACCCTTTGATTTAAGTACATTAATGTACTTCACAAACACACTGTTGAAATTCAGCAGCGTTTAGAGAAGATATTAATATCAGCGTTTAAGTTCAAAAGTTGATCAGAAACTTTTGTCAGCTGGCACTCATATAACAGATCTCTGAATCCACACGCATGTTCAGAAGTTTATTCCTTTGTCATTAGTTAATAGTTTATGTGTGTGTGTTCACTGATCATAATGTGACTGTAACTGGAGCGTGAGTCATGTGACCTGATGTGCGTTCACTCGTCTCTGATTGGACCGAATCTGCTGTTCACTAAACAACACCTGAGCTCATTTATATTGTTTACAGCTCCTTTCACAATCGTTATTTAGAGAATAATGTGTTCTTGAAAAGGGAAGCGCCGCTGTCTACACTGGACCCGTCAAAGCGAACGTTCCAAATTCCAGTAATTCAGAAGTGGTGTCACAAATAGAACAGAGATTCGTGCTACTTGAGACATTCAGTTAAAAAAAAACATCACTGATTATATGATGTTCTGTTTGCTTTTGATGTTCGTGTTTGGTTTGCACACCGTGTTTGACTTAATTACACTAAATAAAAAAATTACTATCCACCTTATTTGTGACCATGGACCATAAAACCAGTCATAAGGGTCAGTTTTTTGAAACTGAGATTTATATATCATCAGAAAACTGAATAAATAAGTTTTCCACTGATATATTGTGTATAGGTCAATATTTGGCCGAGATACAGCTATTTGAAAATCTGGGGGGGAAAAAATCAAAATATTGAGAATATCACCTTTAAAGTTGGCTAAATAAAGTTTTTAGCAATGCATATATTTGATATATTTAAGGTAGGAAAATTTACAAAATACCTTTATGGAACATGATCTTTAATTAATATCCTAACGATTTTTGCCATAAAAGAAAAATCGATCATTTTGACCCATACAATGTATTGTTGGCTATTGCTACAAATAGACCCGTGATACTTAAGACTGGTTTTCTGCTCCAGGGTCACAATTTTTTCTTGTAAGAGCGGGCGCGGCCATTTCCAGCTATTTTTAGCTGTACAAAACAGCTCATTTTGCCGCTTAATGTTGCAAACTGCTGTGTCTTACCATATTATTTTAATGTATTAATTATAAACACAGTGGTTTGTAGTGCAAACAGTTTTACCGTTTACTGCAGTTTGTTGTAATTCTTCTTGTTATTTCGCTATAGCAGCTAATGGACTGGACGTCCATATGCTTACTTCTATTCTGAAGAATAAGGTGGATTCACTCGCATTATAAACGCAGCCTTTACACTGAAAACCACTATTATTATTCTGGACTGAAATATGATTTTTTTTGACAAATATCCCAGCTAACAGAAATATGTTCATAGAACCTTCTGCACCTTTAAGTTATGAAAACGTTCTTCGTTGTTCTCTGAACGTGCAAAACATGCAGTAAAAAATGTTTTTTCGCTTTGTTATAAGACAGCCTTAAGGGGAATGTTTGATTTTATTATTTTGCAAACATTATGAGAATGTTACTTTTCAATGTTGTCTAAAGCATCTTAGACGAACTTAAATTTGTCCAAGTGTTTTAAAAGAAAGTTCCATAAATGATCCATACACAATGTTTTTGTAACATTTTGAGAACATTATTAAACATCGTAAACCTGAGTAAACCCATTGCCACCAATGGTCTCTACGATCAATCTAGCTTACGATGCTTTTGAAAAACGCAGACAAACATTCTATTAGCGAACACTTGTTCATGACTTGCCAGAATGTTCTGGGCACGTTTCCTGTCAGCTAGTTGAGTAGCTTTAAAACTCTTAGTTAGTGGTCTTGCTCACAGGCCCAACAGCGATAAAAGAGAACTGTCTCTGATCAACAAATGTAATTTATCTAATACTGTTAATCACAGTGTAATGTTATATTATACATAAACACTAAGCGTTTTTATCTTGAGAGCGCTGTCAGAGCTCGAGCTGAGCCAAAACTATTCACTGGATCTTCATATGAATGTGTGAAATGAAGCTGTTAATCCACTGAAGTCAGTGATTTCTCACACACGGGTCCTGCGGTGATTTGTGTTTTTAAAGGAGGTCGATCACATTCATGTCATAAATAAATCTGTTAGACAGGCTCACGACAGTTCACGCTTCAGTGTGTTTTCACAGCGATACTGTAGAAGAACATTTTTATTTCTCCGAAGAATCTTTAAGTGAAGAGCTCTTAAACAAACCATGTTTTTTCTTAGTGTGAAAAACATTTTAAAGCACCTTTTGATCAGTGCCCATGATGTTAAAGTTTCTTCATGAACCATAAATGGTAATAAAGATCTTTATTTTTAAGAATGTATCAAGGATAATGGGCCTTTAGAAGATTCAAATGTCCTTCACACTTGTAGGAATCGCTCACAGAAAGGTTCTTTTACTGGTTGGGTTAAATTATTACATTCAATTTTTAACCCAAAAGTTAGGTTAGTTCATATCTGACCCAAAGTTGTGATGAAACAAATCAGCATTTTTAAGAGTGTTGGCTTTTTCTATGGCATCGCTGCAAAAACCCTCTTTTTTTAAACCTTATTTTTTAAGAGTGTGGCGCTGTATTTACAGTACAGCGAATCATTTCTGCTCATAAACCGCTATAAATAGTGCGACGAGGGATTTTGGAGATCATCTAACGTTACAGATATCTCATCGACAGCTTGACTGCTGATCTACAGAGGTACTGAGAGACCAAACAGAACAAAAGTGGAACCAGACCCTGTTCTGTGGAACTGAAATCATTTATGTTTGACGGAATTTTCAGGAGCGTCTCATCGGTGCACGCAAAACCGTTCAAGTCATCACATCTTAGAAATATTCATCTGGATTCACAATCAAGACTATTTTTAAGTTGTTTCGGGTTTTGGTGAAAATCTAGCGTTTGTGCAAAACACGAAAAAATGTTTTTACTTTTGCATTTATCAGATATTATTTTGCAAAGTCACAGAATTCATTCAACATTCTAAATGTTTATATACATGTGTGCATTTATATTCTGTCAGAAATTGTTTTTTGTCTGAAATTGATCTTACCTGCTGTGATTCTGATTCATGTCAGTGTCTGAATCTGCTGCACAGCTGAGAAAGAAACTGATCCGTCCTCAAATATATTTCACACGTTTGAGTAGAATATGATGATCACAGTTCGAGACACACTGACAGACAGCAGAGCCGCTCTCAATGACTGGAAATCAACTTACCTTCATCTCGTGAAGAGCAGGAAGGGTTCACAGAGCTCCAGCGGTGTGTGTGTGTGTGTGTGTGTGTGTGTGATTGACAGTTATTTCATGGTGACACCCCCTCAGAGAGTTCTCAGCTCACTTCCTGTGTAAGATTAACATCAGCCTCCTCTGATCATCACACACATACACACACAAACACTCTCTCGATATGAGAAGCCATACAGGAAGTGATCACTTCCTACTGATCTATTTCTTGAAACACACACACACTAACAAACAAACATGCACACACACACTCTCTCACTCACACATGTTGGGTTTACATGTTTTATGGGGACATTCCATAGGCGTAATGGTTTTTATACTGTACAAACCGTATTTTCTATCGCCCTACACCTAAACCTAGCCCTCACAGGAGACTGTGCACACTTTTACTTTCTCAAAAAAACTCATTCTGCATGATTTATAAGCCTGTTTCCTCATGGGGACCTCACAAATGTCCCCACAAGGTCAAAATTTACTGGTATTACTATCCTTGTGGGGACATTTGGTCCCCATAACGTGATGAATACCAGGTGCACACACACACACACACACACACACACACACACACATTCTCTCTCTCTCTCTCTCTCTCTCTCTCCCACACACACACACACACACACACACACATTTACTTAGCTATCTAAATTGGGACATTACATAGACTTCTTTTGTTTTTTTATACACAAAGTTAAACATTTTCTAACCTAACCCTACTGCTATACATAACAGAAAAACATTAAAAAAAAGTACAAAACAATAACAATGTATTTTAAAAAAAATTATTTTTATACCAGTTTATACCGCATTACAAATTTGTCCCCAAAATATGGTTAAGCAGATACTCACTCTCTCTCTCTCTCTCACACACACACACACACACACACAGCACTGCTAGGTCATTCTCGCCATTGCTTCTATAATTATGCTGTGTGTGTGTGTTGTTTAATGGCAGTGATGCTACTTGTGGTTCTGCTGGTAAATGATGTGAAACAAATGAAGCTGAACAATCAGAAAACCATTAAGATCAACCTTTAATGCAAGTGTGTTTGAGTTTCTGTCAGATGATTCAGTAACTCTGATGGAGAGTTCTCATGTAAAAGACACACACAGGGTTGGATACACACGTATGTTTCCATGGTAACATTACTGAACACACAAACCATCTCATAACAGTCGCACAACACGCTTCTGTGCATCTCTGTCTCTATTAAATTCAGCATGAAATGCAAATCTATTTTCTAAACGCATGTTACTGATCATATTGTGAATGATTCATCCATGCATATATTTGTACATATTTTTTAACCTCATAATGTTAAATGTCAAAGCTGAATGTTCCAGTGAAATGACAGACTGCAGTCATTATCAATGTTGAAAACAGTTGTGCTGCTCAATATTTTGGATTTGAATTTCAGGATTCACAGATGAATAGAAAGTTCAAAAGAACAGCATTTATTTGAAATAGAAATCTTTTCTAACATTATAAATGTTTTTACTGACACTTTTGACCAATTTAATGCAGCCTTGATGAATAAGCATTTAAAAAAAATCTTATCCCAATACTTATCACATTGCTAATAATCAGAAATGTTTGTTGAGCAGCAAATCAGCATATTAGAATGATTTCTGAAGGATCATGTGACGCTGAAGACTGGAGTAATGATGCTGAAAATTCAGCTGCGCATCACAGAAATAAATTACAGTTTAACAGATATTCACATAGAAAACAGCTGTTTTACATTCTAATAATGTTTAACTTTTTACTGTATTTTTGATCAAATAAATGCAGGTTTGGTGAGCAGAAGAGACTTCAGATACATGCATAAGTGCAGTGAGTGTTTAATGCTGAATCATGGGATGGCGGCGTTAGGAAGCGTGTCCTGTATAATCCATGATGACAAACATGAGCAGGAAAACCACATTCATCCACAGCTGCAGTCACTGTGATGTTGCATGCGTGTTTGTGGCGAGTGTGTTCTGAGCACACACAAAAACACACACGCACACTTACTTTACCACAGCAGTAGTTATCACTACAAACACCAACAAACAGAACAGTACCTTCACAAACACACACACACTTTTATCTAAATGGGGTCAGACTTCTATTCTTTATATATACAAATAATTTTATAACCAAACCAAAGCCACACACTAACCCTAACTAAAAACATTCTGCACTTTTTCCACATAAAAAAAAAACAACTTTTTTTAATAGTGCTTTCACATATGAGGACGTCCTCAAAAGGTGGTTTGTTTAGTTTTAGGTCACGTCTGGGTACAAATTTGTCCTCAAAATATGGAACAAATACACTCACACACACATTAAAAAAAGGTACTGTAACACATTTCAGCTGTCAGCTTTGAGCTAATGGCCAGTGAATCGTGTAAACGTGGATCTGATTCATCTGGACCGATCGCTGGAAAACACCACATCACATACACAAAATATAAAACACCACGAAACAACCACTGAGATCAGACACACACAGATGATTTTAATGAAGAACTGCTCAAGAGTTGCTCGATGACTGATGAGAAATAGAACCACAAAGAATCAACTGTATGGATCTTCTCTGGAAACTGCTGAGATCTGACAATAAAACAATGAATTAAACCGACTGCACTGCAACAATGAAACTATGTTTTCATGAGCAGAGTCATGAACAAACACACACAGAGATAACAGTGCGCAAGTATGTGGTGTTCTCGTGTTATACTTTTGCTCACGTTACACAATAACAGTTCAGAGAACGACATGTTACACTCCTATAACATTAGAATGATTAAAGACGACAGAACACTAGTCAAAAACTGGGAAATTCTCCAAGCTTTGGTCTCATCTCACAAATATGATCAGTATTTCTAGACTAACACACACACACACACACACACACACACTCTACATGAGGACATTACATAGACTTCACACACAGCTTTATATACAAACACTGTTTATACATCATCTTCCTTTTTTTCTTCTTTAACAACTGAGGACATTCCCAAAAGGAGGTTTTGCTCATTTCAGGTACAAACCAGAATTATTACAGTTAACCATAAAAAAAGTTTTTATTACTTAAAAAAACTTTAACTAAAAAACAGCTGACTAGTTTTCAACACAGCATTTCTCATTTTAATTGTTTAATTTCATGCTCTAAAAAAAACTAAACTAAAATAAAAGCATATTTAAATATTCACATAATAATAATAATAAAAATATTAATATATTAAATATTAATAATAATAATAAAAATGACAAGAACACAGAACAAAACTATTAAAATGTAAATAAAATGAACATGAATATACAATACAAAAATAAACACTAATTCAAAATATTTATAAAAACTATAATAGTGTCGATGCCAATAGTCTAGTGGGCAAGTGCGGCGACATACAGTGCCGTTGCGCTACGGGCGTCCCGAGTTCGAATCCCAGCTTGAGGATCTTTTCCAATCCTCTCTGTCCCATTTCACTTCCTGTCTGCTCTCCACTATCCTATCATAATAAAAAGGAAAAACACCCAAAACTAATCAATAACAAAACTATATAGTGCTTCAGTGACACTAAAATAACACTGGTACAAACCGACAGAAAACCACAGAACACTAGATCATAGCAAAAATAACTTTATTACTGTGATTCCTTCATATAAAACATTTAATAAACAGAATACATAGACTACGTCAAGAAATTAATGAGGAAATATTTTTCTAACACAGGCTGATATAAAGACACACACACACATTCATGAACTTAGCAGCAGGAAAACAGTATTTGGATCATTAGACACACAACATATAAAATGGATGTATTTCACATGCTTATGTCCATATATCTAAATATAAGTTCTGTGAACAGCTCTGAAACTCTGAAATCCATTCACACTGTGATCGATGTCAAAAACTAGACTTCATAAGCTTGAAATCATAAAAAAAAAAACCTCACTCCACCTCTGAAGAACTTTGAGTTTATCACATTATGTGTCATTTAGTTTCAATACATAATGACGTTCCAGTTATTTCAGGTGTGATTCGTCATGTATTTGCACACTCCGGACTGTTGATATTCAGCTTATTTGACTCTGCGGACGTTCGTCCGCTCCTCACTTCCAGTCGAAGGTCCTTCCAACCAGCTCGAAGAACTTCCGGTTGGGTTCATGAAAGAAGTCGTAGAGTTTGCGCAGGATTTCCGGCGCCACGCGCGGATGCTTGCGACCTTTGGAGCCGTGCAGGCATCGCTCGCGCCGCCGGTCGCGCAGACAGAAGAAACCCCTGGTCTGGTTGAAGTAGAAGTTGGAGGCGTTTATCTGCGGCTCCAGATGAAGGAACTCCTCCACCTTCTTCATCTCCGCAAGAGGGTTTCTAATAAGCGCGTCTCCGTCCACCAGATGAATGCGGCTCCGGGGAAACGCGTCCAGCCAGCGTCGCATGTGGACGTGGTACAGACTGCGGTTCAAGGCCTTGTAGTCGAGGTTGAGCTCTCCGCCGCGCATCAGCAGCGTCTCGAGCGTCTGCTGCCGTTTGCGTTTCTCCAGGCGGTTGTGGAACACCTGCGTATAATCGGACAGCAGTCGCTCGGTCGGCTCGCGGACGATCAGCAGCAGCCGCGCGTCGGGCTTCATCTGCAGGACGCGCTCGGGGACGCGGGCGGAGGTGAAGTACGCCGGGGTCTTCTCCACCGTCAGCTGACCCGGCCGGGCGTACGGCATCTGGGACACGTACCAGTCCGCGCCGCGCCGGTAGTGACTGTCCCAGTCGAAGAAGTGAACTTCGCTCTGAGCCGCGACCACGTCCGTGTGGAGACTCAGCATCTCGATGAGAGCGCGCGTCCCGCCCTTCCTCACGCCGATGATGATGATGTCGGGCAGGCGGCGCGTGGCGTTGGCGGGCGGATCATGGCCGTGGGACGCGGGCGGGTCGGCGGTGGCGAGCAAAGGGGATTGAGTGAAGAACAACAGTAGAGCGACGACAACGGCGGCCATCAAAACGACTAACACGAAAACACACACGCTCACACGTCTCTGGAATAAAACACAAACACAGCGTATTTACATGTCAATACCATTAAAGACACTCATGACTCTCAGTCCAGGCTGTAACTGTAGGAATTACACTGCACAAAATGATTTCTAGTATAAATATCTAAAAATTCTTGAAACAGGATGTGTTATGGTTAGGACAACTAAAATGACTAAAGATATTGTTTTTTGGAAAAAAATTCCAAATTTTATTTGTTTTTGCTTTAAACAATCAATATTATATGCCAATGGGGCATGAAAAATGTAGGAATTTAGAATTTTATGAAATCTGTCTCACCATATACAACCAAAATAAACTTCAAAAAAAAGAGCCTAAAACATGTTTGTTCAGTGATAAAATACTCCATAATCCACTTCTTTTTACGTATATTTGTGAGCCCACAAAACCAGTCTTAAGTATCACAGGTATATCTGTAGCAATAGCCAACAATACATTGTATGGGTCAAAATTTTTTCTAGGATATCATTAGGATATGAAGTAAAGATCACGTTCCATGAAGATGTTTTCTACATTTAAACCGTAAATATAGAAAAACTTAATTTTTGATTAGTAATATGCATTGATAACAACTTAATTTGGACAACTTTAAAGGTGATTTTCTCAATATTTAGATTTTTTTTTTTGCACCCCCAGATTCCAGATTTTTAAATAGTTGTGTCTCGGCCAAAAGATGAAAGTCTTTGCTAATCAGAAACACTTTGAGACATTGTTGAGCTGAGCTGTATTTTTAAATCCGTCGTTTGTATGGTTCTTTTTAAAAAGATATTTACAGAACAGTACGACAAATAACATGAATTGTTTAAAGTTAATCTCATGACATAAAACACACAGACCGCCTGATTCATTGTATCAGTGTATCATCAATGTAATCAATAGACGAGCGCGAACTGGTAGTGATCAACAGTCTTACCTGTCGATCGGATCCATGACAAGAAACAACTTCTTCCAGACACACAAACACACAAACACAGTCCCTCACTCCAGCGAAAGTTTCCTCAAGTGCTCACGTGCACGCGCGCTCTGAGTATCCTGCACAAGTTTCACTGGCGTAAATGCGCCGCGCCCCGCGCTGACGTCACCTCCAATGACATCAGCGCAGCTCCGCCCACAGATCGCGACAGCGCTGCATTAAAGTTATTTAAAAAAAAAACAAAACAAAATGAATGTTGATTTTTTAGGGATGTACTGTCTGTACTGATAAGAATGTGAACGTGATTTCCCTGGAGTGCTTTCAATGTGATGATTAAATGTACATTATGTAACTGATTGGCATGTATTCAATCGTAACTTAATTGTACTAACATTCTGTATAATCTCATGTTGAGATGATGCTGGTTCCTCAGAATCTGCAGCGACTCCACTGCGGCCATTATTGTTCATACTGCAGTCAGCTGCAAAAAAAACCTTTTAAGAATGTTTTATTAAAATTCCCAGTAAGTTGTAAAAAAGTGTGTTTGCAAAAAAGAACACTGAGTGTTTCAATCTATCTTAATAACATTGGAATACAAAGGTTTTTGTAAACAGAAAAGATTGAGGGGCTTTTCTAATTCAGAAAATGGAGGGGGGCCTTGAAGTAAAAAAGTTTGAGAACTGTAATACAATCACATAACCTACAACAATTTTATTACAAAATATACTGATAAATGTAAGATTGCATTCAGTGGTGTGAGATGACTGGATGCTTTCAACTGATTCCTATTGAACTGTCAGCAACTGAACTGCAGCTCAAACGATGTCAAATACAGTGAAACTACAAACTCCATATAATGCACAATCTAACATGTATTTTGAGCTGCAGCTCGTCATATTAATGGAGTGTTTCACTGGTTGGCAGTAAACCGGTTACCACACCTCAATATGAAGTAGATTTGTGCTGGATGTTATCTTTGCAATGGAAATACAAATACTTTATTTGTAAACATCATCGTTTATTTCAGGTTATGTCATAAGACTAGCGAGCTAAGCCAGTACTAGTACTGACAGTGTCGTGTAAACATGACTGAACATGCGAAAAGAGAAACAGACCAATCAAATATACTGAGTGAGTCATTTACACTGGAACCGCTCCGATTGATTCAACTAAAACTCGTGACCTCGATCATTTCGAAATTCTGAATCAGTTAAACCAGTGCGTCGCAAAATGATTTACGGATTCGAAGCGCTTCGATCGGATCGCGTATCGATTCGCCAGTCATTTGATTCAGACCGGCGCTTCAAAGCGCGTGTCATGAATTACTTAATTTGGATCGGAACTTCGGGTATCGCGAATAGTTTAATTCGGATCGGGATTTCGGATTGCGTATCGCGAATCATTTGATTTAGATCGGAACTTTGGAGCGGAATGATTCGCGATCCGCGCGGTTGTTCAGTTCGGGCTCTGAATCTTTTAATTCGAATCGAGATTTCGAAGTGCGTATCGCGAATCATTTGATTTAGATCGGAACCTTGGAACTTCCATTTTATTATTTTGCAAAGTTTCCTGTTCGCTGGTGTGATTCATGATCATGTTTATTATCAGATCAACTCCATTAACAGCGGCCGCCACAGACACTGTTCCACAGAAGCTCAGTTGACTTCACTTCCTCCAGTGAGTAAACAGACGAATCACAGGAAATAACCAATTTAACCTGACCCTGACTAACACACGTTTATTATCTAGTTATGAAAGTGTAGTTGATTTACTGACATTATGAAACGCTCTCAATGTTGCTGCAGGTTTTGGTTTGTTTAGTGCTCGTACATCAGAAACAGAAGATTCACACACACACACACATTTATTTGTGTTCTCTGAAGTCACCAGACTAAAGAACCATCATCAGCGGTGTATGTTTCCTCCTCAAAGGTGTGTAAGTGTGTTTTCTGAACTTTGTTCTGCTGTAAATCACAGTGTGCTGAATCATCTGAAGGATTGTCAGTTCACTCAGTTCAGCTTTTGAATCATCTGTAAAATTGTACATCTCTCAGTTCATCTTCACACAAACGCTTCATCTTCTAACGCTTCTTGATGGAGCTCAAAGTGCTGTAAAACGTAGATTTGAAACAGATTTCTATCTTGAACTATAAATATTTGTACTTGCACATCAAACTTTACACTCAAATCCAGATGACTTCATAAACTGAAACACACTCCGCTCTATTTCATTAATCATAACTGGACATAAACACATAAGAGCACATGATGATTCACAGAAGAGTTGACAAGCTAATAACATAATAAACCCCCCAAAATGTACAATTAGTCTTTTTAAAATTAACATCTAAATAAAAGACTTATTAGAAATATTACATTTTGTTTGACAAACTAAAGTTGAGAATAAAACAGCCAAAATAAAACAACAGATGCAATATGAAAATTTGAAATAAATGATTTAAAATAAAAATCTAAATTGAACACTATAATTATGAAGTATTTTATTTGTTTACATGCATGTGACCTTTAACTGAGACCAGAAACAAAAAACATGTGAACACATTGTTAAAATATGGAAATAATTAAAAACTCAGGGGGATCTTCAAGAAAATGTTTGGAAAAACTTTGAAAATCCCTGATTTACAAGAACACAAATCTGCATGAATTCAGAAGCATTCAGGTGTTTTAATGGTCTCTTGTGCATCTGAATTACTAAAACACTGTTCGGCTGAACACAGTCTGAAGCTGTTTGTATAATGGAGTTGTTATGAGCTCTCGCAGCTGCAGAAACGGACGCTGTATCTCTGAGACGAATGGCTTTTATTACACGTAATGCTGTGCTATTCACAATCACAGTCATTAAATCTGACTGGGTCACAGAAAACATGGAACATTCAGGGCGGCTCACTGTACCGAACACAGTCGCAGGAAGAGCCTGAAACCTGACCAGACTTCCTGAGGACCAAGAAAAACTGGCCGTGAACTCGCTGTATGGGAGAAGCGGACACAGACATTATCACCATGACTGACAGCGCTGGTCTGAGGTCAGATGTGCCAGCACCAGGCGTTTGGGTGGTGCGGATGGGCGGCACAAACTAAACACACACACACACACACACACACACACACACACACACACAGACATGAATCATTGGAGCAAAACATCTCCAGCTAAAACTGCTGCATGCATGAATTCTGGAGAAATATGCATGTAACGGAGCTGCAGACGTCAGTGAAATACCTGAAAAACCTGCAGCGTGTTCAAACACATCAGCGACAGACACAGACAAACACGTGATCACATGAAGAATCTGAAATCTGAACTCTCGAACTCTAGTAATTTCAGACATTCTCATGAAAACATTAACAGTATATAAATCACCTTTTTGGAAACTAAACATTAAAAATCAAAGCAAGAATTTGTTGGTTTAATTAGTTCAGCCCTGTGACCATCATGCCTATTGTCTCCTTAAATTGTAATGAACAGTCCTATAAAATTAAAAAAATGAATGATAAACACATTTATAATTTTATGTAACTATACAATCACGACAGGGAAAAAAATGCTGATTTGTGTCTTTAAAATGGTATCTTTTCAAATCCTGACACACAAATTTTAACATAACTTTAACTTTAAAATAATAACAAAGAAGTAAATGGCATGTAAATGAAATATAAAATGCTTTAGGTTTTTTAGGTAGGCTGATCTAGTATTCAAAATACTACAGAAATTGAATCAAATGCAAAATAAAACATTTCGCTGTATGACTTCAATACAAAGATTGCACATTAAAGCTACTACAGTTATTCAGTGAAATCAATCAGAGACAAATACAGTTTTCACCAAACTGTTACGTTCATTTAAGTGAAAAGGTTTTACGTCAATACGAAAAAATTCACTTCACTTTTTCACTTTCATTAACACGGTTATTTATTTTTTATTTGTTTCTGTGCTATAGACTTCACCTTTCATTTCCAGTGTGAGCAAGTGACAAGAAGTCAACTGTGATTTCAAAGATGCTGTATGTACTTTTTTGACTTTAGCAAAGCATAAAAATACCATAATATATTTGCAGATATTTAGGAAAGAGTTTGAGTTCACACACTTGTTCTTCTAAAAGCAATTCTGCAGCCAGTTATTCTGCTTTGTGCCAGAATGTCTGTTTTTGTTTTGGTCTGTGTGACTCCGCCTACTGATAGTTTAGCCAATAGTGTTTCGACACACTGGATGCCAGTTAACAAAAAACACAGTGTACTGCAGCCAGTGTTGGCATCCCTGCGTATTCTTATTTACACTATCTTTTATTTATTTGTCTCAAAATTATTCATAATTTTGTATCTTTTATGTAGCTGAGGGGCTAAGGACTGTAAGGTGCTAGTCGGAGCTAAGGAGGTGGAGTTGGTCCGGGTGTGCTGGTTAGAACACCAGAGCACAGACAAAATCAAGTTTAACGGTTTATTGGTACAATCAGATGCTATGGAGGGGGAGCCAGTACTGGTGCAGAGCTGTATAGTCTTGTACTTCCCGTCCGTAGAAGTGTCAGCACTGACTTGAATGTCGATGTGTGTGTGTGTGTGTGTGTGTGTGTGGTCTGCAACATATAAAATAAAAGATATATTCTAACGTGCAATGCTTCTTCTTATCACAGTACACAATATCAGTATGCTTACATTCATAACAACATATAAAGTATTAAAAGGCTACTGGCTTCCCCCAAACGTCAGTACAATATAGCACTGTATACAAAATATGGCAAACACAAAATAATTATAAAACATAAACAGCTTAACAGTATAAGAGTTATTATACTTCACACTGAACATGGTCTCGAATACTCTTATACTTCAGATTAGCATCCATTTCGCATATATCACTCGTTTATATTCCCTATTCAGTAAACAGAACCAACTCAGTTCAGATAACAGTGAAATGTACAATACTCACTTTCTCTCTGGACGCACACAACTTTAAACACTCAAAGGAACATTAAGGATGCTTATATAACTGTTGTTCTGTTATATAACTGTTATTCTGTATTGTTAAAGGCGGTATATAAATAAAGGTGACTTGACTTGACTTGTTGTCTGACACTGAAGCTTGCAGCTGGTTCTCGCTGAAGACAGGTTACAGCTGATGCGATACTGAATCGCGGGCGTGCCGCGCTGTGACGCACTCCGCCGAATGCGCCAAATTCCGCCAAAGTTAAAGTCCCTGCGATCTGGAAGAATGCGCTTGTGCGCATACACATAGTAGGTCATTGTCTATTATTAATGAGCCTTTCTCACACAGCCGCCCCCAAATTGTATGCAATTTGTTTCTGTGAAAGGCTCACTCCTCTGTTTCCTCATCCGAGTCTGGGATAGCTGGGAGGATGATGAGACGGGAGACTGGTCTGGTGTAGACTTTGTCCTTTATCCTGACATCTGCGGACCTTACACGACCATCAGCACCCTGATGTACCTTAGTCACTCTGCCGAATGGCCAAAGAGCCCTAGGAAGTTGTGGGTCCATCAACAGAACAACATTGTCGACCGTGAGATCTACAGCGGTGGTATGCCACTTTTGCCGATGCTGTAAGGTTGGCAAATAGTACCTTATAAACCGAGACCAGAAGTGGTCTGCCAAAACCTGACAGTGCCTCCATCTTCTCCTGCTCAGGCCTTCGCTCTTGTTGTATACCACCTGGGGCAAAGCACCATCCAGCCGCCCCATCAAGAGGATGTTCGGCGTGATTGCATCCAGATCTGCGATATTGGATGAGGAATATCCCAGCGGCTTTGTATTCAGTATTGCCTCAACTTCCAGCAAGACGGTACGGAGTACTTCTTCGGAGACCGGCTGAGCTCCTATAACTGTATACAATGCAAATTTGATCGATCTTATCTCTCGCTCCCATGCTCCACCGAAATGGGGAGCTGCTGGGGGGTTGAAGTGGAAGGCAATCTTCTGTTTCGCTAGAAGTTGCTGAACCTCTGAGGATAGGCCATCGAATGTCTCACGCAGCTCCTTCTCCGCTGCCTTGAAATTAGTGCACTGGTCCGAGTAGAGTTCAGCTGGCGTACCTCTACGGGCAATAAATCTTCTGAGGCTCATTAGAAAGGAGTCTGAATCCAAGCTGTGTAGGAGGTCCAGGTGAACCGCTCGTGTGGCGAGGCATTTGTAAATAATGCCCCATCTCTTCTCAGAGCGGCATCCCAACTTTACCTGGAAAGGCCCAAAACAGTCAACACCTGTGGAGTAGAAGGCCGGTTTATGAAGACGTAGACGGGCCACAGGTAAGTCTGACATCTTGGGTATAGACAGCTTAGCCTTCCATCTCCTGCAGTCCTTACAAAGATGTTGGACATGACGGATCGCCTCTCTCCCACGCAGGACCCAGAAGGTGCGGCGCATTTCTGCGTATACTCGTTCAGGTCCAGGGCGGCAAAGACGAGCATCGTACTCCTGTATAAGGAGCTTGGTGGCTGGATGACTGGGATCCAGGATGATCGGATGTTTGAATGCAGGATCGAGAGCTTCAGCCCGCCGCAATCTACCACCAACGCGTATGATCACCTCCTTAGGGTCTAACTCCGGGGACAAGGTAAAGTAGGCGACTGCTTTTGGGTACCGGCTTACCCTTCTTGAGGTGTTGCAGTTCTATCCACATAGCGCCAAGCATCGGGGTCAGTGAGCTCTTGGATTTCGGCTACACGGGTACCGACAAATACTTTAAAACGGCATGATTCTGACTGCAGCCAGGTGAGCACCATGGTGGAATCGCTCCAAAGGATGACCTGGTCAATCTTCAAGGTCAGCTCATTCTCCAACACCTTGGCCAACTGGGCTGCTGTTAAGGCCCCACAGAGTTCTAGACGTGGAACTGAGTGTCGTCGCCAGGGAGCCACTCTCGATCTCGCTGCCAGAAGTGACAGGAAGACTTGGCCCTGAGCGTCCTCGGTACGCAGATAAGAAACTGAGCCATAGGCTTTCTCTGAAGCATCACTGAATATGTGGATCTGGCGCGTGACAGCGGTTTGATCCACATGAGCTGGAACATAAGCTCGAGGTAGGGCTATACAAGGCAACACGTGGAGTTCGGCTTCCCATTCTCTCCAAGCCTGCTGGAGCTCCTGAGGAAGGAGGGGGTCATCCCACTGATGGTGCTTATCCCACATGCTCTGGACAAGTAACTTGGCTCGTGTTGTGTAGGGTAATATGAACCCTAGGGGATCGTACTTTCGGGCTAGAACTTTATACACATTGCGCATGGTCAATGTGCCATAGTCCAGTGGACTCTTATACCCCAAGATGTCCGATTCCCAATGCCAACTAAGTCCAAGAGTTGACTCGGACAGCCCAGCTTCATCGTGTGAGAGCCAGCGCTCCATACTGTCCGACCTTGCTGTCTTCGGTAGATGTGCGATGACAGTTGGGATGTTACATGCCCACTGGCGGATCTCAAACCCACCCGATGCTAGAATCTCCCTGAGATTGTCCACCAACCTTGTGGCTTCAGCTGCAGTCGGCAAGCTCTGAAGGCAATTATCGACATAGAAGCAGCGTTCGACCGAGTCTCTGACACCATCCTCTGGAACACTGTGATCTCTAACATGCCGTTGAAGAGCGAAGGTGGCACAACAAGGTGAGCAGGTGGTGCCGAAGGGCAGGACCTGCCACTCGAAGATATCAGGGGGGTTCTCCCGCTTCATATCTCTCCATACAAATCTGAGAAGTGGCCGATCCTCTGGCAGAAGCTGGACTTGATGGAATATTCCCCTAATATCTCCGCAGACTGCTACTGCCTGTTGCCTAAACCGCAACAGGACACCAAGGAGAGATGCACCTAAGGTCGGTCCTGGAAGGAGGGCATCATTCAGGTTCAGCCCACAGAACTGGTAGGAACAATTGAACACAAGCCGATCCTTCCCATTATGGCTAACTAGGTGATGAGGTATGTACCATGATTCACCAGTCACAGAGATCTCATCAGGGCTCAGCTTCTTGACCACTCCTGATTGTACAAGCTGACGGATTGCCTCACAGTAAGCTTTCGCACGCTGAGGGTCCTTAGCCAAACGCTTCTCCGTGCTTCTCAAACTCGGCAGAACGGCCTCTTTGGAGGCCTGGAACAGGGGCATATCCCGTTTCCGCAGCAATGGAGTAGCATATCTGAGAATGCCAGCGACGTTCACTCTCCTTGTCTTTGCCTCCAGAAGCTCTATTGCCTCCTTGTCCTGCTTCGATCTGATTACTGACTTGTCATTCTGGAATGGCAGCACATCTGTCTGCCAAAGCTTCTCAACATTCCTCATCAACTCTGTGGTTTGCGGTGAAACACTGGTAAAAAGGCACTGTTGTCTGCATGCCGTCCATTGGATGAGGTGAGCAGGCCCCTGAAGTGTCCAACCTAGTCTTGTACGGATCGCTGCTGGCCCTCCTGGTGGGCCTAACCTCACTGGCTCAATAGGGGTAAGCAGATGTGGGTGATCTGCTCCTATCAAAACAAGTGGCTTAACTTGCTCGAATGGTTTGATAGGAATGCCTCCCAGATGCTTATATTTCCTCTTTAACATGGAGATGGGATATAGGTGGTCCGCCAGGCTAAGGCGTTGTGATGTGAATACCTCTGTAATCCGAAAACTTCTTTGGGATATGCAAAGGGTGCTATCACAAGAAGAGCCGGATGATCCAGCTTCAGCGTTGGACATCTTAGCAGAGTATAGTGCGAAGGACAGAGATCCTCCCTGTCTACCTTGCGGCCCAAGTTGGTCGAGCGGCCTCCTGGAAGAACATAGTGCGTTCCGATCCATCGTCCAGTACTGCATAGGTGTCCAAGGTCGCCGGTCGGTATTCGAAGAAACACTCTCCCCACAACCTTCAACGGGACCGAGGGTAGAAGCTGATAAGCTGGTCCAGGTAAAGAACCTCTCATTACTAGTGTTCCGCAAGACAACTCCCCTTCTTTGGGTGGCTACAGCTGAATGAAGCGTTCACATTATGGAGCACTCTCAAGTGCTTTCAACAGCACAGAGTGCAAGAGTCTCATAGATGCACTGTACAGCTTGGTGGGACCTCCCACATCAACATCTGTGCCTTGACCCATTCTATGACTTCCTCCTTTAGAAAGCTTCTGGAAGGCAGCAATTGTTCAGAAAAATGTTCTAAGCTTTCACAGGATAGGCGGTATGGCTGCTTTCACTCCTTTTGGATTCTGAGAAACTTTGACCGTCGGCTTACTCTCCATAGAGCTCTCTGTTCCATTATTGGCGCAGCGACGCTGTTGATCTGCAATGGCCAAACTTCTCAACTGTGCGAGACGGTTTGATTGCCGCGATTCAATTCAGAAATCCCCTCACTCTCTCCAGGAAAAAAAGCTAGACCCGCCCAATTATCTTTCCTGTGATTAAAAATGACAAAATTTGTAGAAATAGAAATAGAATATTATAGATAAAATATAATAATATATAAAATAGGTTTTGCGTGTCGAGGGTCACAGTCAGGCGTAAACAGCGCCCAACATACGCATAGCGTTACGTTTTTCATCACTGATAAACATCATGGCTACCGGCAAGAAAAGTAGATGCAGAATGTAGCACTTTTCAAGAAAAATGGATAGCGATTATTTTCGTTGAAGTCAAAGGCAAAACCAGTCATATGCCCCTAGTTTGTAGGGATACGCACAGTGATAAAAGGGAAAGGCCAATCTCAGGCGTCGTACATCTCGAAGCATGCTGAAACTGAATGAGTTGCAAGGACCATCATGGATAAAGTTAGCGCTCTTCCGGCGAGTTTGGGTGCAACGAAGCGAAGTTTTCCACAAGACATTCTGGCCGAGAAGGTGTTATTCATACAAGTTTTGTGGTGAGTGAACTAATTGCTAAGAAACTGAAACCTCATTCAAGGCCGGAGTTAGGTGAAGAGTGCTTAATGCGCCGCGAGACTCGCTGCAGCACCAGAAAAAGTAAAACTCTTCAAAGTGTCAGTTTATCTCGGAAGGCGATTGCGCCAGAGCGAATTACCAATATGGCATGAAGACATTGAAACAACACTATGAATGACGCAGGAAAAATTCCAGTTTTCTCTCTGGCTCGCGATGAAACAACAGACATAACAAATACTAGCGATCTTTGTCGTGGAATTACTGCTGAGTTTAGCGGAAACAACCCGGGGTGCTGTCTTTTGCAAACCAGCCATGGCACTACCAAAGGTGAGGATTTGTTTGAGCAAGTTGTTTTTGGCAATGAACAAAATTTGAATTATCATTTGACAGAGTTAAAGTGGCCTTGCCTTGCAGATGGAGCTCAACCATGCTTGGCCAGCAAAAGGGATAACTGCGCGTCAAAAAGTAGTCGTCTTAATCTTGATCAAGTGATTTGGTTGTATGCCACTGTATCAGCATACATCAGAAGTCTGTGTGCACGACACAGAAGCTCCACAGTGTAATAATGACAACTATGGGTTTCACCATGAATTTCATCAAAGCGGGGAGCTAAACAGTCGACCCGAAGTTCGAAGGAGTTACTGGAGTGATCTTGGAGTCAAGTCTGAGGAGATCTGGTTTACCATTGTAGCGAGGGTGAGATAGCTAAGTCGGCTGATATGCTTAAGCGGTTTTACAAATTGAGGGAAAGTAAAACAATTCACATGGAGATTAAGGAAACCTGTTGTATTGGAACTCAGTGATGACAAAGTGGCTGTGTGATTTAGCCTTTATGGTGGATATAACCAAGCACCTGTCAGAGCTGAACGATCAAGCTCAAGGTCGAACCAGCTTCTCGGCTCTCTGCTTTCACCGCGATGAAATCATTTGAGGGCTAAGGTAAAGCTGTGGCAGTCGCAACTGGAAAAAGAGTTGCACTGTGCATTTCCCTACTCTACAAGGGCAAAGCCTGCTATGACAACTAGGTATGCTGGTGAAGGTGCAAAACTACTTCTGAGCATTTAAGCGAGAGGTTCAGGGACATAAAGAAGTGAACAAAATAGACTGAAGATATTTGCTGTGCCATTTAGCGTGGAACCATCTGAAGTACCCTGATGACAACCTAAAACTTTTTAAGAAATAGTGGGCTGCAAAGCAATGATGAGCTCAAAGCAAAGTCATAACAACCTCCCCTCTGCTTGGAGTTCTACCATAAACTGTATATGTACATTCTGAGAGTTTTCCCATTCTGAGGGAGACGTACACTGAAGTTTACATCTCTGTTTGGGACAACCTACTGCTGTGAGCAGTTTTTCAATACTGACTCTTGCAAAGACTCAAGACTGACCGACTCAAACTTGGAAAACCAGCTTCACGAGTAACGCCGTCATCACTGCCATCTGACATCAAATGCTGCGCCAAAGAGAAGCGAGGTTCCCAACCCCGTCGCATTAGAAGGTTAGTGATATCGCGTGTTCAATAGAATTAGTATGGCCTTAAAAGGGATGTTGCAAAAGTGTAAATGGCCCTTGATAGAAAAAAGGGTTCCCCACCCTGGTCTACAAGACCTGATGTTTGAGAGATCTCTAATGCATCCCTTGACAAATTAGTTAGAGGCCGGGCTTCAGCCCGGAAGGAAAATTCCATGGGGTCCTATGGATGAAGGATTTTTGGTTGGCCCGCGGTATTCTTTCTCTTCACGGCATTTGATGTGGAGGCTGATCTGATAAGAGATCTAGATGCACAAAGGGGAGTCTGCATGGGCTCATGTGAGGGCCTGGTGGCGTCTAGATGAAGGCCCAGATTCATCCCAGTCCATGCCAGAAGGACCGAGTGGAAGTGACTGGTGAGTAATGTTAGTGACCACTGTGAATTCGGTGTCGTGGAGCTTTCCTGGCTGTGGTGGTCTCTTAGGGGTCGAGCCAGTTGACTTTAGTTGCTGAGCTTGACACAGCACTGTCTCTCATCAGCTGGAGCTGATTCATCATCCCTATCTATTATGGTGACCAATCTGTCTCTCCTCATCCTCTGCGACATTGACATTGGTTCATTAGAGGGGCCAGGGTGGAAGTGATGGCCCCGTCATCCGCAGCTCATCTTCTCCTTGGGCTGGAAATCATCTTGTATGGGAGGTGGTGCTGGCCCATGATTTCTTGTACCCTTTCCAGCATCTTCCCTGATGCCGGTAGAATAATTTCCCTCTCTACACCCCAAAGCTGTGCAGAATCGGCTCTGCGCATTCTCCGGAATGGATCATAACATTGATGATGTGTCTTCTCTCTGCAGCTCATGCAGCTCATTCCTTCCCTCTCTATATGGTGTAGGATTATCTGCCCTCTGTACGTAGCCAGTTGAATATACATCATAGCTGGGAAGTGCTCTTCAGCGATGCTCACCAATATCACGACTCCCCCTCTACCACACCTGGCCAGGGAGACGGGGTATCGCGCTTCCTGTAGCGTCATCATTGCTGTTCCCTCAAAGGTAAGAGCTCCAGCCCTCTTCGCCATGCATATATAATGAACGCGGTGTGAGGGTGGAGACATGTGTCCTTTGTCTGCTGGACCAAGCTCATAGTCTTCAAAGGTACTTTCTTGATTGCTCTTCTTTGCCCAGCAGGTCGAGTCGATGGACCCCACAATGTTTCTCCACTCCTGCTTGCCATTTCCCGGAACAGCTACATATCGGCTCGAAGGACCAAATCGCGACTAAGGGGGCTAAGGACACATGAGTGCTAAGTCCGAGACTAAGGAGGGTGGAGTTGGTCGGAGTGTGCTGGTTAGAACCACCAGAGCACAGACAAAATCAACGGATTCTTGGTTTATTGGGTGCAATCCAGATGCTATGGAGGGCCATTTTGCGTTTGACTGTATAGTCTTAACCCGTCATTAGAAGTGTCAGCACTGACTTGAATAATAGAATGTCGCGTTGTTATTATTGTGTGTGTGTGTGGTCTGCAACATATATAAAGGGAAATAAAGATATATTCTAACGTGCAATGCTTCTTCTTATCACAATTTTTGTATAAAGTATGCTTACATTCCTTAACAACATATAAAGTATTAAAGGCTACTGGCTTCCCCAACGTCAGTACAATATAGCACATATACAAAATAGCAAGCTAGGCACAAAGAATAATTATAAAGAAACTTATAAACAGCTTAACGGTATAAGGGAGTTATTATGCCAACATTGGATATGGTCACCGAATACTCTTATACTTCAGGTTAGCGATCCATTTTAATATATCCCACTTTCGTTTATATTCCTATTCGGTAAACAGAACCAACTCAGTTCAGATAACAATTAGAAGTATTTTTAATACTCACTTTCTGCTGGATAGCGCACCACTTTAAACCTCAAAGGAACATTAAGGATGCTTATATAACTGTTGTTCGCATTTATATAGCTGTTATTCTGTATTGTTAAAACGGTATATAAATAAAGGTGACTTGACTTGACTTGTTGTCTGACACTGGAAATGCAGCTGGTTTTAAGCTGAATGAGTTACAGCTGATGCGATACTGAATCAGCCGAGGGCGTGCCGCGCTAATGACGCTGCTCAGCGGATGCGCCGAATTCCGCCAAAATTAAAAGTCCCTGCGATCTGGAAGGGAATGCGGCATGGCATACGCCAGTAGGTCATTGTCTATTATTAATGAGCCTTTCTCACATTTTATATAAAAATGTCAGTTTGTCAGCAAGAAACAGCACTCGCGCCAGACCGATCCAGTGTATGACCAGACTTTAAGCCTGAAAATGATATAATATTCCCCACTTTGAAGCGAAGATGGCAGCAGGGGATCGCTCATTTTGTAGTCCAACTTTTAATGTGTTTTGCAGTTGCATTTATGTTTAGACATGATAAAATCACTAATATAACATTCAGAAACATAACAAATCAAATTTCAATGCTTCTTTTTGTACTAACGTATGAAGTAGCAACTCATCGACTTTACATGAATTGCCAAAATAAAACTATTTTGAATTCAAAATGGTGATTTTGGTGAAGGTTAGTTTGCATTGACAATCTGTTGACCAATCATAAGGTTTCTCTTAGATATGAAGCGGTACCCGTTCACAATATTTTTCTTTTGGTGATAGGGCCATCGAAATTAAGACTAATATTGTGGTTAATGCTGCCTCTCAAGCAATGATAAATGTTGATTGACTTCATGACTTTCAGACAAAACTGACAGGATTAAGCTTGCAATCACTGTCTGCTCACTTTATTTTAATGCATTGTTCTTTGTCCTTGGTCTTGTTTTGCTGCTTGCATGACTGTTGAGTCGAGGGAGCAGTGGCGCCCTGGAGAAACAACTGTCCAATATTTCCGAATTTTGTGCTGCAGTTCCAATTTCATCCCCTCCAGCTATCAATTATTACATACTATTGCTTTTAACATCTACTTTCTTGACTCTTTTTAAAGCAGAAAATTGGATTACAAATGCAAAATACCGTTTTATTTGTGAGATGATGTTCACTGGATTACCGTCCGCATTATGGTGCAGTCACCCGATTAATGACGATATGACTGACTGCCTTCTTGCTGTGACCTCTGACCTCACTAACACACGTTTCCAGTGAAACACTTCTGAGCAGAACTCTGGAACCGTGAGGAAGCTCATGCAGCGATGGTTCCAGGCGGCTGGAGTCCCTGGCGTGTTTGAGTGCTGATATCGGTGTATTATTATTAATCATGACTTGCAATTACATCAGAGGGAAAATACAGCTAAAGTCAGGTCAGAGGCAAAACATCCGCCAGAGATGGTGCAGAGTCCAGAACAACATCTACTGGCGACTGGAAGCGCCTCTGAACCTCAGCATGCAGAGCCAAGTCAAGTCAGATTTACTTCTGTAGTGCTTTTATACAGTACAGACTGATTCAGGAGCAGCTTCGCTGTAATAAACAGGAGGAAAATAAAAGTTTTAGGACGAAAGCGTGCAAACACTCACACATTCCGGTAACCGTTTTGCCGCTACAGTGATTTACTGCGGACGCATTAATCGTGTTTGAGAGCTCATCTAGACGATCCTTCCACTGAATCCTCTCCTCTTCCTCCAGCGGCTTCATCTCTGTCTCATGTGTGACTCATGTCACACACAAACACAACACGCACAGTCTGTAATAATCTCTCATCAGGAATGGGGACTATCAAACAAACAACAGTCCCATTACAGCGATCTGGAGGAACCTGGTAGGACATCAAATAAAGAGACGGTGATTGTTTTAGGTGTCATCTTTAAAACAAATCATGAAGACTCAGTTGGTGGATTTATTCATGTAAGGGGTGAATTTTGGGATCCTGTGAACCGAATACTCTTACTCGAAGTGGGAATGAAATCACATCATTAACTTGTTTATTCATATGTTCTAATTTAATATTAGGGAAAATTGATTATATGGTTTAAATGTTTTAGCGATATTATTATTTTATCTTTCCACATGATAAGGAATTCATTATTATTATTTTAATTTCAAATGTACAGATATAGTTGAAAATACAGTCTGATAAGGATAACAACCATCAATAGAACAAAGACAAAGAAACAGCTGGATTCAGACAGATACCACACTGACCCTGGCAAATGTTGATCTCAGAAATACCAGATCCTGTCGAGTATGCATTCATTTTATCCTGAGACCAAACTACATTAACTCAAATTCTTCTATCAAAGGGGCGGATCTAGAAATATTTTTTTGGGCTGGCAAGGGTGGCGTAGAGGTCTGTGAGGGAGGGTGTAACGCAAAGCAAGCCAATGCATGGATTTTTAGAATTTAACCTCGTAGAGATCAAAAAAACTCTTATTGGGATTCAAGGAGTGTTTTTGCGGCTAAATGTCTATTTTGGTATACGGCTTATAGATTAAATCCACAGATACTGATGTAGAAGCTGGGATTGAACTTTTTGGGAGAGCATTTTAATTTTACTACTGTAAAAGTAATCTTACAGTAAATGAAGCTAGAAAAGGAGTTCAAATAACAAAAAGAATTGTATATAAGAAGCTTGGTAATTTCCCCCTTTTTCTCAGTTCTGCAAAATGCAAGCACATAAAAATTATTACAAATCAGAATTTGACAGTCCTGCGTTTGAAGGTGTACAACATATATTTACAGTTTACTGTAAAATATAGAATAGTGAGTATACATCATCTAATGTATTGGTAATTACACTGTATGTGTAAGAGGTATAAAACCTATTAATGTCGATTCCTTCAGCTCTCTCTCTCTTTGTTGGGATGCAGGAGATTCTGACTGGTGTGTCATCAGTTTGCTACCCTAATCGTTTAACTTTTACTATTGGTTAAACTTTTTGTGAAATGTCTTTGTTTTTGAGAACTTGAATGAATGGTTAGGAAAGTGGGCCCAACTAAAATCAATTATATTATGTTAACAATCGAGAAAACTGCAATGGGACTAGATTCTTACTAAATCTACTTAATCAGTGACCGTGATCAGAATCATACGGATTTCATGTTATCGTTCCATCGGATATATGATGAAAGAATTAAGGTATGGCCAGTCAGAGAATCGGATCACCAAACAATTACTGGCGATGAATCTCAGACATATCGGTGGCAGAGGTAGGATTCGGGACAAAAAATTCAGTACAGCACTGTACACCAATACATTACCACACCGACGCGAAGCTACCCACGGACCGCACATTCACTACTTATATTGGTGTACAGATGGTGAAATAATATAAACGGTACCAATAATGTAATAGATATTTAAACATTTAATGTAATGGCGGCTGGAACAAAACAACCAGTTTTACGCTAACAAATTTATACATACAGTAAAAGGAAACTAAATAAAGAAATAATCTGTGAATCTGCCTTAGAGTCCGTGTGCTGTCTGTTTATACCGTTTGTCTGCTATTACTTATGATGGGGTAACCTGAATGTGTATCGCAGTGTGATGCATTCTGGAGTCACTATCATAGAAGGGATAATTATGTCGTTAATTAGAGCCACAGTGTTAAAGGCTCACATGAGGTTTTATTTTTGAAGTGTTTCTGGCAGTCAATGATGATCTCATATCATGTTGATTGTACATGGAAGTGTTTTGAGTATCTTTGATAAGTTTTCCTGATTCCTTAATTTTGTTTATTCTAATTTGTTGTAGACCACGCACACACCAACCAAATGGATACCCCAAAGTGATTATTGCCTTGCCTGCATGTGCTCAGTAGTTGTTGGAAACTTTGTGGAAAGAATAAAGAATCAAAGAATTCTGGATTGATTGCATCATTGTCTCTGACCGAACATCTGTGGTGAACTAATGGTCCCCACTGGCAGCCTAACTGGTTTCTATATCAGTTTCTATACACAGTATTAAGAAACTGTCAGCATTTGTGTCCGGGGTGTGTCTCTCCTCATTTGCTGCGATAACCCTACCTCCATGATACTTGACTCTGCCGGCAACTGAGCCTATCTGCACTGGGTCAGAAACATTCTAGTTTTGAATAGATGAACACACCGCGATTCAGTCAGGGAGAACATAAACGAAGCCAATGTCTCATTTTACATTTGTCTAACTATTGCATAGATATATTACACTATTGCTGTAATGAAGTCTATGTTCCACCTACCTAAGGTTAATTACATGCTGTAACTAAAACATTTAATGTTTTACTTTAAAAGATTAGCTATGTATTCAGAGTTCACTACAAATGCCTGCAATTGCTATGGCTATGAAGCTATAGGTTCTTTGCATGTTAGACTATGTTGCTAGTAGCATACAGCGGTCTGTATACCCTAAATCCGTTAATATTAATGACATTTAAAATATGCAGAGTTCTCGCTAAACTTTTAATAATTAGAAGCGGTGTAGAGTTGCTGTCAAAACTGTCAAGTAGCGATGAATTGTGCAAAGAGAATTACTTAGTATATTTTAATATAATGACTTAGAAGTATATTTCTGTTTTCTTCTTACCTCCCTCTACCGCTATTATAGAATTACAGCAATTTAAACCTTCGAGAATAATTTTCGGTTGTTTGTGCGAACAGCATGATTTGAGTGCCACCTTTCCTCATGAGCTTTTTAAACGCTTTTGCCGGTCCATCTCTGACAAGAATTGGCTTGTGTTGCTTACTGTTTAGCGTTCTTTGCCAGATTTTGATTACGTCCACGTAACCTCTGATTGGTCCGGATTGGGTGATACATCGAAGCTCCACCGGCTCAATGGCCGGTTGGGCTAAATGCTCATTTATTATTATTATTGTTATTTAATGTTGTTATTAACCAATGCATCCGTAAATAAACCGTCGCGTATTACATCTTACAAAGATAAAAGCTGCCTGCCATGTAAAAGAAAACAATTACATATTAAAAAAAGAGCTGAGGGCCACATTTAAAAATGGAGGGTCCAGAGCCCTTCTGGCATTTGCCAAGGTGCTTGAATGGCCAATCAGCTATCCGGTGGGGTTTGGATTTTCTCAGAGGGACTTCTGGAGTTAGCCTAGAAGCGGTAATTATCGGTTTACTGAGACGATGTAAAGCGACTTGTTAGTGAACTGGGCGTGGGCTCAAAAGGTCCCGGTTGGCAGGAGTCATTTGTTCGTGAGAGCCCGGAAGCTACACTGAATTAGCGGCTAGTGGCTCACCATGCACGGTTTGCTGAAAGGTATTTTTGCCGTTATTTTGCTATGCAGCTGTGCTTCGCAACAGCTGATGTATACTTGAAACACGCAGCGCTGTATAATTATAATCAGCGATATTTTGGGGTAGTCTCGTCAAATAAATGCATTTCGTATTTTTGTCGGTTTACGCATTATACAGTCCTAGGTGGGTTTAGTCGATACGTGTGTAAGCTTAATTAACTTCGGATGCCAAGTCGGCGTGACGGTTTCTGTCAAATAAAACATTTCTGTTCAGCCTCTAAAAGATAGCGGAAAAAGGCTGTCGGAGACTTTGGCGTCAAATAAATACATTTCATGTTTTGTGGTTGCATTCATACTTGCCAGCGATCTCATGGGTTTGGCGTCAAAAGAGCATTTTATATTAATAAGCAGTAACTAGATACCAGTCGAAGCGTTAGCAGAGCGCGGGGTTTCTGTCA
Organism: Labeo catla; assembly: GCA_012976165.1. Classification (NCBI taxonomy): domain Eukaryota; kingdom Metazoa; phylum Chordata; class Actinopteri; order Cypriniformes; family Cyprinidae; genus Labeo; species Labeo catla. The sequence continues at coordinate 651,660 of VONZ01000330.1, read as the reverse complement.
AATAGCATTTTCTGTTCATATAAAATGGGTGAAACCGTCAGGACTTCCCAATTGTCATTTGTTTATTGGCTGGTCTTGTGTAGCTCAAGTCTTGTTTGTGCTGGTGTCCACTCAGAGTCTTTGTTGTCCCGCTGGTACGTGCTCAGAGTCTTTGTTATCCCGCTTGGCTCTTGTCAATGCTGGAGTCTTTGTTGGCTGGCGTATTCCACTGGAGGTGTTTGTTGTCGCACAGCCTTACGTTAAACTCGAGTCTTTGTTGCGAAACGATTAACTTGTCATCAGAGTCTTTGATGTCCGCTGGTCTTGTCATCAGAGTCTTTGTTGTGGCTGGTCTTGTCCGAAACAAAGTCTTCGTTGGCGCACAGTTAACGTCATGGAGTCTTTGTTTTGTCGCTGGATGTATTACTCAGGTCTTTGTTGACGTTAGCGGTAAATAAGTCTTTGTTGTCACTGGGTCTTGTCCGCTCCGAGTCTTTGTTGTCACTGGTCTTGTCCGTAGGGTCTTTGTTGTCACTGGTCTTGTCCACTCAGAGTCTTTGTTGTCACTGGTCTTGTCCGACAGGTGCCTTTGTTGGCAAAACGGTCTTGCGTAGCTCAAGAGTCTTGTTGTCGCTGGTGCGACCATCGAATTAATGCTGTTGTAGCTGGTCTTTTCCATAAGGTCTTTGTTGTCAACTTTGGGTCTTATTAACGGTGAACGTTGTGCGGCTGGTCTTGACCAGCTCAAATCTTTGGTAGTAGCTGGTGTTGTCCTCTCAGTGACGTTGTGCAGCTGTTCTTGGAAGCCAGCTCAGAGTCCTTTGTTAATGGCGGTCGCATCCTCCGGTGTGCTGTTTAAGCTGGTGCGTGCGATTGTCTTTAGTGCGTGGTCTTGTCCATCAGAGTCTTGTTGGCCGTTAACGCTCGAGTCTTTGTTTATGCAACTGGTCTGACCAGCTCAAAGTCTTAGTGGCTCGTTCTTATTCATCAGAGTCTTTGTTGTGGCTGGTTTTGACAAACATGGAGTCTTTGTTGACGGTCTTGTCCTCCTCAGTGTTTGTTGCGGCCAAACGTTGGCGGGCCTTGAATCTGGTAGTAACGGGTCTTGTCCTCTCGAATTGAACTTTGTTGTGGCTGGTCTTGGGTAAATCCAGAGTCTTGTTGTCGCTGGTCATTATCACCAAATTCGAACGTTTAGCCCAGCTGTTCGGTAAACAAGTGTACTGTTATTAAGCTGGTCTTGTCCACTCCAGAGTCTTTATTTGCCGATTGCATCCACTCCAGAGTCTTTGTTGTTTGTCACTGGATGCGTACGCCAGAGTCTTTGTTGTCGCTGGTCTTGTCCAGCTCAGGTCTTTATTTAGCACTGGTTACAGCATCCGCTCCCAGAGTCTTTATTTGTCGCTTCGTGCGTCATCAGAGTCTTTGTTATTAGCTGGTCTTTATCCGAAACAGAGTCATTTTGTTGTCACTGGTCTTGTCCACTCAGAGTCTTTATTTGTCACTGGTCTTGTCATAAAGTGCGGTATTATGGTGTCTAACCAGTGCGGTGAAAACGGTGTGACTTCGGCTCAGAATCTTTGTTATTAAGCTGGTCGCCCGGTATGGGTATGCTGTTTGTGGCTGGTCTTTTCCACTCAGAGTCTTTGTTATGCGCTGGTCTTCCACTCAGTCGCTTTTATTTGTTGCTTGATTGGCGTACTCAATTGTCGCTTTGTTGTCGGTAGTGTGCACTCAATTAATGCTGTTACCGGCTGGTCTTGTCCACTCAATTATTAACGGTACGCGTTGGTGTCCATCATGAGTGTCTTTATTTGGCCATTGGTCTTGTCCGCTCGGTGTGCTGTTGCGCTTCGTTAACGTCTCTCGTGTTTTTTAGTTTTGTTATGGTCTTAACCCGTCCCACTCCAAATTACTGTTATGCGCTGGTGCTTTGCTTCACTTCGGTATGCTACCAGCTGGTCTTGTCCGCTCCAGTGTCTTTGTTGCCGTTGAGGTCTTGTCACTCAATTAATGTCTTTGTTATTGCGGCTGGTCATCCACTCCGAGTGCTGTTGTAGCTGAAATTGACCGCCGGTGTCTTTGTTGCCCGCTGGTCTTGTCCTCAAATTAACGATTCTTGACCGAAGCGCATCAAGTCACTTCTTTGTTGTCGCTGGTCTTGTCCTTTCAGTGTTTTTGTTGTCGCTGGTCTTGTCCACTCAGAGTCTTTGTTGTCGCTGGTCTTTTCCACTCAGAGTCTTTGTTGTCGCTGGTCTTGACCAGCTCAGAGCCTTTGTTGTTGCTGGTCTTGTCACCAGTAACACCAGTCCTGTCCATCACTGAGCCTGTTTCCTCACCAAACAGTCTCCTGCACGCTCCCCTAAAGCAGCCATTCCCTCAACTCCACTTCCACTGGCACCCTTCAGCCTTTCAGCTCCACCATCAGCCCTGCTATGCAGCCCTGATCCACTTTGGGGCTTTGGTCCCCAACCCTACCCTGGGGAGTCAACTCATTGTGACAGCGTTCTCGAGCAGTGTGGGGGAGGAAACTGTTGTCTATTCTGATTCATCAACACAGCTTCACTGATGATCCAAAACAAACAGTAAACCCAGGATAGAGCAGCTGAGTGAATGTGGTCTGGACTGTGTGGATGAGGCTCATTGTGTCAGAGACGCTGTAGAAGGACAGAGTTCCTGCACTGTGATCCACAAACACTCCTACTCTACTGTTAATGGGCTTTACAGAGAGATGAGACCCTATGTTATTGTGTAAAAATGAATAACATTCAGGAGAGCAGAGCAAACTCCAGGACTGATTATTAGATCCAAACACACACTCATCACCCGATCCTTTCCTGCTGATTCCCTTATATGACACTGATATGAACACACATCCACTCCACTCAATCTCCCAGTAACAGCGTCCACACACACTCTCTCTACACAACACCTGATAATAATGATCAAATCTGTCTGGATGATCAGGATACGACTGATCTGTGGCAGTGAATGTAATCACTCTGTTGTTCTCAGACAGACGGAGGCTTTTATTCACTGTGTTCAGATCCAGAGTGAGCTGATGGAAATCTGATGGAGATAAAACACATCAGAATCAGGAATTATGAATCTGTTTGATGTTTTCATGTAGCTGAACTCTTCATGTTCAGTGTATCATCAGTGTGTCAGTACAGATGAGCAGATATCCTGTGCAAATCATCATTTACATCATCAATTATAAAACTCTTCTTTCACCTTCTACAGGAAGAACATGAACACACTCAGTGAGTTTTTCTGCTTGTTTTCTTACTGACTTACATTGTAGGAAGTCGCTCCTGGTCCTGGGAACAATGTTGGTGAATGTGACTGTGGAAATCAACAGACATGAACAGTGTGATTCTCATGATCCTGCATCCATTCCTAACACATTTCTAATATGATTTTCTCCATGATATGAGATGATGATGGACTCGTTTCTGAGAGCAGATGAATCTCCAGGACTTTACCTCTGTCTGAGATCTTCTTGATCTCCTCTTTGCAGAAATCCTCCAGTTTGTCTTTCAGCTGATGGACAGATTCTCTCAGGCCATCAAACAAGAGGAAAGAAATTAAGGAATTGTCATTTACTTCTATAGATTCAGGAGGTGCTGAGAGAGACTGGAAACTCTACAGAAAACAAACAGAAAAAACAAAATTTCAGCTCTACACTTCAGGTATGAGTCTGATTATATAATATTGATTATATAATAAGACACTGATGAAATGTTTCTCTGTGAGTGTCTCAAGTCCACTATGATGGTATTCTTCTAGATCTCTGTTACCTGCAGGAACTGGATGTGATTCTGTGTGTGTAAAAGCTGCTCCAGCTCAGCGTCTCTCCTCCTCAGATCATTGATCTCCTGCTCCAGTCGCTCCAGTCGTTCTTCATCTCGACTCACTGCTCGCTTTTCCTGATCTCTGATCAGCCGTATCAGCTCAGAGCGGTTTCTCTCAATGGAGTGGATGAGCTCAGTAAAGATCCTCTCACTGTCCTCCACTGCTGTCTGTGCAGAGCGCTGTTAGGACACACAGTGATTCAGGCTTCAGTGGGACTGAAAGAGACAAAAGAGTCTGAACTGAGACTGAGACAAACTTCTCTTCTTCTCCAGACTCACCTTATGAGACTCCACAGCCTCTCTCAGCTGCTGAAGATCTTTCTCTCTCTGCTGGATTCTCTGCTGGAACGTCTTCTGTGTCTCCTTCAGCTGCTTCTGCAGGACAAACAGATGATAGTGAATGTCACAGAAAACTACTGACACTAAATCATCATGTGAACAGATGAATCCAGTAAGCACAGGCTGAGGCAGTTTAAAGGTCACTTATCTGAAATGATGACTAATGTCTGCAGGTTCAAACTCCAGATGATGTCTTACAATCATCATACATAAATTAACATGAAAATTAACAAGTGTTTCACACTGCAAATGTAAGGTATTTTAAAAGTGGAACTGACACAGACATAGAGCTTCACATTGACTGTGTTTCTGTGTTCTGTGTAATTAAGCTGCGGCTCTACACTGAAAATAAATGAACAAAATGAAGCTATAAATTACTGAAATCATCCACATTCAGCCATATTTACTGAAAAGAAACTCAGCTGTCACTGCATTTCATTTACATTTTGACTGATGGAATTACTTACAGTATTTTGTTAAAAAACAGGTGAATAGTTCACACCATTATTTTATGTTGTTTAATCAAAGCCTATTTTATAAAAGATAAAGTGTTGATAAAGCTTTATGGTGTATTTTAAGCAAACAGTTATACTCTTCTTGCAGCTGCTGTTCATTTCTGCTGCCGTGTGCAGCATGAATGCTGTAAACTGTTAATACGAGCGCCGATATAAACATATGAAATGAATGTCAGCAATATTTCATCAGTGTCTATTTTTAAATACCTGTTTCTCTGTCCTCTGTTCTGCAGCTGATACAATGTCATGGTTTTTATGCTCAATAATTGTACACAGCACACATATACATTTCTGATCTGTGCGACAGAAAACCTCAAGGATCTTCTCATGTTTCTGGCAGATCATCTCCTGCAGTCGTCCAGTGGCATCAGTCAAATTGTGTCTCTTTCCTTTAAAGAAACTCTCATGTTGCTCAAGGTGATTCTGACAGTAAGAGTTCAGACACACCAGACAGGACTTGACGGCTTTGTATTTTCTTCCAGTACAGACGTCACACTGCACATCTCCAGCTCCAGCGTAACAGTCAGCAGGAAGTTTGGTGTTCTTCAGTTTCTCCACCACTTCAGTCAGCATGGTGTTTCTAGCTAAAGCAGGTCTTGGTCTGAAGGTCTGTCTGCACTGAGGGCAGCTGTAGACTCTCATCTGATCCTCCTGATCCCAGAAGCGTGTAATACAGCTCTTACAGTAACTGTGTCCACAGGGAATGGCCACTGGATCCTTCAGGAGATCCTGACACACTGCACACATGAACTCATCCTGAGAAACTCTGGCTTCTGCCATTTTACTACATGAATTCTGAGACACAAACACACAACAGCTCAACTACACTTCAGTTTCTCTTTCCGTGAAATCAGGTGATTCCTCTTTCCTGGTTCTCTGTTGTAGTCACGTGTAAAACAGGTGTGTCTGTAAGTCTATAAAGCAGGTTTCTCATTCCTGTTCCTGTAGAGTCTCTCTCTGGTTTCCATGTTTTATAGGGTTGTTCCATTCAAACTTCGCACAGAAGTTTATGCAATTTTACATTTACAAGCATTAAAAAGTAAAGCTAAAATGATGTTCACATCATCTTGTAGAACAGTGGTTCTCAATCCTGGTCCTGGGGGCCCCCTGCTCTGCACATTTTGTATGTCTCCCTTATTTCACACACCTGATTGAGATCATCAACTCATTAGGAGAGAGATCCATGAACTGAACTAATGAGCTGATGATCTCAATCAGGTGTGTTAAATAAGGGAGACATGCAAAATGTGCAGAGCAGGGGGCCCCCAGGACCAGGATTGAGAACCACTGTTGTAGAAAAATCTCTAGCCTACCACACCCTGTCAGACCCCTTGCACAGTTCTGTGTTGGTTTTGCCCTTGTCACACCCCCGTTGGACTGTTATGTTGGTTTCTCCCTTGTGTCCTTGTATGGTTTTCCTGTTCCGTTTCTTGTTAAGTCTTTATTGGTTAATTGCTCACACTTGTCCATGTATCGTTTGCACCCCTTTATAAGTCGTATTCAGTTCAGTGTTTGTCGTCGGACCTTGATGTAGTTTGGTGTGTCTTCCTGCTTACCCTTGTTTTTAGATTATATTAAAGACTGTTAATTATATCTCGTCTTCGTTTGTCTCAGTCTGACACAACCGTGACACACCCAGTTCTCAAAAGTCTTGTGAACAAATGTTCTGAATGTGTTTTATGGCCTTATTTCAGTGACTTAAACATTTTAGTTTGACCCCCTATACTGCACGTCTGTGGTGCATTAGGGCTCCAACATGGCCACCGGAGCTGATCACGGCCACTCTAGTCAATGCTTGTGTTTATACCAGCTGCCCCATGGCTTGTTGAAGCGCCCCAGAAGCGGCTCCCCATGCTGCATTGCTAAAGTTAGGCGATAATAATAATAATAATCGTCTTGTTAACGTCAAAGGCATCAACAACAGACGATAACTCTTGACTATAATCGGTACACAATACTATCATCTATCAGCACAACCCATGTTTCTGCAGCACTTCTTCGTCGTCATCTTGTCTGAAGCACTCAACCAAGCGTTCCAGTCCCCCACCTCGTCCTTCCACACCCCCCCCAACCAATCGAATTTCCATAGGCGGGATGTTTTTTAATGATATTCTTATGGGCCACTTTGTGACATCACAAAACCCAGAAAACAATGCTGTAATCCAAACGAGCCATTCGTTGTAGCATAATAGGACCCCGTTAAAACTTACAAAAAGGAGACAACAATGAAACAGGAGAAGATGGCATTCTTTCAATCTCCGCAAGGACTTGTAACCACGGCTCTTTTTCGTGGACAACTAAGTGATGTATAATGCTATGTAGTATAATAAATGATAAGACACTTGTTCTTTGCTTTGTTTTATTTTAAATAAGAAGGTGTAACATTAAAATATATTAAAGTGCACATAGACACACAAAACTCAAATAGATACGAAGAGAGGGGTTCTAGCAGACCAATCACAGCGCTTGCGCTCCGTGTAAAATTGATGCGCTGTAACATTTTTGGAGAAGTGCACGTCAGGCTACGCCTTTAATGACTAGAGACGTGTTGCTTTAATGTCTGTGGTCATGAAGTCATTTGAAAAACTGGTCTTGGCTTATCTGAAGGACATCACTGGACTCTTACCGGACCCCCTGCAGTTTTCCTATGGAGCAAACAGGTCTTTGGATGATGCAGACAACATGGGATTGCACTTCATCTAGCAACATCTGAACAGACCAGAGACTTATACGAGGATCCCAGCTTGCCCTTCAACACCATAATGCCAATACTCCTTCACACCAAACTAAACCAGCTCTCTGTTCCTAGCTCTATCTGTCAATAGATCATCAGCTTTTTGACAAACAGGCAGCAGCTAGTGAGAATGGGTAAATCCACATCCAACAGCTGCACCATCATCACTGGTGCCCCCCAGGGTTGCCTTCTCCCCCCACTGCTCTTCTCCCTGTACACCACTGACTGCACCTCTACTGACTAAGCTGACTAAGCTAAGTTTGCAGACGACACTACAGTCATCGGCCTCATCCAGGACGGTGACGAGTCTGCTTATAGAAGCGAGGTTGAGCAGCTGACTGTCTGGTGCAGTCACAACAACCCGAAGCTCAACACGCTCAACAGTGGAGATGATAGTGGACTTCAAGAGAAACCCCCCTGCACTCACCATCATGGACAGCACTGTGGCTGCACTGGAGTCATTCAGATTCCTGGGAACCACCTTGTCTCAGGACCTGAAGTGGGGCACTCACATCGACTACATTGTCAAGAAGGCCCAGCAGAAGCTGTACTTCCTTCGCCAGCTGAGGAAGTTTAACCTGCCACAGGAGCTGCTGACACAGTTCTACTTGGCCATCATTGAATCTTGTTCAGCTCAGCTACTAAAACTAATCATTGGTACAACCCTCCATACCCTCCAAGAACTGTACTCATCCAGAGTGTGCAAAAGGGCTGGCAAAATCATTCTGGACCCCTCACACTCAGCACACTTCCTCTCTGAACTGTTGCCGTCTGGTCGGCACTACAGAGCACTGAGCACCAGAACAGCCAGACACAGGAAAGGTTTCTTCCCTCAGGCCATCTTCTTCATGAACAGTTAAATGTTCTTTCCACTGTGCAATAAAACATGCAATACCCAACTATCTATACTCATATTCATTACACATAGGCCTATGTTATTGATTTAATATATCATACATCTATCCACATTCACTTGCTTAAATTGTATATAGCACATCTGTACATACAGTATACTGTCTTTTTGTCTATTGTGTATTGTATTGTTTTTTGTTTCACATTCATTTTTACTCACTTATTTGTATTTCATTATCAGTGTCTTGTCAATTGTCACTCTATCTGTGCACTGGAAACTTCTATCATCAAGACAAATGTCTTGTGTAAGTACACTTGGCAATAAAGCTCTTTCTGATTCTGATCTGATTCTTCTGATTCTTCTTTTTACCAGATCCTGTCAGAAGACATTTATTTTGTTTGAGACCCAAAACTGTATTAACTCAAAGTCTTCTATCATCTTGAGAGATTAACAAAAGAATCCAGGGAAGAGCAGAAAGCAGGAGGCAAATGATGATAAAATGGGCAGGATCAATTAAATAATATTAGTTATGCTGTCATGCTAAACATTTTTTTTTCTTAAATTAAGCATTTAAAAAATGTAGGGTGACAAATGAATTTCCAAAAGTTCAAGACTTTTTTAATCAGATTTCATGAATTTGCATGTTGAATAATATGATAAAACAGCTTGAATTTTCTGAACACAAATTATTGTAACCTCAAAAAATTAATTCCACAGTTAACAATTAAATGTATGCCAATAAAAACAGGAGAGCAAAAAACGCTGAAAAGGGCTGGGGCTCAATAAGGTAAAGATTGTAAATGATTTATTGACTGTGTGTGATCATTTGAATTGAAAGGAAATTTTGATAATAATAATAATTAAAATGATGAATGTGTCACTACATCAAAAACTAAATGAGTCATTTCAATCAACACAAACAGAAAAGCACAGAAACTCAGACACACTATAACATCTCACTGTTACTGATTCATCATCAGCTCAAAGCATTATGGGTAGAATCTCTCATTAGTCTATTTTGATTCATCAACACAGTTTCACTGTTGATCCAACACTGAAAGCAAACCCAGGATAGAGCGGCTGAGTGAATGTGGTCTGGACTGTGTGGATGAGGCTCATTGTGTCAGAGACGCTGTAGAAGGACAGAGTTCCTGCACTGTGATCCACAAACACTCCTATTCTACTGCTGATGGACTTTACAGGGAGACGAGTCTCTATATTATTGTGTATGAATGAGTATCTGGAGGGAGAGCAGAACAAACTCCAGGACTGATCATTACGTCCAAACAAACACTCATCATCTCCCTTCCTGCTGATGCTCTTATATGACACTGATATAAACACACCAATATTTCCACTCCACTCAATCTCCCAGTAACAGCGTCCACACACACTCTCTCTACACAACACCTGACACACATCAAATCTGTCTGGATGATCAGGATACGACTGATCTGTGTCAGTGAATGTAATCACTCTGTTGTTCTCAGACAGACGGAGGCTTTTATTCACTGTGTTCAGATCCAGAGTGAGCTGATGGGAATCTGATGGAGATAAAACACATCAGAATCAGGAATTATGAATCTGTTTGATGTTTTCAAGTAGCTGAACTCTTCATGTTCAGTGTATCATCAGTGTGTCAGTACAGATGAGCAGATATCCTGTGCAAATCATCATTTACATCATCAATTATAAAACTCTTCTTTCACTTTCTACAGGAAGAACATGAACACACTCAGTGAGTTTTTCTGCTTGTTTTCTTACTGACTTACATTGTAGGAAGTCGCTCCTGGTCCTGGGAACAATGTTGGTGAATGTGACTGTGGAAATCAACAGACATGAACAGTGTGATTCTCATGATCCTGCATCCATTCCTAACACATTTCTAATATGATGTTCTCCATGATATGAGATGATGATGGACTCGTTTCTGAGAGCAGATGAATCTCCAGGAGAGAACTGAAGAGATCGTCATTTATGTCTGTAGATTCAGGAGGTGCTGAGAGAGACTGGAAACTCTACAGAAAACAGAAATCAAAACTCATCAGCTCCACACTTCACCCAATAACCTGCACCAACATCAGATTTGACTTGACTGATCTTTAGTAACTCAATCCAGCACTTTCACAGCATCAGCTTCATTCTTCTCATATTCATTATATCACATTAGAGCTACAGTCAGTGTCAAAGCTACAGGTGGGCCGGAGTGGGTGAGAAGTTGTTAGAAGGTCATTTTCCAAATGAATGCTATTTATTGCTATTATCATTTATTGCTATCTATAAACGCTAATAATAATAAACAGAGTTTCACTATAACTTCATATATGTACTTTAAATGATGTATATATGCACACAGCTGACTTACCTCCATCATTCGACAGTTTTTCTGCATCCCCCCTCCACCCCAACTCCTCACTCTTAATCTATCCTCATCCTATACTTGGGATGGGGCGAGTTCTCTGGGTTTGGGCCATATTCCGGGCTCTGAGCCCTCCCCCAGGACAGCATGCCAAAATATGCTTACTGTTTCCTCAACCAGATTAGATGTAAGGGTGAACTTGTGAAAATATATTTAATGTGAGTTTGCATGGTGAATGAGAGGCAGTTTATCAATTTTCCCTTTTCCTATGGGTGCATACCATATGCTTGTCAAAATGATGATTCGTCATTTGCCACTTACACTCTATGTGAACATTCTAGGAAATTGTTTGGACGATAAAACATCTGCTAAGAACATAAATGTCCATCTAACAGCTCAAACACATCAATGGAGTCTCATTGTAGGGTTGAATAGATTTGATAAGAAAAAGGATCAGATTGACCATAATTTATAACTTTAGATTGGTTAGAGACACAAGGACACTTAAGACACACTCACGTTTAGTTTGGTTTCAATACACTGAAACATTGCTAATATACAGACTCACTTCATGTTTGGGGTCTTCATGGTCAAATTCATCCAATTTTGATGAACGTTACTCAGAATCAGTACTATCGAGTCCACTGCTTACACCATGACGTAATAAATAAGAGGAAAAAAGCAGAAATGTAAGTGAAGTTTTGAACTGTTGGTGGCGCTAGTGGTGTTTAACAGCTAAATATATATTCCAGAGGAAAAACCTCAGTGAAATAATTCCTAAGAGATTTCCAGAGCTGAAAGTCATTTGTAAGCGGTGTCTCTTTTAGAAAAAGATGATCTGACTGATGATTATATAATAAGACACTGATGAAATGTTTCTCTGTGAGTGTCTCAAGTCCACTATGATGGTGTTCTTCTAGATCTGTGTTACCTGCAGGAACTGGATGTGATCCTGTGTGTGTGAAAGCTGCTCCAGCTCAGCGTCTCTCCTCCTCAGATCATTGATCTCCTGCTCCAGTCGCTCCAGTCGTCCTTCAGCTCGACTCACCGCTCGCTTTTCCTGATCTCTGATCAGCCGTATCAGCTCAGAGCGGCTTCTCTCAATGGAGCAGATGAGCTCAGTAAAGATCCTCTCACTGTCCTCCACTGCTGTCTGTGCAGAGCGCTGTTAGGACACACAGTGATTCAGGCTTCAGTGGGACTGAAAGAGACAAGAGAGTCTGAACTGAGACTGAGACAAACTTCTCTTCTTCTCCAGTTGGGGCTCAGGTCATGAAGCAGACAGATTGGCTAAATCGACCGTGTGCTAACCGCCTCACGTCACAGATGTCAGTTAATTCTCAGCACATAGAGACTTTTTCACCTAGTTATCACACTACAGAGATTGTCTTTTCCTCGAATTAGGAAATACAAAAAACGTCCAAACCAATTTAAGGGAAACAATTTAATTGATGTTCAACACATAAATAACAAATATAATACAGATACACAAATGATACATTTTGGCTTATTGAATATTAGATTAGTTTCTACAAAAGCACTTTTTGTAAATTATATCATTGATCATAACCTAGATGTGCTCTGTTTGATAGAAACCTGGCTAAAACCAGATGATTACATTTTAAATAAGTCTACCGCCAAAGATTACTGTTATTAACATGAGCTGCATCTAAAAGGTAAAGGGGGAGGAGCATTTTTTTAATACAGTGGCTAAATTAACAAAAAAATATATAACATCAGAGGTGCAGACATTACCCAGCAGCAGTAATAATAATAACCTTTATAAACTACTTTACTTACAATATTAGAGATAAAAGTATAACCATGCAGCCGTCAGCCACAGTATCTCATCAGTGCGCTATAGATTCCCTGAGGACCAATTTCACTCATTCTCTACTATCGGAAATGAAGAATTATATAAACTTGTTAAATAATCTAAACCAACAACATGTATGTTAGACCCTATTCCATCTAAACTACTAAAAGTGGTGATTCCAGAAGTCATAGATCCTCTTCTGACTATTATTAATTCATCGTTGTCATTAGGATATGTCCCCAAAACCTTCAAACTGGCTGTTATTAAGCCTCTCATTAAAACCCCCCACAAATTTTTAAATTAATTACAGACCAATCTTGAATCTCCCTTTTCTGTCAGATACTACAAAAGGTAATATCATCACAGCTATGATCTTAGCATTGCATTTGACATCATCAACCACAACATTCTTTTGAATAGACAAGAAAATTATGTTGGCATTAGTGGTAGTGCATTGGCATGGTTCATATCGTACTTGTCTGACCACCATCAATTCGTGGCAGTTAATAAAGGGGTATCATATCAATCACAAGTGCAGTATGGAGTACCGCAAGGCTCAGTACTAGGGCCATTGCTTTTTATGCTTTACATGTTACCCTTAGGAGATATGATCAGGAAACATGATGTTGATGATACTCAGTAGAGCTGAAGATCTTTGCCCGAACCCGATGAAACCCGACAGGTTCGGTCGGGCTCGGGCTTAATTTATATCATTTTACACGGGCTCGGGCCAGGCTCGGGCTTGCGCTCCGGCTTGCCCGGTAAATTAACGGTCATGTGATGCGTTTCGATTAGCGCGAGAAAAATGCGAAAATGGATGCTGAGGAGGTGAAACGGAGGCTTGCCTCTGGTGATTACATTTTGGCAAAATTAGCCAGATCAGGACTATGCATCCCGGGCACATTATAGTCCCTCATGTCCACTGCGTTCTCAAAACACAACTGACAATTTGAAAATACCTAGAATATCAAAATCAACTGTGGGCGGCAGATCATTTTCTTATTTAGCGCCCAAACTCTGGAACAATCTACCTAACATTGTTCGGGACACAGACACACTCTGTCAGTTTAAATCTAGATTAAAGACCCATCTCTTTAACCTGGTTTACACACATTTTTTATAATTCAAATCCATTAAAGGATTGTTAGACTACATTAATTAGGTCAACTGGAATTGGGAACATTTCCCATAACACCCAATGTTGTTGTTATATCCTTAGAAGAATGGCATCTACACTGATATTACTCTGTTTCATTCTTATTCTAAGGTCACCGCAACCACCCAGATCCAGACTCTATCCGGATCAGATGGTGGATCAGCACCTAGAGACGACCTCGACGGCCCTGAAATGTCAACTGAGATCAGGACATCTAGATGTTCCCCAAACACTGATCCCCTCTGAAAGACCTTGTCACCTAGATGGCCACTGGGACAAGACCACAGGAACCAAATGAGTCCTCAGCACAATCTGACTGCAGCCTAGATTTAAACTGCTGGTTTTGTCTGGCCAGAGGAGAACGACACACTATTTTGACACATTATTTCCCCATTTCACGAGTTCACACTTGCATATAATAAACTGAGTAAAGGTAATGCGTATCTGGCGTGCTGTCCAGAGCCGAGCTTGGCTCCAAGCACTGCCCCTGCCCGGGGAGAAGGGTCCGAGCTTCCACAGGAGAGAAATGCTCCTGTGGGAGCGGACACTGCTGCGGCAGTGTGGAAATACAGAGAAACTCCTGCTGGAGTGGACACTACTGCGGCAGTGTGGAAATACAGGGAAGGCAGGGAAAACAGAAAAGACTCCTGCAGGAGCAGATGCTGCTGCGGCAGTGAGGAAGTAGAGAAAAGGCTCCTGAGGGAGCGACACTACTGCGACAGTGTGGAAATACAGAGGAGGCTCCTGCGGGAGCAGATACTGCTGCAGCAGGGTGGAAATAAGGAGAGGGCTCCTGTGGGAGCGGACACTGCTGCGGCAGTGTGGAAGTAGAGAAGAGGCTTCTGCGGGAGTAGATACTGCTGCGGCAGTAAGGAAGTAGAGAAAAGGCTCCTGCGGGAGCAGATACTGCTGCAGCAGTAAGGAAGTAGAGAAAAGGCTCCTGTGGGAGCGACACTACTGCAGCAGTGTGGAAATACAGGAAAAACAGAAAAGACTCCTGCGGGAGCAGATGCTGCTGCGGCAGTGTGGAAATACAGGGAAACTCCTGCTGGAGTGGACACTACTGTGGCAGTGTGGAAATACAGGGAAGGCAGGGAAACAGAAAGACTCCTCGGGGCAGATGCTGCACAGTGTGGAATGTAAAAAGGCTCCCTCGAGGGACACTGCTGTGGCAGTGTGGAAGTAGAGAAGAGGCTTCTGGGGGCAGATACTGCTGACAGTAAGGAAGTAGAGAAAAGGCTCCTGAGGGAGGCGACACTACTGACAGTGTGGAAATACAGAGTAGGCTCCTGCGGGAGCAGATACTGCTGCGGCAGTGTGGGAATACAGAGGAGGCTCCTGTGGGAGCAGGTACTGCTGTGGCAGTGGGGAAAAGGAGTAAAGGCTCCTGTGGGAACAATCGCCGCTACGGCAGGGTGGAAATACAGGGAAGGCTCCTGCAGAAGCAGACACTACTGCGGCAGTGTAGAAATACAGAGAAAGCTTGTGCTGGAGTGGACACTGCTGAGGCAGTGGGGAAATGGAGAGAAATGCTCCTGTGGGAGCAGACACTACTGCAGCAGTGTGGAAATACAGGGAAGGCAGGGAAAACAGAAAAGACTCCTGCGGGAGCAGATGCTGCTGCGGCAGTGAGGAAGTAGAGAAAAGGCTCCTGCTGGAGCAACACTATTGCAACAGTGTGGAAATACAGATGAGGCTCCTGCGGGAGCAGATACTGCTGCAGCAGGGTGGAAATAAGGAGAGGGCTCCTGTGGGAGCGGACACTGCTACGGCGGTGTGGAAGTAGAGAAGAGGCTCCTGCAGGAGCAGATACTGCTGCGGCAGTAAGGAAGTAGAGAAAAGGCTCCTGAGGGAGCGACACTACTGAGCCTCAGTGTGGAAATACAGGGAAAACAGAAAAGACTCCTGCGGCAATGTAGGAGCATAGAAAAGGCTCCTGCGGGAGCGGACACTGCAGCAGCAGTGGGAAGGAATATTTAAAAAAGGCAGGTACTGCTGCGGCAGTGGGGAAATCCGGAAAAGGCTCCTGCGGGAGCGGGGTGCTGCTGGGGTGGTGTTCAAGGTGATGGCTATGGTGGATCTGAAGATCGAGTGAATGGTGATAGACTGGAGTGATAGCTGAGGGAGTGATAGCTGAAGGAGCGGGCGGGGCTGTGGGCCGTGGGCGGGGGAGGAGGTTGGGAGTGGGGTAAGGAAAAAGCTATGGATTGGTCTGCGCCACTAGCGGAGGCCTCACGCTAGCATCTGCTATGGTAGCTGGAGGTTGGCTTGCTTCAGCTGCTGTAGGTCATGGGAAGGGAGTGGAGTTTGTGATATCCTGAAGAGTCTATGTAGTCTGCGTCGCTAGGAGAGACAACCTCCACTAACAGGCAACTGAAAAGAAAAAGGGGATTAGAACAGAAGTAACAGGAGGAAAGACATGCAAGGGCCTGTGTTGCCAGTGGAAGCAGCTTCGTGTTTGCTTCAGCTGCTGTAGCTGTAGGCCGTGGGGTTTGTGACATACAGGAAAAAGGCTGGAAGTCTGTGTAGCCTGCACTGCTAGCAGAGGCAACCTCGTGCTAGTATCTTCTACGGGAGCTGAAGGCTGCTGAAAAGGAAAAGAGGTTATGGGTAGTCGACGGAAATTCTGAAATGTGAGGGCCTGCATTGCTAGCGGAGGCAGCTTCATGCTTGGTTCTGCTGCTGTGGCTGTTGTGACTTTTGGCAGGATGTGCTGAAATGTCCGGGTAGCCTGAAGTGTTGCCAGATTTAAGCAACTAGCAACAAATGGTGAAAGGCTTTTTTTTTTTATTATTTTCTATTATTATTATTATTATTATTTTTATTTATTTATTAAATCATTTATTTATTGATTGTTAGTTATGTGCTGTTGGTCCACTGTGATCGACGGTGAAAGTCTTTTGCCACTGTTGATCTCCTCCAAGAAACTAATAATTAATCGTATCCCTCGTCTATTCATTTTCCTAAATGCAATATTTAAATGTGGGTAAAATGCTGGTGAAAAAGACGGAAAGTTTGAGTAATTTCAGTGCGTATTCTGGGCGCTTATGTTGTGGTTATGCAATGACATTAACATCCAGTGTTATCGCGAGGTCATTTAACAACTTATAGCAACGAATAGCCTGTTTTAGCGGGGCTTTGCTCGATCTATTCGCCGCCTTGGCGGCTGGAGTGGATTTAGGAGTGAGGCTGGCTGATTTGGAGTGTGACGAATAGATTGTACGGATCCGCTTTGTTTACCTTCCGTGAGAACGATGCCTTGGAATTAATGAGCGTTTGCCTCGTGCTTAAATACTGTACACTTTCCAATTGGAGGAATTGTTGGCGTGACCGAATGATACGAGGATGCCAGGGAAGTTGGTAGTTTCGGCAGTGGAGGCGAGGTTAACCCTCAGCGTCAGGGAAATCGTGTGGCTTGTTGAGCAGAGCGGTGACCGCGATGGAGCTTGAGGCCCAGCAACGATGACTGGCGGAGGAGGAGTAATCCTGGGGCGGGCATATTGCTGCGGAAGATCCGAAAATGGGTCTGTGATATAATAGCAAACGAGCGAACCGAGTGCTGCGAGACGAGAAAAATGACGGTAAGACTGCTTTGGTTATTTGTAGGGATTCTCTCGTGCTGACTGGATAGGGAGTGTGACACTTTGGAAGAGTTTTACTTTTTCTGGTGCTAGCAGCTCCGCGGCAGCGACAAGGCACTCTTTCACGAACTCTCCGTCTGAATGAGGTTTCAGTTTCTTAGCAATTAGTTCACTCAGCACAAAACTTGTATGAATAACATTCTCTCGGTCAGAATGCGGTCTTGTGAAAACTGCTTGTTGGGCACCCAAACTCCGCCGAAGAGCGTTAACTTTATCCAGGCGCATTTGTCCTTGCAACTCATTCAGTTTAGCATGCTTCGAGATGTAATGACGCTCGAGATTGGCCTTTTTCATCACTGCAAGTGCATCCCCACAAACTAGGCAGACTGGCTTGCCTTTGACTTCAACGAAAAAATAATCGTTTGTCCATTTTTCTTGAAAAGTGCGACATTCTGCATCTACTTTTCTTTTCTTGCCGGTAGCCATGATGTTTATCAGTGATGAAAACGAACGTTGCATGCATGTTGCGTTGTTTACGCTGACTGTGACCCGGACACGCAAACCTATTTTATATTATTATATTTTATCTATAATATTCTATTTCTATTTTCATTAAATTTTTTGTCATTTTTTTAATCACAGGAAAGATAATTGCGGTCTAGCTTTTTTTTTTTTTTCTGAGAGAGGAGGGGGATTTCTGAATTGAATCGTGGGCCGTATCGAACTGTCTCGCGGGCCATATACGGCCCGGAGGCCGGACGTTCCCCACCCCTGATATAAATAATGATGACTTGACTCCAGACTCACCTTATGAGACTCCACAGCCTCTCTCAGCCACTGAAGATCTTTCTCTCTCTGCTGGATTCTCTGCTGGAACGTCTTCTGCGTCTCCTTCAGCTGCTTCTGCAGGACAAACAGATGATAGTGAATGTCACAGAAAACTACTGACACTAAATCGTCATGTGAACAGATGAATCCAGTAAAAGTGGAGCTGATAACTAATGGCTGTAGGTTCAAACTCCAGAAGTGATGATCAGTTACAGTCATCATACTTGAATTAACATGAAGATTAAGGCTTCTTTTCCAGTGCAAGTGTAAGTATTATAAAAGTGAAACTGACACACACGTAGAGCTTCACACTGACAGTGTTTCTGTGTAATTAAGCTGCGGCTCTACATAGAAAATAAATGAACAAAGTGAAGCTATAAATGACTGAAATCATCCGGATTCAGTTAGATTTACTAAACACAAACTCATCTATCACTGCATGTCACTTACATTTTGACTGACTGAAGTATATATTTTGGCAAAAGGGCAGATAGTTAACTCCATTACTTAATATTCATTTCTGCTGCTGTGTGCAGTGTGAATGCTGTAAACTGTTAATATGAGCGCCGATATAAACATATGAAACGAGTGTTAGCAATATGTCATCAGTGTTTTGTTTTAAATACCTGTTTCTCTGTCCTCTGTGCTGCAGCTGATACAGTGTCGTGGTTTTTATGTTCATCCATCACACACAGCACACATATACATTTCTGATCAGTGAGACAGAAAACCTCAAGGGTCTTCTGATGTTTCTGGCAGATCATCTCCTGCAGTCGTCCAGTGGCATCAGTCAAATTGTGTCTCTTTCCTTTAAAGAAACTCTCATGTTGCTCAAGGTGATTCTGACAGTAAGAGTTCAGACACATCAGACAGGACTTGACGGCTTTGTATTTTCTTCCAGTACAGACGTCACACTGCACATCTCCAGCTCCAGCGTAACAGTCAGCAGGACGTTTCCTCTTCTTCAGTTTCTCCACCACTTCAGTCAGCATGGTGTTTCTAGCTAAAGCAGGTCTTGGACTGAAGGTCTGTCTGCACTGAGGGCAGCTGTAGACTCTCATCTGATCCTCCTGATCCCAGCAGTCTGTAATACAGCTCTTACAGTAACTGTGTCCACAGGGAATGGCCACTGGATCCTTCAGGAGATCCAGACAAACTGCACATGTGAAATCATCCTGAAAAACTCTGGTTTCTGCCATTTTGCTGTATGAATACAGAGACACAAGCACACAACAGCTCAACTATATTTCAGTTGCTCTTTCCCTGAACTGATGATCTGAAAAAGTTTCCTGGTTCTGTTTTCAAGTGACGTGTGTAAAACAGGTGTGTATGTGAGGCTATAAAGCAATCATAAAGTTAATCATTCTTGCTCCTGTAGAGTCACACACACATTGGGTTTCTATTCCATAGGCGTAATGTTTTTTTTATACTGTACAAACTATATTTTCTATCACTCTACCCCAACAATACATCTAAACCTACACCTCAAACAAAACCACAGTTACGGCTACATTTTCAAACAAAATTAATTCTGTATGATTTATGAGCTTGTTTCCTCATAGAGACTAAAAAATGTCCCCACAAGGACAAGGATTTTGGATACTACCAGCTTTGAGGGGAAATTTTGTCACCGTAACATAGGGTTTACCTAAACCACACACACACACACACACAGGCTTTCCTATCATTATGGGTTCATTCCACATACAGTCATGGCCAAAAATATTGGCACCCTCGTAATTCTGTCAGAAATGCAACTCTTCTCTCAGAAATTTGTTGCAGTTCCAAATGTTTTGGTACTCACATGTTTTTTATTGTTTGCATTGGAACAACACAAAAAAACAGGGAAGAAAAGTCAAATCTGATACAATTCAGAACCCCCCCAAAAATGCAGCAGACAAAATTATTGGCACTGTTAGATTTTGTTGTATTTGGCTGACCAGTGGTTTGGGTGGCTCGCCATATGTTTTAGATTTCTCTAATACATAAAATAAGTAAGCCTGACCAAAGTTCAGGGAAAAGAGTTTATTGAAGAAAGTCGTGTAGCATAGCCATCTTCTAGATCTTAACCCAAGGTACTGTCTGTGTGACCAGACTTTATACCTGAAAACAATGGTGAACAAACAAAAGACAGAAACTGTCAGGAACTCCTACTGGAGGCATTACAATAGGCAGTAAGCATGATGCATCCTGGGTATGGATTGTTTCATTGTATGGACATTTGGCTTACACCTTTACAGACCAAATGTTGAATACTGGGGCACAGTTGCAATGTAAATGCATCTGTCTAAAATTACACATAATTTTTCAGCACCCTTATCTTCTTAACTTAATATTTGGTAGCACCCACTGAAAAATATCTGAAATCAATCGCTTCCTGTAACCATGAATGAGTTTCTTACACCTCTCTACTGGAATTTTGGACCACTCTTCTTTTGCAAACTGCTCCAGGTCATTCAGATTTGAAGGATGCCTTCTCCCAGCTGCTGTTCTGAGATCTCTCCACAGGTGTTCTATGGGATTCAGATCTGGACTCATTGCTGGCCATTTCAGAACTCTCCAGCACTTTGTTTATAACTTTTTATTGAGTGCTTTTTGAAGTGAGTTTCAGGGCATTGTCCTGCTGGAAGACCCATGACCTCTGGTGGAGACGCAGCTTTCTGACACTGGCCACTACGTTGCGCCCCAACATTCTTTGGTAATCATCAGATTTCATGATACCGTTCACACAGTTAAGGCATCCAGTGCCAAAAGCAGCAAAGCAACCCCAAAACATCTTTGAACCTCCACCATGTTTGACTGATTGTGCTTTCCTTGTGTTAATTAGGTTAATTATCTGAACATGCTCCTCCCAAACTTTGTTAATGAAACATCAATAAAAACCAACAGACTGATTAAAAAATGCAGAACATTTTCTCAATATGCGACGTGCGGGACGCAGGAAAGCAGGACGGGTGGTCCAAAATTGGCAAAATTACGACAACTATACTGTCTATATGAGGATTTATTACACACATTTATTCTGACATGTTATTTCACTGACAGAAGTTCAGCTGCAGTATTAATGTCATGAAGAGAAAACAAGAGACTCTATAACATCTCACTGTTACTGATTCATCATCAGCTCAAAGCATTATGGGTAGAATCTCTCATCAGTCTATTCTGATTCATCAACACAGTTTCACTGATGATCTAGACCAAACAGTAAACCCCAGATAGAGCGGCTGAGTGAATGTGGTCTGGACTGTGTGGATGAGGCTCATTGTGTCAGAGACGCTGTAGAAGGACAGAGTTCCTGCACTGTGATCCACAAACACTCCTATTCTACTGCTGATGGACTTTACAGGGAGACGAGTCTCTATATTATTGTGTATGAATGAGTATCTGGAGGGAGAGCAGAACAAACTCCAGGACTGATCATTACGTCCAAACAAACACTCATCATCTCCCTTCCTGCTGATGCTCTTATATGACACTGATATAAACACACCAATATTTCCACTCCACTCAATCTCCCAGTAACAGCGTCCACACACACTCTCTCTACACAACACCTGATACCACTGATCAAATCTGTCTGGATGATCAGGATACGACTGATCTGTGTCAGTGAATGTAATCACTCTGTTGTTCTCAGACAGACGGAGGTATTTATTCACTGTGTTCAGATCCAGAGTGAGCTGATGGGAATCTGATGGAGATAAAACACATCAGAATCAGGAATTATGAATCTGTTTGATGTTTTCAAGTAGCTGAACTCTTCATGTTCAGTGTATCATCAGTGTGTCAGTACAGATGAGCAGATATCCTGTGCAAATCATCATTTACATCATCAATTATAAAACTCTTCTTTCACTTTCTACAGGAAGAACATGAACACACTCAGTGAGTTTTTCTGCTTGTTTTCTTACTGACTTACATTGTAGGAAGTCGCTCCTGGTCCTGGGAACAATGTTGGTGAATGTGACTGTGGAAATCAACAGACATGAACAGTGTGATTCTCATGATCCTGCATCCATTCCTAACACATTTCTAATATGATGTTCTCCATGATATGAGATGATGATGGACTCGTTTCTGAGAGCAGATGAATCTCTAGGACTTTACCTCTGTCTGAGATCTTCTTGAGCTCCTCTTTGCAGAAATCCTCCAGTTTGTCTTTCAGCTGATGAACAGATTCTCTCAGACCATCAAAAGAGACGAGAGAACTGAAGGGATCATCATTTACGTCTGTAGATTCAGAAGATGCAGAGAGAGACTGGGAACTCTACAGAAAACAGAAATCAAAACTCATCAGCTCCACACTTCACCCAATAACCTGCACCAACATCAGATTTGACTTGACTGATCTTTAGTAACTCACCTCAATCCAGCACTTTCACAGCATCAGCTTCATTCTTCTCATATTCATTAAATCACATTAGAGCTACAGATTCTATTATCTGACACTTACACTGTATGTGAACTTCCTAAGAAATAGTTGGATGATAAAACATCTGCTAAGAACATAAATGTCCGTCTAACAGCTCAAGCACACCAATGGAGTCTCACTGTAGGGTTGAGTAGATTTGCTCAGGAAAAGCAGCTCAAAAGCTACGATTAGATTGACCATTATTTATAACTTTAGAGTGGTTAGAGACACTGAAACTTCACAAGGACCCTTAAGACATGCTCAGGTTTGGTTTGGTTTCAATGCACTAAAGCACTGCAAATACCCCTAGAGATCCTTGGTTAGTGTGCAACTCTGCAGGAAGGAGGCTGTCGCCCTCCACTTTAAAAGTGTATGTTGCTGCCATAGCGCCACATCACGATGCAGTGATTGTCAGGTTCCTGAGAGGTGGGGGAAGGCTAAATCCTCCCAGGTCGCACCTCATCCCCTCTTGGGATCTCTCCGTGGTACTGGCGGGACTGCAGGGAGCCCCCTTTGAGCCGCTTTACTCAGTAGAGCTGAAATTCCTGTCTCTCAAGATTTCACTCCTGGTCCTGCTCACCTTAATCAAGAGCGTGGGGGACCTGTAAGCATTCTCAATCAACAAATCATGCCTTGACTTTGGTCCACCTGATTGTCACGTTACCTTGAGACCGTGGCTTGGTTATATGCCCAAGGATCCCACCACTCCTTTTAGGGACCAGGCAATGAACTTGCAAGCGCTGCCCTTAGAGGAGGCAGACCCAGCCCTTGCGTTGCTGTGTCCCGTCCACACTTTGCACATTTATATGGAACACACCTGGAGCCTGAGATGCTCCAAACAGCTCTTTGTCTGCTTTGGAGGACAGCAGAAAATCCCCCTGTTCTGGCTGTCTCCAAACAGAGGATGGCTCATCGGCTGGTGGACGCCATCACCTTGGCATATCAGGTGCAGGGTGAGGTGTGCCCCCTGGGAGTGAGGGCTCATTCCACTCGAAGTGTTGCCTCATCATGGGTGCTGACATACGGCGCTGCTCTGTGAAGAGCTATGGGCTGGGCGACACCAAACACCTTTGCAAGATTCTATAATCAAGATTCTATAATCTACTCCCGTGTGCTGGGTAGAGCCAGGCAATTTGTGGGAGTTCGGGTTCGGTGTCTTGCTTGCGGTGCCATTCCTCTGGTGAGGATATGTGCACTTGTTTCTCCAGTAAGTTATCCATTGGTGAAACCTGACTTCCTCCAGTGCCCTGTGGCCTTAGACTTGACAGAGAAGACTTGTAGCTGTGTCTGGTATTGGGATTATACCACTAATGCACTTGATTTCTTGGATATCTTTGGCTTCCGCGGTATGGTCAGTCGGTTGCTGTGTCTCCCCTGGACAGCTCACCTCTGTCATTTCTATCTTAACGTGCTTTAGGCTATTGTTACCACAAGAAACTCTCTCACATTAGTCATTGTGCCTCTACTCCCCAACGGTTGCTGAAAGCTGAATCTTGAGAATGCGGAACTATTCTTTCAGTTTCCCTAATAGGCACTGTTGGGAAGGTTACGGATTGAGATGAATTAGTTCTGACACGCTTGCTTGTCAACACCTGCATTTTCAATTTACATAACACAGTTTGGGTTGTGGCACTTTCCATAGGGACCCCTAACCCCCTAACGGAGACATTACATCCCTCATGCCACAACCTTGAACTGCGTTGAATGCCGGGATGCTTCCCGGCTCCTCAGCATAAATCTGAATAAGTGGATAAATTCCCACCCGCCAGTTATCACTGGCCTTTTCTTGTAATGCTCAGAGGTGATTGGGCCTTCCAAGTGAGACCCCCAACGTCAGTGCGACGTAACGTCTCCATTCCCTCCTTCAGGAAACAAGGGTTACATATGTAACTGAGACAATCTCTGTTACCTGCAGGAACTGGATGTGATCCTGTGTGTGTGAAAGCTGCTCCAGCTCAGCGTCTCTCCTTCTCAGATCATTGATCTCCTGCTCCAGTCGCTCCAGTCGTCCTTCAACTCGACTCACTGCAGCCTTTTCCTGATCTCTGATCAGCCGTATCAGCTCAAACATCCTCTCACTGTCCTCCACTGCTGTCTGTGCAGAGCGCTGTTAGGACACACAGTGATTCAGGCTTCAGTGGGACTGAAAGAGACAAGAGAGTCTGAACTGAGACAAACTTCTCTTCTTCTCCAGACTCACCTTATGAGACTCCACAGCCTCTCTCAGCTGCTGAAGATCTTTCTCTCTCTGCTGGATTCTCCGCTGGAACGTCTTCTGTGTCTCTTTCAGCTGGTGCTGAAACAGATGATAGTGAATGTCACAGAAAACTACTGGCATTAAATCATCAAGTGAACAGATGAATCCAGTAAAAGTGGAGCTGATAATGAATGGCTGTAGGGTCAAACTCCAGAAGTGATGTTTGGTTACAGTCATCAAGGTCTGTTTCTCTGTGCAAGTGTAAGTATTATAAAAGTGTAAACTGACTGAAGTGTATATTTTTCAAAAAACATGTGAATAGTTCACTTCATTATTTTATGTTCCTTAATCAAAGCCTATTTTATCAAAGACTGTGTTGATAGGTTTATGGTGCATTGTCAGCTAACAGTGAAACTCTTCTTGCAGCTGCTGTTCATTTCCACTGTTGTGTGCAGTGTGAATGCTGTAAACTGTTAAAGGAGAAGTCCACTTCCAGAACAATTTACTCACCCCCTTGTTATCCAAGATGTTCATGTCTTTCTTTCTTCAGTTGATAAGAAATTATGTTTCTTGAGGAAAACATTCCCAAATTTTTCTCCATATAGTGGACTTCAATGGTGCCCCAAGTTTGAACTTCCAAAATGCAGTTTAAACACAGCTTCAAACGGCTCTAAATGATCCCAGCCGAGGAAGAAGGGTCTTATCTAGTGCATGGCTGAAGCAAACAGAGCAACTAAAGCAACTAAAACGCCTGTTTGAAACCAAGCAAAAGTGATCGAAGTGCCTGCTCGGCATTACAACAACGAGAAAGCTTACGATTATCGTCAATATGGAAGATATTAAAAAACTCTGGCCTCAATCCAACTAGAGGTCGGCAAAATTGCAACGCAACAAATGGAGATCCTGCAGCTTACGCAACAGGTGAATCTATTACAAGCTCAGGTGAGCGGTTATGAAGTTAAACTAAAGAAGAAAGACGATCAGATTAAAGAATTGGAAAAAAGACTGGATGTTGCAGAGCAATATTACCGTTTGGATGATCTGATTATCTCTGGATTGAAAACACGACATCGTGCTTACTCCAATGTCGCTGCGGGAAACAATGCTGATGACACAACTGCTGAGACGGAGACCCTGGAATCCCAGGTTATCCAATTCCTCGGTAGCAAGGATATTCCCATTCACAGAAATCAGATCTCGGCCTGTCATACACTCCCTCGGAATAACAAAAATAGTCCTACCTCACCGGCAATTATAATCCGCTTTGTCAACAGAAAGGACAAGGTCGGCTTGTTGCAACAGGGGTTCAAGTTAAAAGGCACGGGAGTGTTCGTGAATGAACATCTAACGAGGAAGAACGGGAATATTGCTAATGCAGCGCGGCAACTGAAAAAGGCTAAAAAGATCAAAGCGACCTGGACTCGGAATTGTAAAGTTTATATCCGAACGAATGGAGCGACACCAGAAGACGAAAGAGTATTGATGGTGAAAGAAATGGACGATTTGAACTTGTACAAATGATGACTAGAGCTGAGTCACAATACGAGCTGCGGATGTGTGGACCTACTATTTTATTTATTTGTTTATGTCGCTGATTATGGACGATGATAACGTCCATAAAGTCTCTGGGACAGACGGAATATTCAGTTAATTTTGGTTTTTGGTCTATTCGAAGTAGGAGGCCTTCATAACCAGGGGACTATCAGTTTCTATCACGTGAGTCTGTGTCGATTTTCCTGCCAGCTTAATTTTTATGGCTTCTATTGATTTGCCCGTTTGAGCAGAATATGGACAGTTGTGGCATCTATGATAGTTTCTTTAATCCTGATGTAAATCAATCTAATTTAAACTTATTAAAACTGTCTTGTAACTATTACTCTGAAGGGCAAGTAAACTCACTGTATCAAACTATACATTTTTTTAAAAATCTTTTCTCTACTTTTCATTTGAATATTAGTAGTATGCCTAAAAATTATGACGAATTGAAAATTTTTCTGTCTACTATAAGTTTTTCCTTTTCAGTCTTGGCATTTTCTGAGACTTGGCTGACTGATGATGTATTTAATTTATTCCCCCTACCTAATTATATATCATTTCATTCTTGTAGAAAAAACAAAAGAGGAGGGGGTGTTTCTCTATATGTTTTGAATTCTTTTACTGCTGTTGCTAGAGATGAACTTAGTGCCGAATTTGACACCACTAACACAGAGGCTATATTTATTGAAATTTCATCTTATCAGCAATTTAATAGAAAGAGTATTCTGATCGGATGTATCTATAGACCACCAGATTTAGACTACAACACATTTATTGATGCACTCCAATCCACACTTGAGTTAATAACCAAAGAAAGTAAACTATGTTTTATACTCGGTGATTTCAATATTAATTTACTCAAATATGATCTAACACAAACAGTTGATTTCTTAAATGCACTTTATTCTTTCAATTTTTTCCCTCTTATTACCAAACCTTCCAGAATCACCTCCTCATCTGCTACTCTCATTGATAATATTTTGATTAACTCTTATAATTTTGAGGTCACTTCAGGCATCCTGACGTGTGATGTCTCTGACCATTTTCCTGTCTTCCAGTTTATCCACTCCTGCCATTCTATGTCTAGCTATCCTAAGGATGGGCCAAATAAATATCGTAAATTCTCTAGAAACAGCACTGATCATTTTAAATCTGCCGTTGGTAATATTATATGGGATGAGGTACTTGTGTCACAAGACGTTAACAGTGCGTACAGTTTATTTTTAAAGTCCTTTAATAAGGCCTTAGATGTATCATTTCCGTTGATGAGTACAAAATCTAGAAACAAATACTCTAAGGGGAAGCCGTGGATAACTGATGAATTAAAAAAGCTTTATAAGAGGTCTATCTTTAACCCTTCCCCAATTAATACTGAAACTTATAAGAAATGTAAAAATTACTTCACATCTTTAGTAAGAAAAGCAAAGAAAGCATATTATTCAAATCAATTTGTACAAGCTTCTAATAATATTAAGACAACATGGCATTTGATTAATCACTTATTGAATCGAACTAAATCTCCATTTGCCGCCCCTGTAGTGATGAACAGTAAGAAGGGGGTTCTCTCCAACCCTGTTGATATCGCTAATGGCTTTAATGATTTCTTTATATCGGTTGGTCCTGAATTAGCATCTAGTATTAATGGTTCTGATATAGATCCCAGTTCTTTAATCAAAGGTCAGTATCCTTCACTCCAAAATTTTGACCCACCAACTGTACAAGAGGTTCGTAATATTATTTTATCACTTAAAAATGCAGCCCATGGTCATGATGGCATTAAAAGTGTTCTTATTAAAGAGACAATAGACTATATCATTAAACCTCTTACTCATATTCTCTCATTGTCTCTTAAAACTGGAATTGTCCCTCGGGATTTGAAAATTGCAAAAGTTATACCAATTTTCAAGACCGGTGACTCCAAGGAATTTAGTAATTATAGGCCAATATCAATTCTCCCGTGTATATCGAAAATCTTGGAAAAACTTGTCTTTTCTAGATTACTTAATCACTTGGATGTCAATAATATTTTATACAAACATCAATATGGTTTTCGGAAGCGACACTCTACTGAGCATGCTCTCATTCAACTTGTGAATTACATTTCTTCAGCTCTTGATAATAAAAAAATTGCTCTTGGAGTCTTTCTAGACCTGAGTAAGGCATTCGACACGGTTAGTCACAATATTTTGATTGCCAAACTCGGTAGATACGGAGTGCAGGATGCTGCCCTGAGATGGTTTAGAAGCTATTTAGCTAACAGAGAGCAATATGTATACCTGGAAGGCTATACCTCCATGAAGTCACAAATTATGATTGGTGTTCCTCAAGGATCAATATTGGGGCCTCTTCTATTTTTAATTTATATTAATGACATGGCTACGTCATGTACCAAACTTCTACCTGTATTATTTGCAGATGATACAAACCTTGTAGCTTCTCACCAAGACTTTAATATTTTAATTAAAACTGTTAATGAGGAACTATCTTCCATTGAGGAATGGTTTCAATGGAACAAACTTACTCTCAATATAAAAAAATGTAACTTTATGATTTTTTGGTAACATTAATAAACATTACCCAATAGAATTATCTAAAATATTCATTAATAACACTCAAATTGAATTGGTTCAGCATACTAAATTTTTAGGAGTTATTATTGATAGTGGTCTTAAATGGTATGACCACATCAACTTTGTATCTAAGAGGTCTGCTAAAATGCTGGGTATATTGAGAAAGGTTTGTCCTTTAATTCACTCCTCAGCTTATTTAACCTTATATTATAGTTTTTTGTTCCCATTTATTAATTATTGTAACATTGTTTGGGCAGCTACCTATACTACTTATCTGAAGAAATTAACAGTCATACAGAAGAAATATCTTAAATGTATTTCCCATTCAAATAGATATGCACCCTCAGTACCCCTTTATAATAAATTTAAAGTTCTTCCTATTGACAAGGTAAATATTTATCAAACATGTTTATTTATGCATAAGTTTATATATAGGAAACAAGATCTTCCAGATACTTTTCAGAATTTGTTTATTCCCACCTCACATGTACACTCATATCAAACTAGACACAGTAACAACACCTTACTCTTACCTTACACACGAACTGTAAGACATCAATTTAATATTTCTTTTAGAGGTCCAAAGCTCTGGAATGAATTAAGTCCATCTTTGCGATCAATGTCTTCTTATTCTGCTTTCAAAAGGCATTTGAAGAGTCTTTTATTGCCAGCCTGAAGCCTTTATGTACTCCTTTCTAGGTATTATTAATCCTTCTGATCGTTGGTTGCTTGCTCTTTCTGCATTTTACCTGGATTGATCATTTTTTGTTTTGTTTTTTTGTTATTGAATTTGTTGTTTATGCTCTCGCTTTGCTTCATTTGTTGTTTGTTTTTTATTGTGTGTTTAGCCTGCATGTCATGAATTAATATGAATAGGAGTGGAACTCTGTACAAGCCTAGAGTGGCTTCGTTCCCTCCTTGCACAGATCTGTACGTGTACTAAATTTGTGCTAAACAAATAAACCTAAAAACCTAAACCTAAACGATCTGTCATTTTTTAAACAAATTGACAATTTATTTACTTTTTAAACTCAAACGGTCGTCTTGTCTAAGTCTGCGTTAACTTTTCCGGTTCAATACAGTCAATACAGTTAGGGTAACTCCCATCTCATATTTCTTCAAAACCATCCTACATAGATGCAGAAGTGTTTACAAAATGAACATGCAGAGAAGATCAAACGCCCTTTACAAAAAAAAGGTTAAACAACAATGTAGGATGATTTTGACGTTAAAGAAGAAAATGAGACGGTAGTTTTTCGACATACCCTAACTGTATTCACCCGGATTACACAGACTACACATGTGCATAGAAACGAGACAAGATGAGCGTTTGAGGTTAAAAAGTAAATAAATTGTCAATTTGTTTCAAAAATGACCGATTGTTTTGCTAGATGAGACCCTTATAGAAGTCCACTATATGGAGAAAAATTTGGGAATGTTTTCCTCAAAAAATTTCTTATCGACTGAAGAAAGAACGACATGAACATCTTGGATGACAAGGGGGTGAGTACATTATCTGTAAATTTTTGTTCTGGAAGTAGATTATTCCTTTAATATGAGTCCCGATATAAACACATATGAAACGAGTGTTAGCAATATTTCATCAGTGTCTAGTTTTAAATACCTGTTTCTCTGTCCTCTGTGCTGCAGCTGATACAGTGTCGTGGTTTTTATGTTCATCCATCAAACACAGCACACAAATACATTTCTGATCAGTGCGACAGAAAACCTCAAGGAACTTCTGATGTTTCTGGCAGATCATCTCCTGCAGTCGTCCAGTGGCATCAGTCACTTTGTGTGGCTTACGTGAATGAAACTCCTCATGACGGTCAAAATGAGTTTGACAGTAAGATTCCTGACACACCAGACAGGACTTGACGGCTTTGTATTTTCTTCCAGTACAGACGTCACACTGCACATCTCCAGCTCCAGCATCACAGTCAGCAGGACGTTTCCTCTTCTTCAGTTTCTCCACCACTTCAGCCAGCATGGTGTTTCTAGCTAAAGCAGGTCTTGGACTGAAGGTCTGTCTGCACTGAGGGCAGCTGTAGACTCTCATCTGATCCTCCTGATCCCAGAAGCCTGTAATACAGCTCTTACAGTAACTGTGTCCACAGGAAGTGGTCACTGGATCCTTCAAGAGATCCTGACACACTGCACACATGAACTCCTTCTTATTTACTGAAATTCTGTCTTCTTCCATTTTACTGCCCGAATACAGAGACACAAACACACAACAGCTCAACTACACTTCAGTTTCTTGGAAATCACATGTTTCCTGTTTCCTGGTTCGGTGTTTGAGTGATGTGTGTAAAGCAGGTCTCTCTCAATCACACACACACAGGTATTGTTATGGGCTCATTCTATAGGCGTAAGGGTTTTTCTACTGTACAAACTGTATTTTCAATCCTTTTACCCTAACTCTATACCTAAACTTACCCCTCACACAAAACTACAGGCAATTTTTACATTTCCAAAAAAAAGAGAGAACTGTTTACTATGTTTTTTTAAGTCATTTGTTTACAGAGACACAAGAAGTGTCCTCATAAACCATGTTTACGCTGCAGTATCCATTTCAATATACACATTTGTATCCTCATAAACCATATATATACTAGAGCATACACTCTCACTCTCTCTCACACTGACAGTATAATTGTCACGGCCAGAGGGCACTATCACCTGAGTATTAGTTTCCTCTGGACTTTATTTCCGATAACCCCCCACCTGACACTGATCACGAGCACACCTGTGACTCATTCCTGGCACTATATAAGCGCATATGTCTCCTCTGCTCATTGCGAAGTCTAGCTTTGCCCCAGCTGACATTTCTGAGCATTCTCTTGTGGTCATGACAAAATGACTAGTAGTGCAAAGTCTGACTAATTTCTGCAAACCGGTTCTGATGTCCTGATCCTGATGTCATCATCAACGATGTCACTATGCATTTGCCTAGAGATAGCACTTACCTAGACAGTGCTATCTCCCCTGTTAGGGTTTTTAAGCAGACAGCCCATTGTTGGTGGTCCTGGCAAATTACAGTGGGTTTTCCTTCCTAAGAACATGAATATCCTCAGATAGCTAGTAGATAGCTCACATAGCATAGATATCTGAAGATAGCTGTGTTGCTAACTTGGTTTGAATGTCCCTCTTTCATCTGAAACGGGGTTCCCCATTTCTGCCAAGCTATGTGAGTGGCCTGGGTGTCAGTGGCTTGGCCTCTTACTGAGGAAAGCTTAGGTGTATGTCTGTCACCTCCTTGGTGCTCTCCCACCAGATGGACAGACATGCGCCACAGAATGGCACAGTTGGCATTTCGTTCCCCAAAGTGTCCACTAGAGGACGCAGCACAAGTTCCCTAGAAGGATAACATCTCGGGTGGGAACATCTACGTGGACCAATAGGACTGGAGTTTTTCATGAAGTGCTTCAGACACCGATCCTGCTGGCGGCAGTCCCCAAAGTGTCCACTAGAGGACGCAGCCTCTCATTTCCTCTCAGGGAACAATGATTACGTGAGATGTTTTCTCATTATCACAATTTAATTATCTTGACATTACAAAAGTTGTTTTCTTGTGATCTCAACATAATCATTGCAGCACATTCTACATAAAAAGAGATGGCAAAAGTATACACATCCGTCACTCAAGCAGAAGTACAGATACTCATATTTAAAATGTTTGGTAAAAGTAGAAGTACCGGCCACCGCCCCACGCTCAAGCCCGCCGGCCGCTCATGTGGAAAGCTACGTTAACATTGAGGACATTATGGACCTGACGCTCCCCATGGGGTTTGATGCCCCTATCCTCTCTCCTTCTTCTTCGTCTCCGCTGGTCCCATCCAGCCCTCCTGAGCGCCCTCCAGTGCCGAAGCCTCCTGAACTGTCCCGGGCCTGTAGAACCCTAATTTCCCCCAAGAAAATGGGGGGGTTGGGGCTGGGGCTGTATGCCTGAACTGCCTGCTCCGCCATGGCTTCCTAAACTGCCTGCTCCACCATGGCTTCCCGAACTGCGTGCTCCGCCATGGCTTCCCAATCTCCCTGATCCGCCATGGTTCTTTGAACTGAAAAGAAAACAGAAAAATAAACAGTGAAGTAAAGTACTGATACCAGAAAAATCTACTGAAGTACAGTAACAAAATATTTGTACTTCGTTACTTCCCATCTCTGTACATAAACACAACATAATCACCACTTATTAACTAACAATGTACTTCAAAAATACACAAATAAAGATATAGGTGCAAACACAATACTATACAGTGACATCAACATTGGTTTTAATAAGCAATAAGTGTATAGGTCACACCAAATGCTTTTGCGGTAGTGAAACTGTGATGAGTCGTGCAGCAGTAAGAACGTAACAATAACAAATATTTATTCAAGCATTCCACATTTATAAGTTAATTAAATGTCAGTAATGAACAGCACAAATTATAGCAATCACGAAGAAGGTCCTTACTCTGTCCCAAACATGTACAGTAAGGTGGATTTACAGTATACATCTCCCCACCAGTTATATTCCCTGTTAACGATGATTTGCTGCCTGCCTTGATTTGCTCTGCTGTCTGGACTCTCAGTTGACTTACCCTGAAATAGGAAACGCTGAGTTTTCAGAAGAGCTGAATTGAGTTAGTTCAATCCACTCTGAGTAGGTTGTTATAATACCAAAGCTAAAAACATAACACAAGCACAGGCAAAAAACATAAGCAAAGCACCTCAGTTTCACACTGCTGGACAATTAAGGATACGAAAGGACATATGATTACACCACGAAAACTGTATGGACTGATTACATTAGTTATGATCATCAGAAATTCATTAGCCACACTGACAACACAATGAGAGCCTTAAGAGAACTAGAACCCGCTAGCAAAATGACACGGTAAAATAGACAAACATTAAACTGCAGTATTGGTGGAGAAATTAGGTGTTTGTGTAATATTTGAAGCTCACTATTGTAATTATGTTGCAAAAAATACAGCTCCTGATGAGGCAACGAATAAACGGAATAATACAAGGAAACAAATCACTGAATCTAGGAGGAGATGTAAGCATATTGGGAACTAGTTTGACCAAATATTTGGATGATGGGGGAATGGCTTACTGAAGTGGGAATAATAACAGCTGTAGTGTTTGTTGTTTCTGTGTTGTTGTTTTGCTGCGTTGTGCCATTCCTCAGATCAAAGATGGCCAATGCAGCAGCCAAACAGATGATGGGTGTGTCTGTGAGAAGATCTGGAGCTGATATTGAGTGCACCAACATCAGACACGGACTGGACCAATTAAAACCAAAATCAAAGAACGGTAGAAAACGGGTGCTTTTTATTTGCTTTTTTATTTTCAAATGTATTGTATTCTTGGACAGTAAGAGAGGCAGTTTCTTCACTGTATTTTTCTTTTTTTTCTTTCTTTCCTTTTTCCAAAATTAGTTAGCATGATTAAAATTTGAGGAGAGTAGGCAGGAAGTTAGAGTGCTTCATTTTATTATTCTTGAAGTCATTTATTCTTCAAAGAAGTAATCAAAGCGTAAAATGTGAGGATTAATGGAATGCAAGAGAACGGTGAAGGTTTAAAGCAGGTTATTGTCTGTGTTACGAGACAATGCAAACAGAAATTAAAGGGCAAAATAACAAGGCTTCATTTTTTGAAAAGTACTACATGTTGTCTACTACTGAGCAAGCAAATTTATAATATTCTTTTTAATTGTTGTAGTGTGTGTGAGATACAGTATATCTGTTGTTACTATAGATGCTGTGGTAAAGTGTGATGTCTCCCTCTGCTGGTCACGCCGTCAATTACATTCACAAGTGATTAATCACATTCACTGAATCAAAATCACATGAGAATCATTTCAATCTGTTACTAAACCATTACATCCTCACAGCACTTACAGATACAGAATGAGTTCTGTGTATCTATTAAGAGCCTCCCTTTTATGACACTATATTTGTGATTTATTACTTTGGCATTAAAAAACACTAGTTAACGCTTGTTTGCATGTTTCTGATACAACAGTAAATTTGACATCTTTCACTCTTCTGACCAGAACAATCAATCTCTTGATATATTGTAAAGTCACAGAAATGCTTTCATGGATTTGTTGTAGTTTTCATTCTGCACTATAGAAGATTTCCAAACTATGACGGCCTGTGCTTTTGAGAACCTCAGAAATGTCCATCAGACACTGAGAAAACATCTACTGGAAGATCAGGAAATATTTGACATGTAAACACTGTTCCATCAGAATACATGAATACAGTCAGTGGAAGAAGTTGCTCTTTTTTTACCCACAAAATGTAGTATCGACAGTGACCAGCAGAGGTCAAACTAACCAAATAAACCTTGAGCTCTGATGCTACAGTCACATCTACTGCTGTCAGGGTCAGATACCCTAACAATGGGTAAACATGTTTATATCCACAGTGAATAATAATATGTTGTTTAATGATGCAGAAATTTAAAGGGACTCTATTATGAGGTTCCACACAGCAACACACACCACAATTCAAAAGTCACAGAATTTAAAAAAATAAAATACTTCTATTCATCATGGGTGTGTTAAATTGATGAAAAGTGACAGTAAAGACATTTGTAATGTTACAGAAGATTTCCATTTCAAATAAATGCTGTTCTTTTGAACTTTCTATTCATCTGTGAATCCTGAAAGATAAAACGTATGACGGTTTCCATAAAAATATTGGGCAGCACAATTGATAATAATCATAAATGTTTGTTGAGCAGCAAATCAGCATATTAGAATGATTTCTGAAGGATCATGTGACACTGAAGACTGGAGTAATGATGCTGAATATGAACACATTTTATATCTGTATGTATGTGCAGTAATTGGTGTGTGAGTGTCTTCATCTCAGTCTCTGTGTAAAGCGACCACACACGATCTGAAGGGTTTAAATCCGTCAGTGTGTGTTTTACTGTGAGTCGTCATTCCTCTGCACTACAGTCATATTTGCTCCTGGAAGAGCGAGTGAGGTAATGTGTGTCCGAGGAACTGATCCACAACACACACACACACACACACACACACACTCCTGTGATAAGACACACTGCACTGACTCTGAGTGTGTGTGTGTGTGTGTGT
Source organism: Labeo catla (assembly GCA_012976165.1). Classification (NCBI taxonomy): domain Eukaryota; kingdom Metazoa; phylum Chordata; class Actinopteri; order Cypriniformes; family Cyprinidae; genus Labeo; species Labeo catla. The sequence goes on along the minus strand of VONZ01000330.1, from coordinate 615,833 downwards.
GTGAATGACGGTGTGTTTGTTTTTCTGCCGTGTTAACGAGGCTCTGGGAACGTTAGCGAGAGAGCTGCACTGATACGCTACATTGCTCTTTATGACGGCCCTCCATTGTGCTGAGAGCCGTATGACTTTATTACAGAGGAAACACCGTGTGTGTGAGACTGTATGTTGGTGGGCCGGTGATGAACACACACATATGGAACTCATCATTCAGTGAGTGAAGAGCTGCTGTCTGACCTCTGAACACGGACGTCTTCATGTAGGACACGTGTGTGAAAACACGCAGATCACAAACGCTTCATACTTCATGTTCCCACTCAAGAATCTACTGGAAGAGTTTCAGGGTCTGAAGATCAAGCAGTTTGCAGTAATTGTTAGGATGATTCTCATGAGACTGAAACCATCCAGGATCATCAACAGTGGGTCGAATCCGGACCAGAGATTTACAAACGTTTTTGTCAGCTGAAGTAACTAAGTAACTAAAGTGGCCCTGAGATTATAAGTTAATATTTCAATAATTTAACAAGACGTTCACATGTTTACAGTTCTCTGATGACAGTTTATGGTCACATCATTTAGATTTTATTTTAGGATTTATATTGATTGTTTTATTTTAACATTTTTTTTTAAATTGCATTTATTTCAAATAAAATATGTTACTGTTTTTTAAGTGTTTTCTTCTAATTATGTATATATTTTTAATTTTATTTAATTTTTATTTATTTTATTTCAAATAAATATTTAACCTCTTTGGCAAATGTTTTGTTTAAAAAAATATTTTAATTGTATTTTTGGTTTTGTTTTGTTTAAAATAATTAATTTCAAATACAATATTTCACTGTTTTATTCTGTATTTATTTTGAAATTATTTCATTTTAGTTTATTTCATATAATATATTGTTTTGGTTGTATGTGTTTTAAGATTATTTATGTGTGAGGGTATTTGAATTAATTAAATCCATTTTGTTTTTTAAGTAAGCATTTGTGCTGGTTGTATTTATTTTAAATAAACTATTACAATTTTTAGGAAGTGTTTTATTATGACCATTTCTTGTAAAATTCTGTATTTGATCGTTTTTATTTTGAAACTATTTCATAATTTATTTCATATATAATATTTTACTTTGCAGTTATGGTGAATGTATTCATTTCAAATACAACATTTCACTTTTTCACTACAATGTTATTTTTTTGAAATACAGTAAATATTTATTTTATTAGTTTTTAATTTGAATAATTAATTAATAGTTTTCCATCAACTCACAAACCCTAGTTTGGGTAACCCTGGTCTAGATCATTCAGGGATCCCTCTATGAGGGGTGTGTGTGTGTGTGTGTGTTATTCAGTGGGTGGCAGGTCTCTCTTCTGCTCTTCATGGATGAAGTGTTATGGCTTTGAGCGTCAGAGCAGCTCCAGTTGGATTCAGAGTGTCTGATGTGCTGCTTTAAAAATAAACGTCTGTACAGCAGTGATCAGACACACAGTCATGAGGAAAGAGTCTGAACATCTACTCTTACATCATGATGAACTGAACACTTGTGTGTTTTACACTGATGAAGCTCTGGAGACTGTGCTGGACTTCAGCTGTATTTCAATCTTGTGAACTGGTGAATCTGGGTCTGTGTGACGTCAGTAAAGCATCGCACTGCACCGATCCACTGACCTGCGAACAGTGAAAACATCTCATCCCGACCCGCTCTGGGAATCGACCCCATCACGGGGTCAAAGGTCAGATGTCAAACACATGACGCAGCTTCCTCAATGATTCATTCAGCATGAAACCAACTGCGCAATAGTTTTACATGGTATATCGGTACTAAAATAATTGCGATATCCTGCTTTTGAAAATTCTACAATTTAAGATTGAAAAAGAAACATGCATGAATGAGAAAATAAAGTGCAGGATGAGCTTGAGTTATTAGAGTTATTAAGCACAATAAACCTTGACAAAAAAAATGTAACCAGCTGGGAAAGAAATTGCATGTGTATCAATACAGTGGATCTGTGCATCTCTTAGGTCGCATGTCACCAAAGTGTTTTTTCTCAGCACTGAGAGGCCAAGAGATCCTGTAGCACGATGACATGGTGGATCAGATCCGTGTCGTAGTGGATAGTGGAATGAGCAATGCGTGGCTGAAACCGAAGCTTGTATTTAATATAAAAAACTGCCAAGATAATAGTTGTTTCACTGGGGCTACACAATTTATATTATTCTGTGATTTTAAATCAGTAGCTGTAATGTATTCAAACTTTATTTAAAGCAACAATGACATCGTTTTGAATGAAAGAGTTTGGTAAGAGTCTGGTTTGATTTCGACTGTTAATCCCAATGATTCTCTTTGGTCATTAAAAAACCCAGGATGCCCTTGAAAAAAAGAGAGTAGGAGTGTAACCCTGGCATCCTGGCCAAATTCCCCCATTGGCCTCTGTCCATTATCATGGAATCCTAATCATCCTCATATACATTTACATTTAGACATTTAGCAAATGCTTTTATCCAAAGCGACTTAGCCTAACACAGTACACACAGCAAAGTTTTTTTTTTTAATTATATAATAAATAAAAAAGCAACTAATGAAACATGTATTTGAGTTGACTGAGGCGTTATTAGCAAAGTAAAGCATTAATATAATTTTAATGTTTGTTTTTTTATGTTTGTAATAGCTATATTAGAATCATATCGAATCTAAATAAACAAAAAGGACTGTCATTAATCAAATTAATGTAAGTGTTCTAAACCACTCACAGTTGGGTGTTTTCAGCTGGCAGAAAATGCTTTGGTGGACACACAGTGTTAAAGTGACAGCACACTAATATTCCTGCTGCTGTCTGTATTTACAATGTTAAGCAAACAACAAAAGAAAAAGAGAAAAATCACTCACTGATGTTTACTAACTTTGGTATATTTAATTCATACAATTAAGACTATGCAGTGCTTTACTTTTATATTTTGATTACTTTATTCAATTTCTGTATCTCTTACTTTAATGCTACTGTTCAACAGTTTTGGGGGTAACACTGCATTACAAGTAACGTACGTTATGTAATCAGATTACTTTTTCAAGTAACTAGTAAAGTAACACATTACTTTTTAATTTACAAAAAAAAAATCTGAGTTACTTTTTCAAATAAGTCCATAAGACCATTTAGTCCCCATTTATTGACCGAAAGCTCTCCTGTCCCCATGCTGACAGAAATTGGGAGTAAAATGTTTCTTTAGTTCTAGAATAAATGTGAACATGCATTAATTCATCTCACTCACAAAAAAAACAACAACAGATTCAGTATTCTTCAGAATTAATTAAAACTGTGAAATGCAACTCAGAATATGACGCAAACCTGCAATAATTAAATATTTAAAATAATACAAATATCCTTTATGTATTTAATCTCATTTTATTAACCAGTGTCTTTGCTGCCGACCATTGATGATCTAATTCAACCATAATAATTAGCAAAAATGACACAAGATAAACTAACATATGTTTTTTTTGTTTTTTAATTGCTGAAAAGTGTTAAACTTTCTTCTTCTGCGTTCTACTGTACAGAAGTGAATTTACGTTTCCTTCAGCCTGAAGCTTTTGGTGTGAAAGGGCTTTTACATTTGACAAAAAGCAAGTCCTCTCAAGATTTAAAAAGTAACGCAAAAGTAACGTACTGTCACACTTTGTACTTGCAGGAAGCACAACAAATACTTTTGAACAGTCTTTAATAAACAAAACGCAGGAGAAAATCCAACACACGCATGTAGATCATAAACGAACTCGTGAACACGTAGACCCAACAAAGAACCAAGGGACAGACAGGAACTAATATATACAGAATAATTAACAACACAGGTGCAAAGGATCAAACAAACTAAACAAAAACATGAAAATGACCATATATGGAAAACTAGGAACAAAGACAGGGGTACAAGAAGGAAAAAATCAAGTCCAAATCACTGACACCTAATGCATTACTTTCCATAAAAAGTAATTAAGTAACGTAATTTAGGGAGTAAAGCAATATTGTAATACATTACTTTTAAAAGTAACTTTTCTCAACACTGCTATTCAATAGAAATAACACTCTTTATTTGATTTGTGCCTTAGTTTTATTGTATTTGTCCTTTTGAAAGATAAAATAACAAAATAACAAAGATAAAATAACAAAAATGACTATATCATTATGAAAAATTGTTATTGTTAAAAAAAAAAAAAACTCCTAAAACATCATGAAATAAGATTTTGGTCATATTTCCCACCCCTAGATCATGACCTCTTAGCCTTTTAGCTTATTCAATTACTTTTCCTGTTGTTTTAAGTCTTTGTCTTGTAATTGGTTCAGTATTAGTATCAAGATATTTTAGTCTGGTCAAAATGTTGGCATTGTGAACACACTGCTGCACAAGTTACTCAGGCTATGTCTACATTAATCCAGATGATTACTGCATTTATTTTAAAACACTCTCTGTCCACACTAGCGTTTCCAAGCGTTTTCCAAAAGTTTCTCATCCACACTGAAACATTAGAAAACGTTAAATTTGTCTTACTGCACGTGTAAAACCTTATAAAATCTCACTGAGATCATACAGACGGAACTGACTAAATTTTGTCACACAATTCTTCTGGCAGGATCGTTTTATCTCTTCATTCACTCACGTGTCCATGTGGTGCTCACCCACGTTTCATCTAAAATGCAACTGCCACAGGACAACAATTGTGAGTAATTTTTCTGTCATCTTTTTAGGATGTAACATGAAGTGTGTACGAAGTAAATATCTTTAGCAAAGTAACTAAATATCTTTAGTGTGAAAGTGAATAGCACATAACAGGCACAATTACTGGTACAAACATAAATGTCTATTGGTACAATATGCGTCACATGACTAAGCATGTGTCACTGTTTACAAAAGCCTCCTTTTCACAGTCCACACTACAAAAACAGCGATTTCAAATGTATCCACTCTGGAGAGCTTTTGATGGACATTTGATGGACAGGTGTCAATCATCTTACATATAAATCTGTAACTAGCTCCTGCTCAGGACCAGCCTATAACCAACTCATGGTCTGCTCAAACCAGCTACCATGTTTAAAACATGCCTAACCAGCATATGCTGTTTTTTTCAACAGGGTAAAACCATATTAGCATAAACTCCACCTCTGATGACATCACAATTACCTCTTTATAGACCCCCCCCCCACACACACACAAATACTGTTTCCATGAGAATAAATCATGTGTTTCTGTGAGGATTTCACATCTAACAAGGAGAGGCATTAATCCGGATGAGGAGACGGGAGAATCACTGCAGCACACGTCACACACAGCTGAAACAACACACACACACACACACACACTACTAACGGCTGACGGAAAAATCTGTCATGCTGATTTTCCCACATGACAACTTTTAACACTAATGAGCTCTGATGTGCGGATACACAGATGATTGACAGCTGCAATTACAGTGTGAGCAGCTGGAAGTTACAGAGTGACACATAAAGTGAAAACGCTCAAACCTTTGAACTGAAATGATCTGAATACTCTACTCTATACTCTGAAACTCTATTATCTTCTCTAGAGCTGCTTTACAGCTTTACAGAAACTGAATGTTTTGTAATTCATACATTTTACAACATTATCACTTACTTTCCTTTTTATTACTGTGAAGCTGCTATCAAACAATCTCTGTTGTATCCACCTTATCTTTCCCATAAGAGCAGGCGCGGCCATTCGTCATTTAATGTCTGGCTTCCAGCTATTTTCAGCTGTACAAAACAGATTGTTTTGCCGCTTGATATTGCAAACAGGTGTCTTACCATATTATTTTAATGTATTAGCTAAATTATAATCACACTGATTTTTGTAAAACTGGTTCATTTGTGTAAATTCAGTTATTATTTTGTCTTGTGGACTATAAATAAATATCTGTTATGTCAAACAGCTTATTCAGGGCAGGACTAAATAAAACCAACACAACATTTCTCTATCGAGTGTATTTATCCAACTTAAAAATTTATAATCTTTCAGTCGGTTTTGATAAACTTTGCTTGTCTAGTTAAAAATTGCTTTAAATGTTGATATTTAATTCTACTTCCTTAGGCCAGCCATACAAAAAGCATTAACATTCAGGAGGTCGTGAGCCATTGCGTGTGCTAGGAGTCCGTTAACCTGATAATCGTGTTGAAGTTGAAGTTGGTACATGGCACATTTGGACTGCACTGTGATTCTGCGGCAATCTCAGGAGCTTTTGCGCTAAGCACAGAGATATGGAGCTTTTCAATATTGCTGCTTTACAGCTTTGGATTGTAAAAGAAAGAAAAAAAGATGAGTGTAGAAATGATTTCATGAATTGGAAAGACAGATCCTCTTCAATGGAGGTGTTCAAATGAAAGCAAGAGCACCATTAGTTTAAAGGGTTAGTTCACCCAAAAATGTCCGTCATTTATCTTCAGGACACAAATTAGGATATTTTTGATGAAATCCGAGAGCTTTCTGACACTCCATAAAGAGCAACATAAGTACCAGGTTCACCGCCCAGAAAAGTAGTAAGGAAATAGAATACTTTCCGCCGCCTTGTACATCCCATTTCACATACAGGCAACTGATGCAGACGAACATATGAACGGGACTGAAAACGCACCCGGACCATTTCAGGTACATACGCCGCTGCACTCCTCCATAGAGGATTGGATCAGAAGCATTGTTTGTGAACAAACTAACATTTTTTGGACAAACTTAACAGCAATATAGCACAGACAACACGTAAAACGAATCGGGCGAACATCCAGCCACATCAGCAAAGCCAAACATTGGTGCCATGCTGAAAACCAGAAGTGTTGACTCTTAACTAACTTTGAGAACTGGCAAAAGGTTCAAGGCCAAGGGATGAAGCATGGTCTCTTGATATCCTTCTCGTGCGGGGAGAGAAGATATTGAAGACAAAACTAACTTGACCCTGCTGCAAATACACATTCACGTTAAGAAACTTGAATGAGTCGTAATGAAGGGGTTTGCCTGCCGAATTCACCATTCATTAGCTACTGAGCAATGCGAAAGCTGCTGATAATACTGAAGGACTTTATATAGGAAGCTGAGATAAGTGTTGTATTCCTATAGGAAGACGTGGATCAGCTGGGAGTCAGCTGATGCAAGCTTAACTAACGTGACCTGCCAAAACACTACGCTTGATATCCGTGTAGATGCAAACTGTAATCTACGATTCTGTGTACTGTTTTTTTTGTCCAATAAGTAATATCTCTGTCTTATTCAAATGTAAGTAAATGATTGGTCATCCACTCTTTTACATCTTTAACACATTCTGTTAGCTTAGATAATTTAGAAGTTTCTTCTGGTTGTGTTGAGATATATAGTTGAGTATCATGAGCACAACAATGGAAACTAATCCTGTATTTTCTAATAATATTACCAAGGGGAAACATATATATTGAAAATAGCAGAGGACCTAGGACAGATCCTTGTGGCACTCCATACTTTACTAGCGATAACTGAGATGACTCCCTGTTTAAATAAACAAAGTGGTAGCGATCAAATAGGTAGGATCTAAACCACCTTAAAGCCTGCCCTTGAATACCTGCATAGTTTTAAAGTCGTTCTATGAGTATGTCATGATCTATAGTGTCAAACACAGAACTAAGATCGAGTAACACTAGCAATGAGATGCAGCCTTGGAAGTGCAGTTTCTGAGCTATGATGGGGCCTGAAACCTGAAATTCTTCATATATATATATATATATAAGCAGACACAACTTTTTATAACATTTTAGGCATAAACAGAAGATTTGAAATGGGTCTGTAATTTGCCAATTCACTAGGATCTGGTGTTGGTTTCTTAATTAGAGGCTTAATAATGGTCAGCTTGAAGGGTTTTGAGATGTGACCTAGAGATAATGACGAGTTAATAATATTGAGAAGCCGTTCTTCTACTCTTTCAGTAATTTAGTGGGTACAGAATCTAATAAACATGTTGCTGGCTTAGATGCAGTGATTAAGTTTATTAAGCTCTTCATGTCCTATCCACCTTATTTTTCAATGCAGATATATGCTATTTTCTGTTGATGTGTGAGACTTCCGGTTCATAAGCTGCCATAGATAAATAACGAGAAGAATATTACTACAGTAAGACACACCAGTTTGCAACATCAAGCAGCAAAACAAGCTAAAAAGTTTTACAGCAAATAAAGTTACTAGACGCGGATGAGACTGGGAGCCAGACACTTTAACTTTACAAATAGCTGTGCCTGCTTTTACGGGGAAAATAAGGTGTCATGGTTCATAGGTTCATCTGCCTCTTTTGGTCGTTCTGTGTACTACCGTTGACGAGCTTACTAGTTTCAGCTGGGGCTCATTAACCACCCTATTTAAGCCTCAGTGTTTGTCAGAACGTTGTCTCATGCTCTGCTCAACATGAGCCACACCTACCACCTCCTGCCTCATATTCTGGTGAGCCTCGTTTCTGTCGAGCCTTTTTAACTAAATGCTCATTGTTTTCCTCTCTCCAAACCCCAGACTTTTTGCTACCGAGCGATCTAAGGTGGCTCTGGTGTTGACGCTGCTGTCTGGACAGGCAGCTGTGGGGAATAGCAGTGTGGGAGAACCAACATCCGTGCTGTTCCTCATTCCAAGAACTAGCGGAGGAGATGTTTGTTGGTAAAACCTCTTCCACCACTCTCCTCCCAGTACGACTGCAATGGGTAAACACTCTACATTCTTGTCTAGCCCTCGTGGACTCTGGAGCTGAAGGTAATTTTCTGGACTATCAGTTTGCTCACCAACTTCACCTTCCTGTGTCTACCCATAACCAGCTTGTTTCTATCAGCACCCTGAATGGTCAAACTCTCCCTTCTATCACTCACACCACCAGTCTGTTGACTGTCATTACATCGAGTAATCACTCTGAAGAACCTCCGCTCGCTCCAGTTGTCCTTGGTCACCCCTGGCTTACGTTCCATAATCGTCACATTGACTTTCAATACGGTTTTATCTTGGAGTGACCATTGTCATGCTGTTTGTCTTGTGTCTGCAGGTAAGTCTCCACCTAAAGGCAAGCTTTACTCGCTCTCTGCTACAGAGATGGAGGCCATGGAGAAATACATTTCTGATTCTTTGGCAGACGGGCTCATCCATCCTTCTTCTTCCCCTGCAGGTGCCGGGTTCTTTTTTGTGGAGAAAAAGGACAGATCTCTGCAGCCGTGTATTGATTATTGGGGGTTGAACAGCATCACAGTAAGGAATACTTATCCCTTGCCATTGATGTCTTCAGCTTTCAAATGGCTGCAGGGGGCATCTTTCTTCACCAAACTGGACCTGCGCAACGCCCACCATTTGGTTCGTATAAAGGAGGGGGATGAGTGGAAAACTGCCTTTAATACCCCCATGGGGCACTTTGAATATTGGGTTATGCCATTCGGCCTGTCCAACTCACCGGCGGTTTTCCAAGCACTTGTCAATGATGTGCTGAGAGACATGGTAAATCTGTTCATATATGTCTACCTAGATGACATATTGATTTTTTTCCTCCTCTCTCCAGGAACACGTTCAGCACGTCAGCCGAGTGCTGGAGGCAGTTTGTGGCAGAGGTCGACGCTTCAGAGGTGGGGGTTGGTGCGGTTCTATCCCAATGCTCCTCCGTGGACGATAAAATGCATCCTTGCGCATTTTTTTTTTTTTTCTCATAGTTTGTCGCTCGCTAAACAGAACTATGACATTGGTAATAGAGAGCTGTTGGCAATTAAGTTAGCCTTGGAAGAGTGGCATCATTGGTTGGAGTGCTGGGGGGTGCCTTTTATCGTCTGGACTGATCACAAGAACCTTGAATACATCAGGTCGGCTAAACGTCTCAACTCCAGGAAGGCTCAGTGGGCTCTTTTTTTCAGTCGTTTTGATTTTTCCATCTCGTACCGTCCAGGCTCCAAAAACACCAAGCCTGATGCCTTGTCCCGCATTTTTGACCAAATTACCTTCTGCCAGGGAGATTGCGGTTACTGTCATTGACCACGTCTTTCGCATTCATGGTCTCCCGACAGACGAGGTTTCTGACAGGGGTCCGCAGTTTGTTTCCAAATTTTGGAGAGAATTTTGTCAGCTACTGGGGGCAAGTGTTAACCTTTCTTCTGGTTTTCATCCACAGAGCAACGGGCAGACAGAGCGGGCCAACCAAGATCTTGAGCGGGTGTTACGATGTTTGGTTTCGCAGAACCCATCGTCTTGGAGTCAACAACTCTCCTGGGTGGAGTACGCACACAACTCATTGCCAGTGTCATCCACGGGCCTCTCTCCGTTTGAGTGTAGCATAGGTTACCAGCCATCCATTTTTCCAAGTCTGGAATCCGAAGTCGTGGTCCCCTCTGCCCCCACCTTTGTCCAGAGGTGCCGCCACACCTGGAGAAATTCTCCACGTGGGTGCATGCACCAAGGCTCAGGCTGATCGCCACCGGTCGAAGCCTCGCGTCTACGTCGTCAGTCAAAAAGTGTGGCTTTCCAGTAAAAATATTCCACTCCGCTCCGTGTCTAGTAAATTAGCTCCTGAATTCAATGGCCCATTCACTGTCACTAAAATTCTTAGCCCAGGTGAACCATGACCATCTGCGTTTTGTGACTTTGCTTGTCCTGATTATTGTAAATAAACTATCATCTGAATTTGCACTTGAATCCATTTTGTTCTTCCTGACCTAAGGTGCTTAGGGTGTGATGAATGAAGCTAAATTAGAGGCAATTATGTTAGAAAATTGCACTGTGTATGCCCGCCCGGCCTCATCCACACAGTCCAAAGCTCATTCACTCAGCCGCTGTATCCTGGGTTTTATGTTGATCTTGGATCATCAGTGAAACTGTGTTGATGAATCAGATTGATGAGAGATTCTACCCATAAGGCTTTGAGCTTCATGATGAATCAGTAACAGTAAGATGTTATAGAGCAGGGGTGGCGGACGTCAGTCCTGGAGAGCCGCAGCTCTGCAGAGTTGTGCCTCCTCCACCCCTAATCAAACACACCTAAAAGCTAATCAAGGTCTGAAGGGTTACTAGGAAGCTACAGGCCTATTCATGTAAATAAATTCCTTCTTTATACTGTAGGCCACGTTTGTGCAGCGATGTCTGTAATGTGTACTGTAGGTGAGAAACATTTAGAAATCTTATCCAAGTTGTAGGCTAGTCAATATTGGTCATTGTATCTGACATAAAGGATCCGCAAATGAAACTGACCACCAGCACCATTAAAAGAATTAAAGTCAGTAATCTACATTCACAGCATTTACTGCTTTCTGTCAATAATATGTGTTCACACAAACAACATGGCACTGAGTTATTAGAGAAAAGAAGTGTGAATCAACCGAAGAATCAGCTTTTTGAACCGGTTCAATGAGCCAGACAGTCTGAAAAGAACCGGTTCGCTGAGATGAATTGGACTTTGCATCACTACTGCAGAGTTTAGCTCCAACTTGCCTCAACATACCTGCCAGGAAGTTTCTAGTATTCCTAGAAAAGTCTTGATTGTGCCTGATTGCGCTTGGAGCTAAACTCTGCAGGACACCGACCCTCCAGGACCGAGTTTGGGCACCCCTGATTTAGTTTTTAATCATTAAAGTTGTTTTTAATCATTAAAGTTTCAGTCTTTAAAGATTTAACCCTCATATACCAAAATTAATTTCAAAATATACATATGTAAAAATAAATAAATAAATAAAAAAATAAAGTATATATTTAACATTGTAAAGTATGTTCTTTGCTGAATTTTTAGGTCCCCATAAGGAAACAAGCTTATAAATCATACAGAATGAAGTGTTTTGAGAATCTAAAGATGCCTGTAGCTTTATGTGAGGGGTAGGTTTAGATGTAGGGCAATAGAATATACAGTTTGTACAGTAGAAAATCCATTACACCTATGGAATGAACCCATAATGATGGGAATACACGTGTGTGTGTGTGAGAGAGAGAATCATGCTAACTGCATGTGTCTGAAGCTGCTGACAGATTCACAGCATTGTAACGATGTGTCCCGAAGCAAAACACCCAACAACCTAAGCGACCATTAATCCTGAGGATCATTCACACAAACAGACATGAAACTCCACAGCTACGTGTGAGGTAATGTACTAATGAATAATGCAGCTACTTTAAGTAATTGATAAATTCACATGAAATATTGATTCGAATGTGAGCGGCTTCATTCTGTGAGCATAAACAGCGTCATGACACAAATCGCTGATAATGACGAGTGTCCAGCAGGGGTCAGTGTGTCTCTGCTGCGCTTCAGTGTTTGGATCTGAACTTGATTCTGCTTCACTCTTTAGTGTTGTGAAGAATTTTTCTGACAGTTTGAGCAGCATGTTTTCTTTGAAGACAATGATCAATCCTGATTCCGGTAAGGACCATGCAGTGGTTTCGGCGGAGGGAAGTGGAGGGTTTGGTTTTATTTGTGTTTGAATGACTGAACGGAGCTCAACTCACTGCTGCGCCGGTCCTTATGAAAATATTTGTTGCACTTTGACTGTTTATCAGGCTAAAAATACTGGCTTTGCTTTTCATGATGTCAACGTTGCTCACATACACATAACGGTGGATAAGAGCGGCAGTGTTTCATGATCGCTCATCACAGAGAGTGTGTTTACTGGAATAAACGGCAAGTGGGTTCATTTAGGCTCAGTAGAATCTCTTCGGTCTGTGAACACAAGCAGTGGAGCTCAAAACTTTACATACAAGATCACATACAGTCCAGCACTGGCACACGCTCTTCACATGTACAGACTAAACACTGACTATATTCTTGGGGTTTTTAACTCCAGTCTTTGGGCCTCCCCACACATAATGTTTTAGATGTCTCCCTATTGAACACGTTAACAAGTTAATGAGATAATGAAATGATGATCAAATTAATGATAGAATTTATTGGGACTTTGATTAGTTTGTTGATTGTCACCATTGTTGAGAATCATACACTGATCCTTGATGTCTGTATTTGGCCAACTAGCTCAGCAGTTGATGTTGAGATATTTTTTAGTTTTTCGTAATAATTGATCAGCACAACACTGTTTAAGAGCACTACATTAAGTTCAACAGACAAAACACAATACACCATATCCAAACACATTACTAACATCATCTGATGTTAAAGTATTTTGGCTGTGTTTTGCTATAGTAAAAAAAAAGCTTTGAAAACATTATTACAACAGCCCAAAAAACAGTGTAAAGTCAGGAGTCAAGTGGTCAACTACATGCTGTTATGGTGACTTTTTATTGTTCATGTTTTCTCTTTAGTGATTATGTTTGTTAACAGCAGGTGTTCATCATTAACGACTCAATCATCACTTCATTATCTCATTAACTTGTTAATGCCCGACGACTGAAAACTTGACTTGAAAACCGCAGTTACATACCATAGAAATGTTTTGGATCACTACGTTTTTTTAACGCTTTTATTCATCAAGGATGCATTAAATGGATCAAAAGTGAAAGTAAAGGGCATTTATAATGTTTCAAAAGATTTCTATTTCAAATAAATGCAGTTCTTTTGAAATTTCTGTTAATTCTGTGAATCCTAAAAAATAAAACGTATGACGGTTTCCACAAAAATATTGTTCAGCACAACATTGCTAATAATCAGAGATGTTTGTTGAGCAGCAAATCAGCATATTAGAATGATTTCTGAAGGATCATGTGACACTGAAGACTGGAGTAATGATGCTGAAAATTCAGCTTTGATCACAAAAATAAATTAGAGTTTAACAGATATTCACATAGAAAACAGCTGTTTTACATTGGAATAGTATTTCACGGTTTTTACTGTTTTTGATCAAATAAATGCTGCCTTGGCAAAGAGACTTCTATCAAAAACATTAAAACACCTCACCAAGCCCAAACTTTACACTTTATGCTTCCTGTTTTCACTAAAATTCACTGAATCTCTATTCTGCATGTGTGCACATTCTCTGATCTCACGTTTACAAGAATATGTTCTTGTCATGTTTTTTTTATTGCAAAAAAAAACCATTTTATCCCTCAGTATTTTGGTCTTGTTTTCCAATACAAATATCTCAACATTCTTAAATCAAGATACATTTACTTGAGATACAAAAACACTTTAGATATTACGTCTTGATTTCTGAGAAATTCAATCAAAATGACTGAAAAATATCTGCCGAGGGCAGTTTAACATTAACATTACATTTTATAAAATTATGGTCTAATTTTGAAAAAATAACTATTAAACTATTAACCCTAACCAGATCAAACAATAACCATTAACCCTAACCAAATATCTGCCTACTGAACACACATACAGTCCAACACTCATTAACATGCTGTTTTAATGACCGTTTCCATTTGAGAAAATCAAAGCAAACATGCGAACATGTGAAGTGGGAATTTGCATGCGTGTTTCTAAAAACAGACTGGAAATCAGGCGGGTTTTCTTTGCTAAGTGTTCACGTCTATTTTTACATGTCAGAGTTCATGATTGAGTGCAGACAGAAAAAAACACTTTAATTCAGAGCCGCACACACACGTTGTGTTTACATGTTTTATGGGGACATTCTATAGGCGTAATGGTTTTTATACTGTACAAACCCTATTTTCTATCGCCCTACACCTAAACCTAGCCCTCACAGGAGACTGTGCACACTTTTACTTTCTCAAAAAAACTCATTCTGCATGATTTATAAGCCTGTTTCCTCATGGGGACCTCACAAATGTCCCCACAAGGTCAAAATTTACTGGTATTACTATCCTTGTGGGGACATTTGGTCCCCATAACGTGATAAATACCAGGTGCACACACACACACACACACACACACACACACACACACACAATGTAACATGCTGCGCAGTGTCATTTATATGATTAAATTCGTCTTAAATTTAAGCTCTACTTCTAGTTTAAATCAGTTAAACGTGTTTGTTCGCAGCGTATGCACTGCAAAAATGTTGTTTTTCCTCAGTATTTCTTTTTTTGTTTTCCAGCACAAATATCTAAAAATCCTTAAATTAAGATACATTTACTGGCGATGCAAAATGATTGGAGAAAAGAAGAGAAATTGTCCAATATAAAGTGAGTTTATGATTAAAAAAAGAACAAATATCTTCCAGTGGAGTCAGAAAAGCATCGTAATTAAAAGGAAAAACAGGTTTATTTTTTGTCCCCATTAGCTGATATTGGCTCTTGTGCATCTCCAGTAAATGTATCTTGCGTAAAGGATTTTTAGATATTTGTACTGGAAAACAAAAAAGAAATATTGAATAAGAAGATCACTTTTTGTACATTCATACATTCACTGCGATTAAGCTCCTCAGATCTAGTACTACGTGGATTCAAGACATTACGGTGTGTGTCTGAAATACTGATCATCTGCTCACAAACGGGAAGTTTTTCATCATGTTTTTCTCAATTATTGCTCCTCATGCAGCACGCAGACGGGAAACGACAGGAGAAATGAGTGTGTGTGTGTGTGTGTGTGTGTGTGTGAGGGAGGTTTCCACTGCAGCTGTGATGAATGAGGCTCTGTGTGCAGCCGATTACTGCGCATGAGTGTGTGTGTGTGTGTGTGGATGCAGGACTTTCATGAAGCACTTTAATATGTCTATAAATCCTGCACTGATGTGTTGTGATGAATCGACAGCGTGCTCTAAAGAGACAGCAGAGTGTGTGTTGTGTGTTTCTGTCGGCGTTCATTTGCATGAGTGTCGGTGTGTGTTGTGTGTTTGTAAAGTGATTGGTGGCCTGTGCGGTGAAGTCGCCATGTTAGTTTTGATTGGCAAAGATGGCAGCGCTGCTTTAACTCCAGCACACACACACACACACACACACACGCGTCCTGCCAGCAGCGGTGGACTTG